>OZ005648.1:186255468-186855468 GCA_963930645.1 Salticus scenicus | reverse complement strand
AAATGACAAAATTTCTAAATAATTCAATTCTTATGTATATGAAATGTCTTAATTTCAGACAAATAAATATTTAATATTCAGACGCTTATCTCAATCTATTTAAACAAAGACACTAATATATTTTAAATTCCGCTACATGTGATGTGTGAAATTTTCTTGTCTTAATCCGTGTGCTCAAACCTCTTGCGTTATTTATAACAATTTCAATAGAGAACGTGCCAAAGTGAATTTGAAACACATAAATTAATTTTACTGTATTCTCTAAATATTCACGGAAATTAAAACGTAAAAAAATGGACATATAGATCAATAGGTCATAATTATATCACACTTAAATGTTATCGGAAAGTGTTAAAACAAATTTTCATATAACAATTGCATGCATGCAAACCAGCCATGCCATTTCCTCCATTTTCAATAGTGAATATGTCACATATATATATATATATATATACAAGTTTAAAGAATTCTGAAAATATTTATAGAATAGATGTTAGAGCGCACAGAGACAGATGGGCGAACAGATGCATAGATTAATTGAATCTATAATCACTATTAAACGTTGTTCACTGAGAAAATATTTTGTAACTGACATCTAGAATTTAAATTGTGGCTCTAGTAAAAATAATTCCATGTAATCCTTATAAATTCTAGTCTTCTTTAAAAGCGAGTTCTAGAAACCCCTACTGGAATTCTAGAGCGATTGCCTATATTATCGAAGAGTCAAACTTATTTAGAAAATAAATGCGAATACAAGAAGCGAATTTTAGCAACCACAATCTTGGTTTATGACCCAATTCTAGAAAATCAGGCGATAATTTCTTGCAATACAAAGGATTCAGAATTTCAGAATATTCACCATCTAGAAACGTATAGAATAGAAATTCTCGATCATTTCGTCTATTCTGCTTATTGGCGTACTTTATGCGCATAGCTTGGTAATCTATATTTCTAGTTTAGGGATTTAGAAAAGGACGATTTAGCTGCTTTTCATGAAGGCTGTAATTTTTTTTCTCAGTGTTTGGAAAGTATTAAAAATTTATTACGCAAACGAAAATGGGATAGAAGCAATTTCTATTAATGACCCTTAAACTAACCATGTGAACATGTAAACCTGAATGCTAATAATACCATTGTTCTATAGAAAACATTTTTGTCCATATGAGCAATAAATGATGATATATGAATAAATATAGTGAAAGTATCTCATATAATGTCTCCCCAATATGTTGGCAAGTGTTAAATATTTGTCGACATTAGGTAGCTTAACAGATTAAATCAATGAATGAAAAAAATTTGAATTGTAATACTTGATGTCTCTAACGCAGACAAGTTTTTTACAATCAAATAATTTTTTACTTTCTCTTACCCATAGGGTCGATAAAGTATTGTTTTAGGGTCAAATTTTAGAACGTAAGTTTCTGTGATATTTACATGTTCTGAGGTCCCCTGAATACGAAAACCATGATTTTAGCGAATGGTCTGTGTGTCTGTCTGTTATCAGCATATCTCAAGAACAAATAGTAGCAGAAATTCCAAACTCGGTATTCTAAATGTGTATCATATAGGGATGCTACAGTAAGCTTTCGTTAAGATGAAGCAGATGATTCGTGTACAGGGACACTCAAAAGTATTCAAATACATTATGTCTATGGGGGAAATTGCAGGTAAGTAGAGTTTAACATCTATAGACTGCACTAAACCAAATGAAACGAATATATATTTTTTTGTAATAGAGATAGTCAACTGGAAAAAAAATTGTGTACTTAGGAGCCTCGCCTCCCCTCCTTGGGGGGGAAGTCCCCCGTCGAGGGGAGTAAATTTTTATGATGGGTATCTTTCAAAAGAGCTCGCCAATACCTTTAAAACGAATGGTTGAACCATCGATCTGCGAATGGAAATCGTCTGCATTATCATAAAAGATAATTTGTTTAAATAATAATTTTAATAAATTATTTTTTAAAAACAGAATTATATTTTAATAACCGAATTAAATTCTATGTAAATGTAGGTGCATTAATGAAACGGAGGGTTGAGGGGAGCGGTAGCCCCCCTCACACAGAACTAATTATCATGTAAAACTCTTCCGAAGCCTAATTTCAATTTTTTTTTTCTATGGAATATTCAGATTAAATTTTACTTATATATATATATATATATATATATATAGTGTTTGTTATACTACTTCTCTAATATGGAAACCACGTGCATTATCATGGAAGATAATTTTTTAAAAAATAATTTTAATAAATTATTTTTACTGAGTGAATTTGTATAGAAAATTATAGAAGAAAGTCGTGTGGTGACTACAACACACTAGTTATTCGTTATTAGTGGATGTGCTTTACTAATAATATTTTACCATTTCCACGAAAGCTGTTTGAGAACTGAAATAAATTCCTGATAGGGATATGGTAATTAATGCATGTTTTAAGCTAAATATTCATCGCTTGTTTTTTGTACATTAATGAATTGAGGGGGCGATAGCCCGCCCCCCTCACACAAAACTAGTTATCATATAAAACTATTCCTAAGTCTAATTTTAATTGTTTAACATAGGTTTACATAACAGCACTCGTTATTTTTCCTCTTAATCTCCAACCTGCATTTATAGTATTAAATTTCAGGGTAAGAGAAAGTCGTGTGAGTGACACACCTGATTATTTACTTAAATACGCTTTAAATATATTTAAATAAAAGTGTTAATTGAAAGTCGCAAACGATAAAAATTATTCATTTATGGATGAACATAATGTAAAATATATTGCATATTTAACATACCCCAGTTAATTATATTAGTAGGAGAAAATATAGCAAGAATGTGGTAAATTTATAGGAATTATTATTATTAATATTATTATTATTTTAACTAAATATAATTTTTCCGTCAGTAGCTTTATTCTTAAAAACTGAGAAAGCAAATATTAATCAGATTGTTTTGTTATGCCATTCACAGAGCTGCCAACCTAATCCGGCAAATTGTTAGTACCGTCCATTTTTCTGAACCACTTAATTTTTAGAGTAATTCTTTTCAAATATATTTACGATGAATTAAGAAAACAAATACTCTAAAAATTAAGTGGTGTAGAAAAATGGGTGGGACTAACAATTTGCCGGATTAGGTTGGCAGCTCTGCATTCATTTGCTAAAATTTTTATTTTTAATTTAATCCATTAATATATATTATACTTAAAGATATATAATAGATATATTATCATATCTAAATATATACACAAACAATGTTATTTTAAAGGAATTATTTTTAAAGTTAATATTTTTAGCAATTATTATTTTCACTTCCTTCAATAGAAAAATATCTATTAAAATTCCAATTATATATTCAATTGAAGAAAGTATTGGTTTCGTAAAAATCTTTGTCTTGTGGTTTCCAATGGATTTACACGTTTTGAGAGGCTCCATAATCTTTAGAAAATGTCTGTCTGTGTCTCTAACTGTTTCTGTGTGTACGTGAAAAAGAATTATGGCAACTGCATATCAGGAAATAAATACTGCCCAAATTTTCATACAAATCGATATGTAGTTACTACACCTTACATAAATTAGTACCTATCAACTTTTGGCGAAAATCGACAAACGGGTGGCAGTTCCATCCCAACTTTTCCAAATTTTTAACATTGGTTCTCAGTACAAAACAAATTTTCTTATAAATGTGCACATTGAGAATTATTTTTAACAAATCAGTATGAAAAAAAAAAAAAAAAAAAAAAAAAAAGATAATTTGAATAACATAATCAACTGTGAAGTTTTTTGACATTTAGAAGAAATGCTTCCTCTTCGTGAAGTCTCCCTCATGGGGAAAGGGGGGAATTATCAAAAGAACTTGCTAATGCCTTTATAATGGATGGTTGAACCATATACCTGCGACAATTTTAAGCAAAGTTATCGAAAAAAAAAAACTTTTTTTTTAAGATATCGATAGTAGATCATAAAATCGACTTTCTTTGGACATTTAGTATACTTCTACGAGAAAAAAAAAATTATATATATATACACTCATCATGGGAAGTAATTATTTAAAAAATAATAATTTTAATAAATTATTTGTTCTACGTGAATTTGCACAGCACAATACAGAAGAAAGTATTGTAATGGTCACAGTATAGTTAGAATATATAAAAAAACATTTCTATAATTTTCTATTGTAATAACAAACGTTTTAACAATAATTAGAAAGATAAAATTTGTATTAAATGAACAATTTTATTAAAATAGTTTCTGAAGTTGAAAATAAATATCCAAGGCTCTTAAGCAGATCTGCATTAAAGCCATGAAAAGTATCCATTTTGTGGAATGAACTATTATCTCTAATAGGATTCTTTTTCAAAACTAAATGAAACTCGATAAAGCAAAACAACTATAAAAAATATAAAAACCTTTTCCCCTTATTTTCGTTTTACAAAGAACTGTTTTTGAGGAATATGATGTTATATAGGTAAATATTCTCTCTGTTGTATTACAAAAATTCTAAAATAAAATATAAATTCTATTTTAGGAGACATTATTATAACCACTATTTTTTATATTTCTAATAAAGAATAAAAGAGGAAAATATTTAAAATTTGCTAAATACAAGGAACATTTAATTAAAAGTTTTTGTGGCTGATATAAGATTAGCTGTTTTCTATGCACTACTCATCCAAAGTTCTTAATTTTGAAGAACGAATATTTTATCTTTGATATGCGAGGCCATTATTAATCAGAAATCCAGTTTAACATTAACATATCGGCCTATAATTGTAATTTTATTTTTATATGCTTTTAAAAGATTTTTTATGAGTTTTTAATAAAAATTTTTGATACTTTTCTCCCTTAATTAATTAAGAAAAGGAAAACTTTAGAGATCTTTATGAAAGGAAAAGAGTATTTAATAAGTTCTTAAAAAAAAAATCAGTAAAAAAATTATATTAATTTATATAACGTAGTTCGATATTTATTATATACTAGCAAACCCGTGCGAGAATTCCTCACTTTATTATTATTTTTTTCATTTACCTTTGAAATTTGAAAGTTATAAGTGTTACCAGTTTATCCATCATATTTAAATTTTAATTCACCAGAAGGCAAATTATTATTAGTTTTTGTGGGATGAAACGCTAATGATAGTTAAACAAAAACATTCAATAAAAGTTTTAAAATAAAATTCTTGTTTGACATCCCAATTTATATACTTCATCAGGTAGGACAGCTATTGTATAGGACCCTTATGGCGACTTTCAAATTTTCTGCCGCCATGTTGGCGATGCTTTATAATTTATTTATTTATTTATTTCATTTATTTTTTGCCTTTTTTCTTCTTCTTCTTATTTTTTTTTAACTTAGTGCCTATTTTGATTATACTTTTCATTATTGCGTTTTTAGTCAATTTATGACAAAAGTTCATATTTTGTTTATATCTTTAAAGAATTGCGAAGTTTAAAATGACGCTTACAAAGATTATAAAGATGCAACTTTAAAAAATAGATTTTTCTATAAAATGATAAGACACAAATATCATTATTTTTATTGGATCACTGAACTGAGTCCGCGTGCTTAAATATTGCTTATGTATTATTAATGTTGTATGTATTGTAATATTGTATGTATTGTAAATGTTATTTTAATAGTATCGCGTTCCCTATGGTAAATATTTATTCATAAAAACGAACATTAAATTTGTTGCACTGTTAATTTAAAAATGTAACTTTGGAAATTTTGAAAAAAAATATATATATATATATATATATATAGATAGATTATTAAAATCGTTCCTTATAGTTCCTTGCATGCAGTAGAAAATTATTGCTTTTCCTAAGGAAAGTAAAACTGATTGACTTACTTCTAAGAAAGAAAGAAATATTGTCAAGATATGTTATTTCAAAGTTAAATATGCTTTCGCCTGTTTATAGCCTTCAATGTGTCAATCAACGTGTAACGCTGTTTTTAAAGAAAAATGTGAAAAGTTTAAAATAGAAAATTCTTCTCTGATGTTTTCTAACTAATATATATTGGTTATGCAAAAGTATGGCTTTTTCCGTCACTTAATAGTTGAAATAAGAGGCTAATGTGACAAATTTTTGAAAAATATGATATTTTTTTCCCTAGGACATACGATTACTCAATATCCATAGATTTCGAAAACTAAATATGTTTTATTCTTACTTTACTTAGTATTGATTTTATCAGTTATTAAAATTCTGTGTAGATTTCATTTAATAATATTAAAAATTAAAGAAAGAAGTTGAAGCGTTATATTTAAATGAAACTTAGAAATACGCCTTGCCATATTATAATTTGGTTTCAATGTTCTGTATTCAAAATATTCCACATGCCTTCCATATAACCCCAAAAGCTTGCATTTGGATGATTCCAAATTTATTATATTTATTTTACAAAATTTATTTTCACCACTACTTTATTGAATATTCAAATAAATGTGCCATTTATACTTAAAAAAAAAAAAAATAGTGAATTTTGGAGAAAGAAAAACAAAATGCAGTTTTTGAATTTGATAGAGTATTTTTTTTTTCTTTTAGTATTTCAGTTGATTTATTTCAAATGAGAAGTTTTATTTAACAATAGTTCTCTAATCACACCATCTCTATAGAAATATTTAAGAAATCCGAATTCTTGTGTTATTTTCAGTA
Organism: Salticus scenicus; assembly: GCA_963930645.1. Lineage (NCBI taxonomy): Eukaryota > Metazoa > Arthropoda > Arachnida > Araneae > Salticidae > Salticus > Salticus scenicus. The sequence continues at coordinate 186,848,824 of OZ005648.1, read as the reverse complement.
ACATTGTGATACAAAATGTATAGCTGCCAACTTGTACTTCTTTAATAAATTTTTTAACAGTTTTCAATTTTTAAATGTTTTGAATAATTTTTTAAGTTTTCTGTGATTAAACATGATGAAAAAAAATTTAACAATTATTCTAATGTTAAAAAATTGTGCAAGTTGACATCCATGAAACTGTAATTTGCCCCTTATAGCCAATACATACATACTATGAATTTTAAAACCCATCTTTGAATGCCTTTTAAATTTTAGAAAAAAATTTAATAATGAGCATGATTAAAAGTTGAACTGAACACTTAAATAAATAAAAAACGAAGAAGAAATTTTTTTTTTTTTTATTATTATTATTTTAACATTAAAACATATGTTATAACGGATTATTTCCCAAAAATATTAACTTCTAATGTAAATGTTTTCCCTTTTGAGTTTCAAGAATTCTAAGGACAAATATAAATACTATTTTAGGTGTCATTATTGTACTAACCACTACTAGTATTTCGAATAAAGTGTAAAGGAGGAAAATGTTAAAAATTTGCTAAATACAAGGAACATTTAATTAAAAACCTTTTTGACCGACATAATCTCAGGTGTTTTCTATGCACTTCTCATTAATATTCTTTAATTTTGAAGGAAGAATATTTTGTCTTTAATATGCGATGTCATTATTATTCAGAAATGTAGTTCACCACTAATATATCAACCAGTAATTAAAAATATATTTTTCAAATCTTTTAAAGTTTTTTCTTATGAGTTTTTATCAAAAATATTTATTTTTTTTCCTTTATTAATTAAAAAAAGAGGGGGAATATTATACACCTTTATAAAAGGAATAGTTTCTTTAATAAGTTTATTGGAAAATTCGAATATTATTATATTAATGTATTTAATGTATGTTGACATTTAATTATATACTTTGAAAAAAAAAAACTTAAAAAAAAAATTGTATTTCTTTCTTCCATTATCTAATGGTGTTTTCCATTTCCTGCGGCTTATTTTCTGTTGAGCTATCTACATGATAGACCAGAGATGTTTCTGCCTAAAGGTTGTCTGAGTGAGTAATGCTGACCGGGGTGTCGGCCTGGATAGCTCAATTGGTAGAGCCTTGACCTTGTAAGTCAAAGTTCCGGGGTTCGACTCCCGGTCCAGGCATTATTTTCACTCAGTCGGAAAAATAAAATTTCAATAAATATGATTTTCTTCCACAGTTGATTGTGTGATTTTGATAAAAAAATTACATTCCTAGTAGTTAATATTTATTCATAATGGAATACATAAGATTTGTGATACTACTAAATTAAAAATGTAACTTTGTAAATTTTGAAAATAATAATAATAATAATAAATCTAAGCAATACAAAACATTGAATTCGTCTTGTATAACTATACTTAATAAAAAATTATTACTTTTACTAACAAAGTTAATTGATTCATTTCTAAGAAAGAAAAAATGTTATCAAGATACTTTAGTTCAAATTTTGAGATCACATTTTTATAGTTTTAAATGTGTCAATCAACATGTAACACTGTTTTTACAGCAAAAGGAGTATTTTCTAAATATAAACGACGGATGCATTTAATCTAGAATAAAATGCATTGTACCCAAGATAGTGAGATGAACTAACACCCTACAGTGGCGGAACATGATTGTTTGGAATTCTATTTCTAAAACTAAATGAGATAGAATAAAGAACAAATTATAAAGCTATAGAGATCAATAAATTATTAAAAATCCACATTTGCTTTACCCGAACACGATAATCAGTAATTAGAATGTTGCTTTTAACTTATTGGATTTTAACACATGTCTGTGTTAATGTGTGTTAAAAAAGAGGGGAGAAATTCTAGAAATAAATCTCTTTGATGGATAGTAAAACCGAAAAATCTTCAATCTTGATGTTAAAAATCTATACAACTTGAATAATTCCGGATTATATTGTAACAATTTTATTATGAAAAATAAAAAATAAAAAAATAAAAAATGCGTAACAACCGCCTGATTTTAATTAGCCATTTCTATGCATGATAAAAACTACTTTTGGTTGTTAGTGGGGGTTAAAACATATTGAATACACTGCGATATTAGTCCTAGATGAAATGACCTTCGAGGAGATCTTTTTAAAAAATTCTAGCCCACATTCACAAAATTTTTGAAAAGAAACTTCGAAAAACTCCGAACCGCTTGACTAATGAATTCGACCTGAGATTAAATACGGCACCACCCGTCCCCCAGGTTTAAAGATTAAACTCTCTTTGGAGATTTATGCATGAAAACTATATATGATAAGAAAGAAACATTTATTACTATGTTTTGACTATGTATTCTATTTATTAATCCTATCCAATTAAACCACGCATTCAATTTCTCTTTAATTTATAATTTTTGTGAATGTTCTTTTTAACTCTTTGTCTTTTGAAAATTAGATTTGAAAGGACAAATTGTCAAACAGAGAATATAGACATTTTAAATATTTGGAAAGGAATATACTTATTAGATTAATACGAATACAAATTATTATTATTATTATTATTAAGACACAGTTGTCAGATTTCAATAATTCGTTTAAAAATAACACATGCACATTCGTTGCACAATTGTATATACTTTTGCAAGTTTGTGTAATTTATTCATCAAACAATGCACGCAATAATTTTTAAGAAATTACGTATTATATATATATATATATGTAGAATCTTGGCTGGGCGTCTAGAAGTGGGGCAATGATGAGATGCGACTTAGATAACGAAGACATTTTTACGTAACATACAAAACACAGATTAAATATAAGGATTAATATATAATAGCAGACTTCCTATCATTAACCATTTGCTCGTTTCGAGGCTTAGCACACAATACAAGCTCTCTTCATCAGTATAACCGTAACAAAGCAACATTTAAGCACTTGCTCACACTTAGAATTCACAAAAGTACCTTCGCGCACTTTATCAAATATGTGAGATTGATGCATTGAGCCCACCATGGCTCTACACAACTATTATGAGCATTCTGTGCTCAAATTAGGACTAAATGACCACATCAGCCTTCGCGCTGACGGTCTCAACCGGTTTCCACTGCAGCCAGATCTAAACTATCTTCCGTTTGTCCTCTCGTCGAAAGATGAGCATCGGAGGCAGCGCCATCTGTTGTCTGTATAAGGAACTTCCCACATATATATATATAAAGAACTTAACTTTTTTTGTTTGATAAAATAACTTAATTACAATAAATGAAATAACATTAAAATTCTGTTTTAATAAAATAATTTAAAATTTTTGCATTAATAAACAATTAAATGTTATTAATTTTTGTTTTAATAAATAACTTAATTTCAATAAAATAAATACCATTTTCTAATAAAATCTTTCTATCTTAATAATGAACAACATAATAAAAAAGCGGGGGGGGGGCTTTGTTTTATATTTTATTAATATTATTATTTTAATAATGCTCTGCCTTTCAAGACATTCTGTAGTATTTTTCATTTCATGATTTATAGGTTTCGTTAGGCTTGACTGAATATAAGTATCAGTGGTATAAATAATTTTTTTAGCTTTAGGCTTACAGACATGCAGAAATTCACCCATTATCTTCACATGTTAATCAATTACTGCTCATGAAGAATTATTGTTTTAATGTATGCTTGCTTTCATTCTTGGATTTTGAAAATCTTTTTTTTTTTACACCTTACATTTTCCATGTGATATTCCCTTTTTCCTTCTGTGAAATGTTTGAAAAGATTTTTCACATATAGATATAAGTATATACGGGATGAAATCATTGGGATTTTTTTATAACTACGATTTATCTAAATATTTACTGTAACAATAGATACTACCTTAGAAAAACTTTAATTATATTAGTAGATTTTGGAAAATTAAAACTGTTCTTTCTTTTAGTCAAAATCTACAGATATATATATATATATATATATATATATATATATATATATGAAATTATAATATATGTTTTCAGTCATATAAAAGTTGCAAATGTGTAACAAAAATAACTAAAGGAAAACTTACGAGAAAATTAACAAAAGTGAAACAATTCATAAGTAAACTTACTGCAAAAACGTAAAATAAATGATTTAAACTGCCAAAATTACCCCGTATGACTTGAGACATACGTGTGGGGTTAAAGCATGCTTTTAATTGATCAAACTCTTCCTCTAGGCAGACAGTTTAATAAAAAAGCACAAATATGGATAAATTCAATATGGATAAAACAAAATGAATATAATAATATGGAACAGACAAAAAACTTATATGGAACAGGCAGACATATATATATAGCTAGTTTTTTAAAATCTCTTAACAATATATATGGTAGAGAAAGTATAGTTTTAGGTCAAATTTTTCAAATCGAAGAAAAATTAATTTCTCGTAACCATACTGTAAACGACGTATTTTTGAAGGTTAAATTTTTATTTATTTATTTATTTATTTATTTATTTATTGTATAATATTACGTTCCGATGTACGCTGAATACTTCAAGTTCAATTTTTTGCGGTGTACTTGTATCTTATTTGTTATCAGCAAAACTTAAAACAAATAAGTGCGAGAAATTCAAATTCGCGTATTAGATTGCCACTTGAAAAAATTTTATTAAGACTGGCAAGTCTGAAAATAAATTAATAACAGATTTGAGCATGTATATTTTTTAAATGAATATTGGCTCTATATATAATAGAACGAAGGGATTGATGAGGGGCAGTACCCCCTGCCCCCTTACTCTGAACTATATGTAAAATAAAATTGTTTATAAACCTATTTTAGATTATTTCAAGTATATTAAACTTTATCATCGTTTATTATTGATCTTAAGACCTCATATGCAATCTATCTTTGTAGTATTAAAATGCAGAGTAAGAGAAAGTCGTGTGGGGGACACACTAGATTATTTTTCCTTATAATATGGTATATTGGATAGTATAATATTTTAATATCCTTTTATGATTTTAGTTGGTGTTAGCTATACTCAAATTACACTCTTTAATTAAATATTATTTTTGCATGTAGGTCTATATATAAGAACTGCAAAACTCAGATAATTAGATAACGAATATTAAAATAATACCATAGCTGATAGTACGTCTAAATTTTTATATTCAAATATTATAATTTAAAGGAAATGTAAAACTTATAAGAAAATAAATTATTATCAATCTAGTCTTTTCTTCTGATTTCGGAAAAGATTAATATTCACCAGCTAATATATATTTTTATTTAAAATATTTTTCTCTTTCATTTCACAGTTGTTAAAGTATATATATATATATTGGATAACAGTTTATACAAAACGAGAACTATTTATTATAAAAATACACAACACTAGATAATTAAGTACTTTTATAAAATTAAAAATAATTTAAAAGGTACGTAAAAATTGTAAGAAAATCAATTATTGTCGAAATAACATTTCTTTTTCTGATTTCGGAAAAGACAAATATTCAGCAGTAAATAAATGCATATTTTTATTTAAAAGATTCTTCTTTTTCATTTTACATTTGTTAAGGGTAAGAAAAATATTAACAGCTTATTCAAAACGAGAAATATTTATTATAAAAAGTCACAAAACAACATAATTAACTATTTCTATAAAAGTAAAAATAAACTTTTTATATGCTCTTTATAGCATTTAAGCAGTCTAAAAATATGAAGTTGCTCATTTAAAAAAAAAATTATGAAATTCAGCTGAAAAATATTATTTTTCCTTAAAAGGAATTTTTGACTGGATGTTTGAGTTTTAAAAAAGTAAATATAAAATGCATTTTAAATTGAGTTTATTTTTATATTTTAATAACATAAATAGAAAGAGTTCTTTTAGATATATTTATGGGTCAATGATTTCTAAATCTTAGAAAGGAAATATCTTCAATCATCAGTAGCTTTGAAACATTAGACTTTCGAAAGCTAATAAAAATATATAAATCTTTTGAGAATTTTTCTTTTGAATTTGCATTTCCTAAAAGTATAATTTTAATTGTAATTGATATTTTTTAAAGATTTTTTTTTAATAAGAATTTCTGAATTATTTACCAAATATTTTATCATTTTTTATTAACCGACTTCAAAAAAGAAGGAAGGTTCTCAATTCAAACCGTATGTTTTTTTTTTTTGTGTTTGTTAGCTCATGACTTCTGAACGGATGTTCCAATTTTGATACTTTTTGTTTTGTTGAAAAGGTCTTGGTCTAAAATAGGTCCCATTGTAATATCTTTACGAACTAAAGAAAATACAGGGTGCCCAAAAAATCAGTCCCAACTCTTTTAACTGCTAAACGGCTGCAGCTATAGTGACAAAAATGGTATGTAAGTATAGCAAAGTGGCCATGCAGTACAAGGTTAAACCGCTTGCAGCACCACCTGGTGGAGAATAGCGGAGTTAGTGTTCCTATCTCGAAAACGGTTCTAAAGAAAAAATGAATTACAAAGCTGAAGAGTATCACCGATTCAGTTCAAAAAGATAGTTTAGACATGCATGCTAACGTTCCTATCTCGGAAACGGTTCAAGACTGGGTAAATGTGAATTATAAAATTGCAGAGCCTCATCGATTTTGTACGAAAAGATAGTTTTGACATTGATACTAAAAATACACGGCTAAAAACGTGCCTTTTTTTGTTCGCAATTTCTTACAATATACACACTTGAGCTACATTACTCACGTTGTAGCGTAGCTGGTGAGACATACGCTATATAGTTCAAAATTCGGTTACTTGATACTTTTTGCTTTGTTGTAGAGATCTTGGTCTGAAGTGGGTTCCATTATAACATCTTTACAATCAAAGAAAATAAAGCGCCATCTGGTGAAAAACAGCGAAATTAGCGCTCCTATCTCAAAAACGGTTCAAGATGGGAGAAAAGTTAATTACGAAGTTGTAGAGCATCATCGATTTACTACATTATAGCTAAAAATAGAACGCTTAAAACGTGCAGTTGTTTGTTCGCAATTTCCTGCACTATGCACACTTGAACTACGTTGCACAATTTGCAGCGTAGCGGATGACACATATACTCAGTGGTTCAAAGTACTGTTACTGTAAGTGGTCACGTCGATTAGCGCAAATTCGTTCACAACCAACTTCAGAAAGGAGGATGTTCGTAATTCGAGCTATGTGTTGTTGTTGGTGTTTGTAAGCTTATAAATTCGTAAGAGATGCTCTAATTAACCGACTTCAAAAAGGAGGAGGTTCTCAATTCAAAGCGTATGTTTTTCTGTTTTTGTTTTTATTTGTTAGCTTATAACTTCTGAACGGATGATCCGATTTTGATATTTTTTGTTTTATTGTAAAGGTCTTGGTCTGAAATAGGTCCCATTATAAGATCTTTACGATCAAACGAAAATACAGGGTGCCCAAAAAAGTCAGTCCCGAATCTTTTAACTGCTGAACCGCTGCAGCTATAGTCATAAAAGTGGTATGTAGGTATAGTAAAGTGGACATGTGCTACGTGATTCAACCGCCTAAAGTGCCACCTGGTGGAAATGAGTGGAGTTAGCGATCCTTTCTCGGAAACGTTTCAAGACAGGGGAAAAAAGTGAATTATAAAATTGCAGAGCATCATCGATGTAGTACGCAAATATAGTTTAGACATTAATGCTAAAACATAACGCTTAAAACGTGTATTTGTTTGTTCACAATTTTCTATTTTGTGCACACTTGAACGACATTGCATATTTTGTAGCGTAGCGGGTGATATTTATGCTATGTAAAATTCAAAGTATGGTTATTGTAAGCGGTCACATCGATTAACGCATAGACGTTTTAAACCGAATTCATAAAGGAAGAGGTTCTCAATACAAACCATGCGTTTCTCGTTATTGTTGTTGAAATTTGTTAGCTTATAACTTCGTAAGAGGTGATTTAATTTAATTTAATTAATTTTTTTTTTGTTGTTGTCGTAATGATCTTGGCCTGAAATAGGTTTCATTATGATTTCATTAAGATATAAACAAATTACAGGATACTTACAAAAGTCTGTTCTCAGTCTAACTGATGAATGCATGCAGCTACACTGGTAAAAGCAGTACGTAAGTATCGATGTTGAAACTTCTGTCCGTCAGCTGCAATACATATTTTGCTCTTTGTTTGAACTTTACGCTGCGCAATTTCCAGCGCAGCAGGTGACACGTATTCACTGTAAAGTTCAATATAGATGCCTAACAGAATTTTCAGTTACGAATACAGTGTATCCGTTCTTTACATTTCTAAAGACTTTTTAATTTAACGTATGTTCGTTCAATAGATAGTATTCTGCTCATATCCGATAAAGGCAAGATAAGTGACAACTTAAAAATAACTTGACTAGAATAAAACTGGCACGTCTCTCGAGTGGATAACTTTATAGATGGAGCTGTAACTTTTTTGTTCACATTGGGTGCATTTCATGTATTTTTCAATGACATAAACCATTTTTTGAGTAATGTCACTTTTCTTGGAAGCTGTGATTTGTGAAACTTCCGTGGAACGTCTTCTGATGTTCTCCTGTATAAATAAGTTTTCACTGAAAAGAGAAAAATAAAATCTTTTTGTAAAAAAATAGAACCGACTCCAAAAAGGAACTACTATTGAAATAACTAAAAATGAAAGAAAATTGGCAGAAAATGGAACTGCAAATTGCGCCTAAAAGTTTAAAATAATTTCCTTCGCCAAACAACCTATAGCACTACAATTAATCATAACTTTTGAAGTCGGCGCAAAATTAAATAAAAATTGATACCTTTATTATTCAATACAAAAATGAAATCCTATTCAAAATACACATCTCACATTATTACCTACAAAACGCAGCTGAAAACTACTTTGATTCAAGAAAACAAATACGATTTCGTAAGCAGCAAAAGTTGTCGAAGATGCTGGTATCTGACGTACTTGGTGAAAGAAAAATTGCAAAATTATGTGGCAAACATATTTAATTTCTTTGGGATATCATGATTATTTTGATAAGGTATATGAAGAGAGTAATCAAGAATATGAAACAACACATCGCACAATATATATTATGAAAATATACATCTTGCGTGTATATTTTTGCCTTACGTTTTGATCGCCAAATCCAAAAGCCATCAAGGATGATAGCTATCAAAGTTATACCAAATTTGCAAAGGAAAAGTCTAACTTCGTAGAAACATAAATGCCGCATTGTGAAGAGTGTTCACTGTCCTATGTAGATGCTACTAATGGACCAATTGTATACAGTGATAAAATAATAAAGGAAACAGGAAAATGGATCATTCGAGACGACAGCATTTGTTGCTACCGATCTAAACACAATCCTTTAAAAACTAATTAAATTCTATTTAATTTTTCGCCGACTTCAAAAGTTATGATTAATTGTAGTGTTATAGGTTGTTTGGCGAAGGAAATTATTTTAAACTTTAAGGCGCAATTTACAGTTCCATTTTCTGCCAATTTTCTTTCATTTTTAATTATTTGAATAGTAGTTCCTTTTTGGAGTCGGTTCTATTTTTTTACAAATGATTTTATTTTAATAAAGCTACTTATATAATGAAATAAATTATGATAATACCAGCATTCTTCTTTTCTAAAGCAAAGCTATTCTATACTTTCTTAATGCATATAAAACAAAAAATTAACAAAATCAATTATTTCTTTTAATAAGAAAATAAAAATTATTTAAAGAAATTACTCGCCTGTTATATTAAATGACTGTGAAAGTGGTCATTTTGTTTCCTCTACAAACGAACCATTTAATATTTAAGTCTCATTGTCAATTTAAATAATTTTCTTATATTTTACATACGACTATTAAAAAAAAAGTAATATTTTTTTTTGTTGAAATTTTTCTAATTACAAGCTTTTAAAAGATTTTTTAGATTTTCCTCAAAAACTCATAAAAAAAATTATTATTAAATGAGACATTTAAATGACTTTTTTTTTCCTCATCATTCTTACTTACATGATTCAAATAGTTTGCATTATGATTTACGAGAAAAAAATTGGATTATTTTTTAAACCTGCCAAAAGAATTGGTACATGAAAGCGTATTCTATAATTCATTTTTCATCATTGGATATTTATTCTTACATTATTCTTACAGTTAGGTTATTTAATGCATTATACAATAACCACGCATTTACGCAAGCAAATAAATATAATAAACGAAATATAAAGATATTGTAAGGTTTCTATTTTTAGTTCATGATTTATTTTTTCTTGTTTATATTTATTTATTTTTTGTAATTATTTTTATGCATAATGAATTCAAAATATATAAATATAAGGCAAAGAAACCAATGTTCGCCATCCTCACAAAATACATGTTAAAATAAGCGTTTAACAACAGCTGTGAATTTGAATCCACTTGCTTTAGATTTCCTAGAACCACAGAATCTAACTCGAGGGGACTGAAGTTCATAGATGTTAATTAACGGTTTTTTGAACGCGTCTTTTGTGAAGGTGGCGAACACTGGTGCAAATTTTGGGGATGGTGAACGCTGGTGTATTTATCTTAATTTTGAATTCAGTCAAATTAAAATCAATATCTCATTTTATAATAAAAAATAAAAATACCGTCTAACTTTAACATGTGCTGCATCCAAAATTAATAGTACATATAGTAATCTATACAAATGGGTATTTTTTGTTGGTATTTTAGTCAACATCATGTCATAAAACAACCATATCATAAAAAAAAAAAAAAAAAAAAAAAAAAAAAAAAAACTTTAGAGTATCCGCGCGAATTTTTTGGTAACAATCTTTTGTATTTCAAAATAAATATAAATTAATTTAATTATAAAATTTGACAGAAATTATTATGTAATAAAACGTTAGTTTACTGAGTTACCCTGTTTTATGTTGATGTTTTCAGAAATCGACTAATTGCAATCACTAAGTTCATCCATCTATTCATCTTTGTATGTATTTTTTTCATCACGAAATTTGTCATCATGGCAATTAGCGAAAATTGAATCAATTCGTAACCAAACTTGGATAGTTGGCTTACCTAAAAAATATCGTAACTTATTTCGTTGGTCAGCTTGATCTTGTCTCAAAGCAGCGGCCTTTTTAAAATTTTAAATTCAGATTAAAGACAAAACGTATTTATGAAACGATTTGTTTGAAATTTAGTATGTCTATAACCTATTTTAAGTCTCTCTCTCTCTCTCTCTCTCTTTTCCTTTTCTTTTTTGTTTATTAATCAGTTTTACCCATCATATGATTCTAAAAATTATTCACACGTGAAAGTTTCAAACTCATATAAAAAATCGGGGCCGCGGTAGTCCAGTCGGTCGAGTGCCGGCCTCGTAATTGGAAGATTGCGGGTTCGGTACTTGAGCCGGCCAAAGACCGTCGTGTACACTAATGGTGGCTGGTGCACTTAAATCTGTCGTGGCCGCAATGTCCTCCATGTTCCCATCAAAAATTATATCTCTGGGGGTCACCGAAGCGGGAGAGCCATCTCTTCCGTGGAGGATCAAAATTGTGATGGCATGTCTCCGGACAACCTCTAGGGGTGTGTCCCAGACCGTCGCCAATTGTCCATCTGTGCAGCACTAGTGCGACGTAAAACCCAATTATCCATCCATCCATATAAAAAATCGTATTTTTAAGTTCATTTACATGAAACTCGTTATGTGCATATCCCATATCAAAATATAAACGAAATTTAATAATAAACGTGATACCTTATCATGTTTCTTATAGATACTGTGTGCAACAAAAATTTGGGACCGGTTGAATATTTTGAGAAATAGGTTTCGAATAGAAACGTTAAAAGGAAAAAAAATAATAACGAAAGAAAGAAAGGAATACATATTCCTCCTCCCCTCTCCCGAGCCCAAGAGAAAAAATCCAATTATGTCCAAACTTGGAAACTCTCTAAATCTCTAGAGGTTTGGCTGGCTACAATATTGAAATTTTAAATGGAATTAAAGGTTACGATTTTTTAGAAAAACAAAGCGTCACAATATTTTAATTAATACGTATCATTATTTTTATACAGAAAGAAAAAGAAATTTGAACATTTTATGCTACTTGTATCTTGTCATAAAGTGACAGAAATGACAAGATTTAGATTAACTTACATTAAAATATGAAAAAAGTGTATAAATTTGAATATATAGATATTAGCTTTAAATAAAAGTTAATGAAGAATGATGTATTGTACATTAACCAAAATGAAATTTCTCAAATACTACTATAAACACCAATATTGTATAAGGTAAATAATAAACATTTGAGATGTTTTGAATGTGATCGAATGCTTCAAAATTTAAAATATGGAATGATACAAATAGACAATTATTAAAAATCTGTGACGTACAAACTTCAAAATTTATTAACTAACCGTTTGCGCATATATATACAGTCGGTAACAAAAGTGTCCGAACACTAGCAAAAATTCCTATGTAAAAAAAGTACACTTCATACGTTTATGTTAAATAAATCCTTATCGAATCCTGTTCTTACACTGACTAAGAACAGAATTCGACAAGGATTTATTTAACAAAACCGTATGAAGTGTACTTTTTTGACATAGGAATTTTTGTTAGTGTTCGGACACTTTTGTTACCGACTGTACATAAATTATGAAAATCTTTTTAAACATTGCACAGGAAGAAATATATATATTACACGAAGAACAGGAATTATATATATATATATATATATATATATATATATATATATATATATATATATATATATATATATATCATAGTTGCCAACTTTTACAATTTTTAAATAACGATTATCATCACTATATTTTTAGGGAAACTTCTTATATTATTTTTTTGAGATTTATGATCTCGCAGTTTACTGTCGTGAAATTCTAGTGTAAATTCTTCCCGGAAATCGGGAAAAATTGGCAGCTATGGTATGTAAGCATACTGAATTAAACAAATATCGATTTCTCTCTTCTGAAATCCAATGAAAATTATACAAAAAAGAAAAACTGAATAGAGGGCATCTAAAAGTGGTAAACAAGAAATATCGAGATCGAATGTCAAGTCGTACTGATTTACTTAGCTGTTCGTTGTTTTCCGTCGTTTTCTCTAAATTTCCAGATAATGAAAAGGCTAAGAACATTTAGAAACTAGTATGTTGTGGCTACCACATGACTTTCTTCTTTATTTTCTTATACAATTTGACTCAGTAAAATACATTTCATTAAAATTATTATTTACTAAAATTATCTTCCAAGATGAATGCAGGCGATTTCCATTATAGAGGAATAGTATAAAACTAAATATCCTAAGGAAGTCAATGTTATTCTCTACATGACATCTTAGAAATATGAGATTTTTAAAAAAACTTTTATTTGTTTATTTATTTTATTTTATTTTATTTTATTTTATTTTATTTTATTTTTATTTTTATTTATTTATTTATTTATTTTTTTGTAAAAATGAAAAAAAAAAAAAAAAAAAAAACGGATAACTTTATTTTGAAATATAGTAGATCAGTGGCTCAAACATTCGTTTTAAAGGTATTGACGAGATCTTTAGAAATATACCCGTAATGAAAATTTGGGAAGGCGGAGACTACCCTCCTAGGTGAAAGCAATGCTCCGACATACACACACACACACACAAAAAAAAAATTCCCAATTGACTATCAATATTATAAATATTTCTTTTTAATTTCATAATGATTATTAACAGGGATTAGCAGGAAGGAGGGGCCGAAAACATTATTCTCTTTAAGCACATTTATACGAAATTTTGTCCAATACTGCCATGTTAAAAATTTTAAAAAAGCGGAATGACAACGCTGCCTGTTGGAAAAGTTTTACCAAAAGTGGATAGACACTAATTTATATCAAAGTGCAACTGCATAGCAAATTTTATGAAATCTTCTGCATTAGTTACTAAGATACAACTGCCCTGGAATTTTGTCACACACACACACACACACACACACACACATACACACAGACAGAGAATCATTTTCTACAAATTATCAAATCGTTCTCTAAGCCTCTTAAAATGTGTAAATCCGTCGAAAACTCGAGGTTGAAAATTTTTACTAATCCAATACTTTTTTCTATTCAATATAGAAGAAAGTAATTACCCTGCAAACTCCAACAAAAAGTGACCTGTAAAAGTCCCAAGTTGTCGTCTACAATATTTATTCACAACCAGGTCTATGATCCATATTTAGATAATTATTCTCAATAAAACGAATAAGTACTTTCTTTTGAATACTTATTTTGTTGGTTTAAAATAAAAGCTTAGCTTTTTATGATATTCATTTTATATGCATAATAATTAATGTTATTATTTTTATTATTATCATATTTAAAAAAAGTTAAATTTGTAAAATTAATTTTAAATTCTATTAACTGGGTTGTGTATGAAAGGATAGAGAATTGCTAAAGCAAGAGATATTTACAAATAAGGTCATTCTAATAAACTTTTGAATTTGCTTAGCATCAGCAAAAGTTTTAAACGATTTAAAATAAGCTTTCGTTTCTTTTCAGATGCTTTCATTTCTTCTCTCGGCCTGGATAATTTTGGAATTTTGTATTAATACTTTTCTAAGTAAAAACTGTTTTGCCCTATCCATGTATAAAATGTAAATACTTTTTATACTAGTAGTACTATATTCGAACAACATTCTTGATTTTTTAATTATATAACTTTTATTTTAAAAAATCAAATCGAAAAAAAAATGGAGTTTTTAATCGAATACTAAAGTAGGTAAAGGTTTAAAAAAGAAATATGTTTACCTGAGAAAAATATATATATATATAAATGTTTTGAAAGAAAATTGTAAGTGCATTGTTTTTTTACATTCTTGTAAAAAAAAAAAAAAAAAAAAAAATCTCTGGAAGTGAATGAATTGTAATTTTTTGTTAAGTGTATTAAATAAATTTATCCAACAATTGAAATTATTGTAAGCACACTTTGAGAAACATTTTAAATACATGTTGCAAATTTTCCTTCTTCTAAAGAATGGCATTTATATTTTCGAGAATATAAAGAAAGATTTACATTTACGATATCATATTAATTTAATAGCAGATTTAGTGTACTGAACTTTTCTTAAATCATAATATATTTCTTAAAATATTACTTTAATGTAATGAAAAAAGTCGGAAGAATCTTCTATATGTTATTTGTTTACTGTATTAATTGAACGTTTTCTTTTTAAACAATAAAATTCTTAGCAAGATTTTCTTTCCCCTTTGAAATAAACAAGCTGATAATTGAAATTTTATTTCTATGCGGATGAAATTTTAGAAAAATATTAAATAACTAGTTAGTTTTTGGGCGACTAAGGCTCCCGTTGAAAAATAATCATTTCCAGTTTCTTTATTTCTCACTTCAAATAATTCATTTGCTAGCAAGTCCTTGCGAAATTTTCGCACTTTATTTACATCTTCGTTACATTTAAAATTATTATTATTACTTTGTAGACGTCATTTTTTCATACGCATGACGAATTTTAATATTATATGTATATATATATATATATATATATATATATATATATATATATATACATTTTTTCACGTGAAAGCATGCTTCATTTCATAGGCTTAAAAAAAAAAAATTAAAAAAAAAAAGAAGACAACAATTAAAAATTTAAATGTCTATTTTAAAGCTGTTATTTTCATATTTTAATCAATCAAAAATTCGTTACAAATAAGGTACCAAATTAAAGGGACAATTTTTCTGAATCCGTCGGATTAAACAACTTATCGATCGGACAATTAGATTTTTTTTATAAATTAACTAAAGTATGAAAGTTAGGTGAAAACTTGCATTCACACACAGGTAGAGTCCAAGGAAATCTCTTAAGCCTATCTCTTAAGCCTAAAGCGTGACAGAGTCAGGCACTAATGAACGTAACTATATATGCTGATGAAACAATTAACAATAAAGTTTTTTTTTCTTTTTTTAGATATATTCATCTAACGTAGGTTAAATAATGATTAATTTAAATTTTACATTGCAATAGCAAAACTTATAGTTATATGCTTAATGGTTAATATAATGCAGAGTTAAAAAATTGTGTTTAGTTATTATAATTAATCATTAACTAGAATTTTAAACGCTGAATATAAATAACAAAATACTTTATATTGATTTTAAACCCTTTTTCGACACATTTTTAACATTAATTATAACATGTGAGAGAATCTGTAACGCTAAACTTGCGTTACAGATTTGCTCTTTAAATTATGTTAAGATTAGATTTTTCCTTAATATATCTGTAGCTTCAATCAAAGTAAAATATTTATTTATTTCATAGATAATACAGATCATTATCAATTACATAGAGCATGTTTTTTATACAGTTCATTAAAACCATTTTAACTTAAAATATACTAAGGCCAGTGATATTCGTGTAATATTCAAATAGTGTTTTTCTTTAATATCTGCAGAAACATATAAGTAAGAATAGGTTTATTTATTTTTTTTTTTTTTATAAAATCCTCATAACGGTTCCACCAAACATTCCATATATAATTTGCTTTTATAGTCATGGAATTAAAGTTATAAATAGTAGAAAGCACTTTTTTTTTTCTTTAAACTCAAAATATTACTTTCAAGTTAAGACAGTTTGAGGTGTATTAGGTTTTTAAAACCTCTTGTTTAATGGCTGACAGCAGGGAATTCCGTGATATTATTCTCACATTGCATGAAATGTGATAAAATTGAATTATATCAAACTTTTCAGGGAGCGTCAGTCCGAAAGAGAGCAATAAATAATGACTAAGGAATTGACAAGGTAGGTCATCGAAACGTTACTACTGATTGTACCATCTTTGACAAAAATTTTGCTTCTATTAATTTTTGAAACTTTTCTTCTTGTAGTTTTTGAAACTTCTCTTGTGTTAAATAAATATTACTTCATACCATTATACATGCCTCAAATTAACTTTTTTTTTTTTTTTAAGTCTGCTCCTGTATATCAAGCTTGAATAGTCACAGCTAGTATGTATTTCAGTAATTAAATGGTAAAAGGCAGTAAGCATTTAGAGAATATTATGTTAAAACTTTAAAACTAAAGTTTTTTAATTTGAATATTTGTCAGTAAAATAGAAAAGAAAAAAAATACGATATGACACTAAATATAGTTAAATATTATTTACAAAATTCAAAATATAATTTCGAAAAATTTCTAGGGTAATTTAAAATATGTAGTTAGATATTGTTTAGCATATTACAGTTGTCTGTAATTATGAAAACTTTCGAATTTAAAAAATCAATAAAAAATGCGCTTATGTATGTTAGCTATATATTTGAATAAACAAGCGTCTACCTATAAAGACTCTTCGGATAAAAGTAATTTAGAAATTTTTTAATTGTTACAATTTATTTATTCTCTTATCAAAATCTTTACATTATTAAACTACATAAAATATTAACTATATCCTTACAGTTACACTTGATTTACACGTACAATTTTAAAACATGACATCCTTAGTTTTAATACCAGGATGAGAATTATTGCAAAACTTAATGTCTGAAAATGCTTTCTGTATTAATACATAATTTAAGTCTATAAGTGTATGTATATTTATTATTTTATTAAAGTAAAAGTTTTCATGAAGTGAAATAACGAATGAAATTTATTACTTATTGTTCAAATAATTTACACGAATAGGCATACTTGTTCCATTTGATTCAACTTAATCGTGCTTCTGAATTTTTAAAATATTTTTTTTCTCATATTTGCATTTTAAATGAAAAACAAACTGAAAAATGCAACATAATGTTTCATAAGTATTTGTTGCATGCACGATATTACTATAAAAATTTATGCTTTCTGTATTATGCGTGATCTTAATGGAGATAATGATTCATATTTTTGCCACATTAGAATAAAATTTCTTTGAAATACTATGAAAGTATAGGATGATAGTTATAAATCTCCGAAATCTTTGCTCATATGCCATCAGAATTTTTTTATTCGCTTGCGAAAGAGAAAGATATCTTTCGCAATGCATCTTTATTAATATTGTATAATAATATTGCAATACATATCACGTTTCTTTTTTTTTTAAATGTAATCGTTGAAAAGGTATTTTTTATTTATTATTATTTTTTTTTTTTGCACAATTATTAAAATATATTAAATTCTGTATAAAATATAAACCATGCCATATACTGATGCTTATATATAAATTCTAATAAAATTCTCCTATTTATGATTGACATGGAATAAAACTGATATTGGTTTAATGAAAAAAAAAAAAAAAAAAAAAAAAAAAAAAAGGTGTATTATTTATTTAAAAATTTCTTACAAGAAATTTAAATCTATCTCTTTTTTATAAAAAAATTACCTAAAATAACTCGGAAAAATTAACTTCTTGGTTACTGAATACATGATTAAAAATATAACATAGTACATGATTATAGTAATCTTTTTTTATATTTGAAAAAGAACTGTTTTACTACCATTTATATTAATACACCAATAAATTTCGCAATATATATTTTAAGCATTGATCTTTAATGTTTTTTTAATCATATTTTACAAAATAACTAGCAAAATTTTATAAGGAAGCATGTTAACGCACTAAAATTTTTTCCGGTCTAAGTAATTGTACACGAGCCTTCATTATTCGAAAAAATAGGCAGGAATATAACATTGAATTCAAATGCTGCATGTTGCCAATATTTTTTTGCTTTTAATTTATTTATCAGTAGTATATTGTTTATTATCAACTACTCTTTTTGCAATTTTAGCTGACAAACCTATTAATTTAATCTATTTAGATCACATTGTATAATAGACCTACACTGAGAAAAAAACATACCGCCTTTCTCTAGAATGAATAAGTGGCCATTTTCTAAATCCCTTAACTAGAAATATAGATTTCCGAGCTATGCGCATAAGGCACGCCAATAAACTGAATAGACGAAATTATCGAGAATTTCTAGTGTACACATTTCTAGATGGTGAAATAATATTCTAAATACTCTAAATATTCTGAATCATTTATATTGTGAGAAATTCTCGCTTGATTTTCTAGAATTTGGTAATAAACCAAGATTATAGTTGCAGAAACCGCCTCTTGTAGTCTCATTTATTTGCAGAGATTTTTAAATAACTTTGCCCTCGAGAATATAGGCAAACGCTCTAGAATTCTAATAGGGGATTCTAGAACTCGCTTTCCAAGGGGACAAGAATTTATAAAGATGACATGGAACTATTTTTTCTAGAGCCACAATTCAGATTCTAGATGTCAGTTACAGAATTTTTTCTCAGTGTGATACTCTGTATTTGTATTTACTCACTGTAAATTTGCTGTTTACCGAATACTTGTTGTAATATTATATAAGAGAATATATATTTGTCCAATATCAAAACTAAAAATTAAATTACATTAATACACGCAGCCTAATGGTTTCATGAAAAGATTTTAATAAATTCGTTCATAGTTCTTCAGTCTCACAACTCATAATTCTTGTAAAATGCGTTACCTTTAGAAAAGAAAATAAATAAGAACTGTGTTTTAATTTGTGTGACATGTTTCATTAACTTCATATTTAATTAATTGCTGTCGAATGAGTAAAAATAACAGCGCACATGTACGATTTTTCCAAATTTTACATACTAAATTTTACATACTAAAGTTGTACTTATTTAAAATACACCCCTGCTCAAAAGTTTAGCAAAATTTGCAAATGATCAGTTTTTTTTTTTTTTTTTTTTTTTTTTTTTTCCAATTTAAAAGTTTATTTCTCTATGAAATATTTTCAAACATTCTGTGTTTAAAGAGCTGTGTCTTCCTCATGTTCTTCAGTGAAGATTGGTTAGACAACATTTAGGTGGCCGGTAATAAACTGAGCAAAATAAATAATTTTTGTGATCACTCTGTACCATTAAAAGAACGAAATGATCTGTAACTTTATAATATGTTAATAAAGACCCAGTACAATTTGTAAATAAATTTGTGTGACGATAGCACGTTAAATAATGGAGATATAGGCATTTATTTTAAAACTCCAAAAAAAAATCAGCATTTTTTAAATTTATAATATACAGAGTTTTAAAGGAAAATTATTCCCACTTTCAGATAAGTTGAAAAAACCCTTTTGAAATAATATATTGGAATCGGAATTCAAATATCTCATGAAATATAATCATTTTTACAAAAAACGTTTTCATTGCGCAAGCACGAAGGATAGAAATTTTTTTATTAAATAGGTGTTGAAAACTAGATATATTGGGCAACTTTTGTCAAAAATTCATTTGAATAAAGTAAAAATTAAGCAAATTGTAGACAATAAAACGAGCTAGATTTTAGGTATTTTTCCAGAGTTGAAATTTCATAAGGTGCTTTTCACATGCCGCATAATTAATTTGAAGATCAATTACTATTTCAACCACTCTCCAAAAGTACTTTTTTGTAAATATAATTTTGTTTATTTACTAAGATTTGTGAAATCATAAGGGGTTTTTCACAAAAAAACAACTTTTGCAAAGAGGTTTAAATAATTTAATCTTCAAATTAATTACGCGACATGTGAAAAACCCCTTATGAAATTTCAACTCTGGAAAAATATCTAAAATATAGCTTGTTCTTTCTACAATTTGCTTAATTTTTACTCTATTCAAATAAATTTTTGACAAAAGTTGCCCAATATATCTGGCTTTCAACACCTATGCTATAAATTTTTTTCTTTCTTTCGCGCATGCGCAGAGAAAAAGTTTTTCATGAAAATGCTCATATTGCATGAGATATTTAAGATATTTGCATTCCAATTGCAGTATATTGTTTCAAAAGTGTTTTTTCAAATTCTCTGAAAGTGGGAATAATTTTTGTTTGAAACTCTGTATATTATAAATAAAAAACATGCTAAATGCTGATAAATATTTTTTTTTTCGCATTTTAAAATAAATACTTATATCTTCGTTATTTAACATGCTATAGTCACACAAATTCATCCACAAATTGTACTGTGCCTATATTAACATATCCTAAAGTTACAGATCATTTTGCTTATTTATTGATGTAGGGTGATCGCAGACATTATTGATTTAAAAAATTTGTTACCGGCCTCCTAAATGTTGTTTTAAACCAATATTCACTGAAAGATATGAAGAAGACCCATTTGTTTAAATAACCAATGTTTAAAAATTTTTCATCTGGAGATAAGTTGTTCAATTGAGAAAATCTGGTCGTTTGAAAATCTTGCTAAACTTTTGAGCAGGAGTGTATTTAACTCAGAAAGTAAATATTTTAGGTTAAAGTATATAAATAAAATAAATATTAAAATAAATCCACTTTAAATATTTAAAAGTTTAATACAATTTATTGTTATTGTTATTCGGCATTTATTTGACAATCAAATAAATAAATAAAAAAAAAAAAAAAAAAGTACATGTGCTTTTAAAAGAAACTACGTTTTGAGAGTGTACAAAGAAGACAAATGTAATTTAAAATTACTCAAAATAAAAATGTGAAGTGCGTTTGAAATGTAATCTTTTTTTAATATCTCATATTTTAACATAGAATATGGGCTATTCGATGAAATATTACACCATTTATAAAACTAAAAAAATTCTTTGATTGTTAGATTATATTGTAAAGAAAAGTAAAATTATTTCAAAACAATGCATTTAAAAACAATCCTGGTATTTAATTTTCTAGCAAGTAAGACTAGTTGGCATAGGTGGACTCTGCTCAGTTCCCCATCATATATATGTTCTCGTAAATTTCTAGTGCGAGACATATTATAATCATGTTAAAAGAAATGAATTTGACCAAAGCTTGATACAGTGACAGAATGAAATCCCCGCCTAATAGGCTATCCACCGTTCACTTCAATATATTTATCTTATTCTAAACTATTAATTTATTTTATCAGGGTCAATTCCGTTGTTTAGTTTTCATGCTACTATTTCCAATGCAATAATCCTCAAAATTCAGATTTATATGAAAAAATTACAATTTCGCTATGTTGATAAAATCGTAAATTACGAATAATTTACGAAATTTTCCTATTAGAATATTTGTATTCAATCATGTTCAAACAAATATCATAAATGTAATTTTGAAGTTGTCTAATGTATTTATGATCCTCAAAATGGAAGTTTATGCTCAATTTTGCCTTATTCTGACATGTTAAGTAAATCATAAATTCCAAATAACTTACGAATTTTTTAAATTGAAAAAAATCATAGTCTATGATATTCATGCCAATATCCTAAATAATATTTCGAAAGTGGTTTGACATCTTTACGTTGAAAACATGCCTCAAGATTGACGTTTATGTGAAATTTTGCTCTATTCTGCCATGTTAAGAAACTCGTAAATTTCCAATAACTTACGAAATTTTTATATTGGAAAATTCATAGTCATAAATATTCATGCCAGTGTCCTAAATAATATTTCAAAAGTAGTCTGACATCTTTACCATGAAAATATCTCTCAAAATTGACGTTTATGTGAAATTTCGCCCTATACTGCCATGTTAAGAAATTCGTAAATTTCCAGTAACTTGCGAAATTTTCAGAGTAGTATATTTATAGTTACCGATGTTCATTCCGGCATCAAAACTGATATTTTAAAACTGGTCTGACATTTTTACAGTAAAAAGTTTCCATTTAATGCGCGTTTTACCCTTTCACGCCCAAGGGAAATATTTTTCCCTTCTACAAAAATCGTTATCGATTGTTCAATTATTATTGAATCAATATTTTTTTTACTGAATGTCAAAATAAGACGTATGTCCAACGCAGCAAATGTGTTTCTGAACGAATAAAAAAAAACGTATAGAAAATCGGACACATAATAAATGTGTTATGTGCAATGTCCACTTGTGCTTCACAAGTAAACGAAATTGTTTCGTAGAATACCATAACTAGCTATTTATTTTACTTTTCTGATAATTTTTATATTACAAAGCAATAAATTTGTATTACAAAGCAAAAAATAAAATACCGATATAATAAACCTAATTCTTCGTTTATTTACTTTTATGGTCCATAGGGAAAATATTTCCCATGAAATTATAGGAAACCTATACATCCTGCTATGTTTTTCTGGTGATATTCTCTTACTTTACACCCACAATAGCTAAAATATTGTGTTGTATTGGCATATTCAGTCTTGGAAATCTTATGGTCCTGAAAGGGTTAAGTGAATTTTTGTCCTATTCTCCCATGTTAAGAAAATCGTAAATTTCTAATAACTTACGAAGTTTTTTAATTCGAATGTTGCAAATGAATAGGGTTCTTACCAGTGTCGAGAGTAATATTTTAAAACTGATCTGACCTCTCTGCGACAATTTGTTCGTGAGATATCGTGTACACAGACTAACAAACTAACGGACTAATGGAATAACACACTAACACACTAACAGACACTCTACAGACAGACACCATACAAATTTTGTCATTTTCGCATTCCTCACACCGGAAAACGTGTAAAACAGTCAAAAATCCGAGGTCGAAAACTTTCACGATTACCTAAAGTTCCACATACCTATAGTATGATGGGGAACTAATTCACGATTACCTAAGTTCCCCATACCTATAGTATGATGGGGAACTAAAAACAATTCAAAAAGTAAAAATACTTTTTTATAGCTAACCTTTCTTAGATAATAAAATAATATATGTATACAAATTTAATACTCCTTGGGTTATTGAGCTTTGGTGAAAAAATTGAATTTTGATTTTAAGTTTATCAGTTCGACTAATTACTACTATTTAAAGTTTTCTGAAATATCTTTTTTCATAAATTATTAGGTTTACGAAAGTTTGCAATAATAATGACAGTTTGAATGAAGTCTTTCACATTTTGGTTGAACCGCCAAACAAAACAATTGATTAATCTTATGATTTAACTAGCACCTCTGGAGATTAATTTGTTTTTGCTTAGCTGATTATTGTTCGAAGTTATTTGATGTCTTTAATTGAGTGAGTTAATGTTTTATTATTTCATTTTATGTAAGTTGGTCTTTTGTTTGTTAATATTTTTACATATATATATATATACATTTGTATTTATATTTATGCATTATTGCTTTTCATTCTTTTAATTTTGTTTTATATGTTAATAAAATTATATATATGTGTGTAATTCATAGAAAGTCTGTTAGAGATTTGCTTTTCTCTTGATGATATTTATGAGGTGTGTGTGAGGACTAAATTTCATTTTAGTATTTTACAAGAAGTTTCTGAATCATCAAATTGCTTTGCTGGTGCATTGAAGGGATGTTCTGATTACGATCTGTATGTCTTTTGGGTCTTCTTTGTTTTATTTCGTTTTATTTATTTATTATTATTTATTTTCCTTGTCTTCCAGTTTTTTTTTTTTTTTACCTCATTTACACATATGTATACGTATATTTATAAACACAATATGTTATACTTTCAGTGCAAGTTCATTTTCTAGTTAAAAGTTCCCTTTAGGTGAATTATCATTTTAAATATTGATAATTATTAATTATTAAACCAAAGTAAATTAGTAAAATTTATTTATTTGTTATCTTTATTTTATACAGTCGATAACAAAAGTGTCCCAACACTAGCAAAAATTCCTGTGTGAAAAAAGTGCACTTCACACGGTTTTGTTAAATAAATCCTTGTCGAATCCTGTTCTTAGTCAGTATAAGAACACGATTCGATAAGTATTTATTTAACAAAGCCGTTTGAAGTGTACTTTTTTTGCATAGAAATTTTTGCTAGTATTCGAACACATTTGTTACCGACTGTATACACACACACACACACACACACACACACACACACACACATATATATATATATATATATATATATATATATATATATATACATACGTATATATATATATATATATATATATTGTGTGTGTGTCTGTATGTGTGTCTGTGTAAAATAAGAAGGAAATCAATAATGACATCAGTTACAAAGCTAGATTAAACCATTTTTCTTTTTTTTTTTCTTCTTTTAGTTCTTTCTTTTTTTTTTCTTTTTTTTTTTTTTTTTTAATCTGATAAATAGACAAAACTTTTTTTTTCTCTCTTTCCAGTGTAAAATAATATTAATAATAATAATAATACATCTCAGAAAATAATCACAAATAAAAATTTAATAAAATAATCTGAAATAAAGTAACATAATTTAAATCAAAATTTTTAATTATTAAAAGAAAAAGAAAGAAAATGAAAATGAAAAATACAGCTTTAAACAGGATATTTTTCAGTACACATAAAAAAATTCTTAGTTTTAAAAATCCAGAAATTGTTTATTGTATGTGTAACTAATTAAACCATAAGTAGACAGTACATGCATTATTTATTTGATAAAATGAAGAACTTAAATGAATTATTACTAAAAATGTTTACATATTTTATTAACTATTTTAGAAATAATCCTACATTAATGGCTTTTTTTTTTTTGTATGGAACTATTATAACTATCAATAGTTAACTATTATCTTTCAAATGAAAAGAAAAGGATGTATTTTTATTAGGCTAAAGAATTTTTTTTTTTTTTTTTTTTTTTTTTTAATAATTTGTAAAATTTAAAAATCACTATTTTGTATTGCGATTTTGATTATACTTTTCTTTGTAAAATCAGTTTTATATACTTTTTGTTACAATAAATTGCATTTTTAAATACAAGGCGTGATCACGTATCATTGGATCTCAAGCTATCGCATTTGCATATTTTGAAAGGAAAATGAATACGGAATAGAAATATTTCTTATCGTATATATATATGTGCTTATATTATCGTTGTTTTTACGATATTGATTTTGCAACTAAATATTATATTCCCAGTGACGATGCACGATATTTTTGTTATAAAAATAAAAACGTCTGTTTAAATTTTATAAAAATTAATGTTGATAATTTTTTTTTTTTTTTTTAATGTATTATTGGTTCTATGCTCAAAATTCTAAACATAAATATTTCATTTCAAATGAACGAAGCTTTGACACTGTTTTCAATGGACGTAAGAAAGAAGATTAAACATTCAATCTGCATTTAACTGATATGTTATTTTACATTACTTTACAAAGTTAAATTAGAATAACTATTTTTTTTTTTTTTTTCATTTCAGTATTTCCTAAGAGGGAAAAGAAATGTTTACTAGATATTTTCCAAATTTAACAATATTGAGTAGAAGAGATAATGTAAAATAATTAACCAAGAAAATTTTATAATGAAACAATTAAGAAAACAAGAGAATACGTGTATTTTGTACCATCTTACGTCATATATATATATATATATATATATATATATAAGTAGGAAAAAGAATTCTTTTGAGCCTTCTATATAAAAAATTATGTAAGTCACTGAAATAAACTATCCTACCAGCGGCTGAGAGATTTTGCTTGCTCTTGGGATTCGATCCCAAGTGGCGCTTGTCTGATTAGCCTATCAGAGTTTTCCATAGTTTTCTTAAAACTCGCGTAAATATGGGATAGGAAATCTTAAAAATGCCCTCCAAGGAGGGCATGGCAACCTGCATATGAGATATGACTCAATTGCAGTTCAAGCGTCTTTAACATCTATCCCTACGCATGCAGCTAAATAACTTATATTACAGTTAATTCTCGTTTCAAAAAGGGTAAGTTTTAATATATTCGTAAGTTTGGTAACCTCATAACAGTTTTTTTCTTTTTTTTTTTTTTAATCTTCGTTTTCTCCTCTTCTTTAGGGTAGGTAAAATATAGCATAATAGTACTATAAAGGTCAGAATTCATAATGTCAGTAATTACTTTACTATTACAGTTTTTCATATCGAAAATGTGCTAGTTAGGTGAGAAATTGAATATTAGACTGTAATTTTAATACTTCAGAAAAAAATTTCTATAAGCGTTGAACTAAAAGTGTGTCGTAACAAATGGTTCTCTTGTTGCCAAATCTAGTTTTAGCACTAAAGTTATTCTTCAACAATGGCGATTACACTGCCAAAGAGCTTTGATTATTTTGATGACATAAGTCTTCGCAGACAGGTTCAGCAGCGCCGTGTGCCCTGCGAAGAAGATTTAATTTTTTCGATAAAATCGCTACGTTTGTAGTTCCATCAAGCTGAAGGCGGAAATCATGGCTACTACAGTTGATGGCGGATGCCAAAATGACCATCTTTGAGCAAACTAATACGAATAAAACAAGATTATTTAGTACTCGTGCCGTATAAAGGCAACTGGTTTTGTCATAGATTATAGTTTAAATGTCCATACAGTTAACATTCAAGGCATATCGGTATACGATCCATAACTCAGAAGAATTAAAGCCTGACGTTAACGATTTGTCTTCAAAATTCGCTTAACGCTTTTGAAATTGATGAAGATGGAGGTTAATTAGCCGTGGAACATCCTACGGATCGAAGAAGCTTACATTTCTACGCGAAATACAATAAACATACATAATTACCGTATCTATTAAAATGATAATCATCACCAGGTTCAACAAATGCTCTTTCATTCATCTTATGTTTCTGTATAGACTGGCTTCACTGCGACCCGCTTTACTGGGTCATTTGTCTTTTCGAAAATCACTCTCTAGAAACAATAACATTATGTTCTCGCTGAACCCCGTTATCAATACATGTTGCAAGATGTGGTCATTCCAGAATTTCAGTGACATGGATGCCTCGCTACAATAGCTTTCCAACAATGTGCTGCGCCCTCTTACGTTGCACATAAGATTAAAAAATTGCTGATCGTAAACTTACGGGGAGTCACAATGTCAGTAGTAAATTTCTTAAAAGGTGATCTCCATGTTCCCTGAGCGAGAAGTATTTACCACCATCATCAGTGCAGTAAGCCACCGCACTTTACAACGTAAAAATCCTGAAATAAGTGCCAAAAATCCGCAGAAAATAGCATGGGATTAAAACAAAAAAACTCACAATCACCCGTGTGGGGAAAAAAAGGCTAATGCCAAAAGGAATATAAGGTCAAAATAGACTAGAAAAAATAACCGAAGCTGATGAAAGGTCTCGTCTTGAGGCCCTGAGGCAATCGTTGAGGGTTAGCTAAGTCTCGCCTAATAAATCACTTCGTGCAATTTTTGTTTTTGGTTTTCTTCAGTTATAAACCTTATCAATGAAACATCGAAAAACACAATGATTCGAAGAAGTACACCCTCTCGCCTATACACAACAATCGTTCCGATCAGTTACACACCGCTTTCGATCACATGCTGTAACATAGAATCTTGTGTTGGCTCTCAAGTAACATGGAAACACGGAAGAACACCAGATACATTTATGTGCTGTGTAATGCCTGATTTACAGCCCCAGCTTCCAGATTGTTCTTTTGCATAACTAAGGTGCGTGATGATAGTCAGTAATCAGTCAAATTTAAAAACATCAACCTTTATTTTAACATATAAAAGGAAAAGGTTTGCACTTAAGACGAGGATGAAACTTCCAAATTAAATTCATCAGAATACTTACTCTAATGCCAATTAAAGCTGTCTTAAATTTTCTCACTATACGTTGCTCTGTGGTTTTCCACTAGAGTAATCTCTATGTTAATCAGCACTAAACATCTTTCCAACTCATCATCTGTAAGCACGCTCGTCATTCGTAGCATAAAATCAGATTTACCGCAAATTACTTTCGGAAACCCTTTTCAACGTACTACCAACCACACACTTCCTTAATTCGGAAGCTTATTTTAGGTAAAATCGTCTTTAAACGATTGACTTCATTTTATATCATATACTCATTCTAAAATTACTTATATTCAATTGATATCTACTTTAGAAACCTCCCTTAAACCTATTCTCAATTTGACAAAGTAATTTCCAATAGCTAGAAACACTCTACACCAATCCTCTTTTAACTCTACTCGACACTTTTAAGTTGAACCTGATGTTTCATCGAAACATCGCCACCTAATCCTCGATCCAACTTCACTTTCTCAGCACAATATTTCTAATTCAACACAACACTTCTATTTTCAATCTAATATTTCCCTCAAAACATCGTCACCTGATCCTGGATCCAACTAGTGACCTTCACTTTCTCATCCCCATGCTTCTAACTCAACTCGACGCTATCATCTGAGACCACTACCAACACTAAATCTAACTGGTGACCTTTACTTTCCCAACTCAATACTTCTAACTCGACACTTACACTATCACATGTTACCATCACTAAAACTAAATCTGACCGGCGTCCCCAATCTGCTGTCCATCACGTTCTCAACTCGACACACCTCATACCTTACAGCTGTTATATTATTACAGTCTATCTTTCATTTGTTCTGTCACTAACATTTCTGTAGGAATAGCAGTTTGTGTCCATAGAACTGTAATAATATTTTAATTACCGATAAATGTTATTTTTTAATTATTTGTATCACGTTACACTTTTCTTACTTTAAACAGATCACAACTCCTCATGTTCTCCTAGCGACCGATTTTTCAATAAATTTTTTTCCACTAATACACTCCCATGGTATGATATGTATTATATACCCTGCAAGTACAAAACTGCTTCTCTTGCCAGATTGCCTCAAAAAATGATACTTTAAATGATCATCCTTATAGATTCTTATTTAAAGATTCAGTAATATTTCCTCCCTTATTATAGAATATGAATAAAATTAATATTACATTACACAAATCAATGGCTTGTTGTTGTACATGATAACATCTTTCACAGAAAAAGATAGCTCTATTTTCTTCTATTACGAAGTAAACTGAAGTGGCATTGTCATTAATATCAAATCAGTTAACTTTTTTTTTTTAAGTAATACTTTTTCTCTGATATTAGTAACTGTAAAAACCAACACGTGAATTTCTTGAAATTGTCCTAAATTAAGCTTTTCGGTATTCATTTCAAATTTTTTTTAGGTAAGCAGACATCGTTTATTTGTTTATTTATTTTAAACTGAAATTTGAAAAACAGTGAATAATACTACGTTACTTCTCCTTTTAGAAAAGAAAAGTAGTTATTAAATGTATATATATAGAGAGATATTTTCTGTTGCTCAAAATTGACATTATTCCTTTGTGTAATCTAGATAGCTAAATATTTAAATTTTATGATTACATCTTTATGTAAACTCAAAACAAGTTATTTCAAAATAATAATAATATGATAATAACAAAATTGAAATAAATAAATAAACAAGACGTTTGAGATATTTCACATCTACTCTATTTAAATATCTGTAGAAAATATTCTTCGAGTGCTGATTAAATATCCGAAATTGCTGTATGGTATTCCGAAAGTTTTGTGATCTAATTCTCAGCAGTAAGGTTTCTTTCTTCGCTTTATGTTCAGTTTCTTTGCTTTCTACTGTTATCTTTTCTCTTTCAATGCATAAAGATTTCGGAATAGGTTGTATATTTAGGGAATATGCTACATAAAATAATGTATTTACAAGGTAGAATCGAAATGTATTTGCAAGAAAGAAAAGATATACAAATTATATTTGGAAGGAAACAATTTCTATTTTATTTTATTTAAGAATATAACATTCTCTCAATAAGCTTTCATGCATAAAATGAAATTCAAATGTTGTAGAGAAATCACTGTACTTGATTTTTACAGTACAGAATTATATTTTAGATCACGATATCTGATGCAACAAAACTAAAACTAATAATCCCAAGGTATAAAAATAATAGTATACTTATAAGAGTGTTACTTACAAAAAATAATAATGTTTTTGAAAAATGACATAATTTTTTTTTTCATTCATGAAAAAAGCTAATACATAAGGTCTAAATCAGAATGAATCAATTACATTCACTTAATTAACGAAAATCAACAATTTCTTTTCTATTAAACATGGCGGTTTAGTGTTTAGGATAGTTTCTAAAATAAAAGTCGATTTTTTTTAAATTAGTGGCAAATTTTAAAATCTGTCTAAATACTAACTGTATTATATTTTATTTAGCTATTCATATATAGATGTTGTTATCAGAAATAGAACCATGTGATGTCATCACATCCTAAACAAAACATCTCACTGTAAAAATCTTGATGTGTACATAAATAAGAAAATATTATTATAGCAGTTATTAGTGATGAAAAATTATGAATACATATGGATCAGTATAAAGAATAACGAAAAGAAATATGTTTACCACGCAAACATAAGTTTTCCTCATTTTATTTCCTGTCAAAATTATTTTTCGCCAAAAAAAAAAAAAAAAAATGATGATATCAAAAATGAAGCAATATTATTTAGATGTAAGAAAATTTTTAACTTGCTAATCCATCAGACCAGTTTTAAAGATGAAGTTCTTTAGTTCTTTGAAATTTCTTGAGCATAGAAGAGGCAAATTCAGTATGTAGAAAGATAGTAGTTTTATAATATTTTTTCACTGAAACAGTTCAACATTATGGTACATTTCAATTAAATACTGTTTTAACAATCATTTTCTGATAATTACCGAATTGAAAACTTTTACGACAGTGTTTGAAGTAGTAGTTTCTTTCAAACGCTTACTCACAGTGGGACCAAACTCTTTATTTTCTGGAAAAAGCGTTAAAAAATGAGGCGATAAGCTTACCTTCTACAGAGATACTTAGCTGGAGCATACAATCATACATAACTGATGCAACAGATTGTACCTTCATCAAAATTTGCTTTGTTGTACTGATGATATCAATGTTTCTGTTGCTATGCTACTCCTTGACGATGGTGTTGGTATTAGTGTTAGGGTTAAGGTCAAATGTCAACACTTTGGACCTAGATCTAAATGGTGAATCCCTCCGTGTGGCTCTTACTAAGGGATCATAGCCCGTATTTGCGTTTGTTTCGGAGAAAACCACAGAAATCTCCGATTGGCTACGTTGATGAGTGCGACTTGGTATTGAAGTCGACCCATCCGTTCCTTCCTTGAAGAATCCGAAATGATCGATAAAAAAAATGTGTTGACTTATTGTTATCCTTCAACAAAACAAACAAAAAATGCTCCATAAAAGAAATTCTATTGCAAGATTCTTGTTCAGAAAGTGATGTTGAGCTGACGAATTTCGTAACCTCCATTAACACAATGTTTTGTGATTTCTTGAATTTATCAAACAAAAATGCAGACGCAGTAAATTTTTTCTATTCCTGTTCTCTCTTTACCAAGTGCTCATCGATGGAGATTTTCGTAATGAATGCTTAAATCGTTCAAAAATGAACGATAAACTTTTGCATGTATGACGATTGCATGTTTGATGCATGTATGAACTTATCGAAAACACGTTTTCATATAATTTGAATCTTCTCTCTTTCCCAAGTAGCACGGGAACGTTCTGTGAACGTCTAATAACGGTTACAGTCGTTCAAACACCGTGTTTTGTGTCAAGAGAACGTTTGATAAGACGTTCAAAAATAGTATTACTTAGAACGTTCTGAAAAGGTTTACTTTGTACCATCTATAAAACGTACAATTCTAGTTCTATGAAAAACGTTCAAGTGTATCACCGTCGTCACACGTTCTGTAACAGTGTGATTATAACAAATATGACAAAATGCCTTTTTTTTCAGTTTTGTGTTTTTATTTTCAGTTTCAGATTTTGGTGGCATGTCAGTATAGAATAATCATTGAAATGTAATAGAGATGATTTTTAGGGAAAAAATTACAAAATTTTAAACTTTAATTATATGTTATAACCATTATAATTATTTATAATTTTATTTAAGTTTTATAATGTTGAATTTGTTCAAACACATTACTCCAGATTACTTTTGCAGATATTCTTTATTATTTGCTTCTTAAAATGCTAATAAATTAAGTTACGAAAAAGTAATTTATTTTATTTATTTATTTTGTATATACCAAGAAAAAATGTGTTGGATAATTGGCAATTTTCGATCTCCGGTTTCCCATAGGTTTATACACTCTTGAGATGTCCAGAACACAATTCAACCATTCTTTGAAACTGCCAGTCTGTCTATCTTTTTGTGTGTGTGTTATCAAAGTTTTGTAGACTCTGTATCTCGCAAACCAATTGACGGAATTTAACCAAACTTTATGTTTAGTTAGACTTTAAACTAATTTGATAAATATCAGGAATATTTAATTAGGTATTGACCTAAATATCAGCTTTGGTGCTCATTAGCCTTTGGAATGTATCACCAGATGGGGGTCGCTTCTATGCTGTAAATTCCCACTTTTATGGGGAGATTATATCTCAGCTTCTACAGTGCACAAATGCACCAAACTTAATATGTGAAACAGATATTATGTAAAACTACGCTGATTTAATTCGGGTGCGTATATTGATCAACTGGTGGCGCTGCTCTCCTGCAATTTAATCCCGTTAACGTAATGGTAATAATTCAGTTTTTGTATTATAAATAATTATAAATACACTAAACTTGGTATGTGAAAATTATATCATATAAAACTTTGCTGAATCAGTTTGCGTGCCTATCTGACAAGTGGAGGCATTAGTATGCTGCAATTTAATTTCATTCAAGGGAACGCAATAGCTCATGTTCTATGACTTATAAATGCTCTAAAATTGGTACGTGAAATAGATATTACAGGAATTTTACTGATTGACTTGGGTACATATCAAATGACAGGTGACACTGCTACGTTTCGTTTCAGCTTACGGGAAGGCTATACCTCATCTTCTATAATACGAATACTTATCGAACCTTGTATATGAGATATATATATATATATAATGACAAAATGTGCTGCTTCAATTTCAGTATATATCCACGGACGGATGGTGCTGCTATTACTTTCTGCGATTTTCCAGATATCTGTATTTCAGCATCTTTTGGTGAAGAATGTACAAAATTTCATATATAAAAATATTAATTATAAGAACCTGCGTTGATTAAATTTTTATGATTGAATTAATAAATTTTAAAATTTTATGGATGCTGTATCTCACGAACTAATAAAAGTAATTTATTCAAACTTGGTTTACTTGGACTGTGACCTAAACTGGTGGCGATTATATTTGTTAATAAATCGTTCAATAGGTGGCGCTGTCATATCATTATTTTCAAAATTTTTAATATGGCAGAATAGGACAAAATTTCGTATAAATGTACATTAATGCGCATTGTTTTTAACTTTTCCATGGAAAATTAAATATGTGTATATATATATATATATATATATTATATATATTATATAAATTTATATTAGTAATATTTAATTTTAAAAAAAAGTATGGGCGATTTGTACAGCACATTGCTTTCGCTATTGTATTAAAATTTTCAATATTCTTGTGAGAAAGGTCGTCTATGCTTTTAAAACGAAAGGGTGAACTCTAAATCTGTGACAATTTAAAACAAAGTTATCGATTTTTTACATTTTTCATTATGTAAAATACATTTCTTAAGATACGTATTTTGTATACTATAAAATTGATTTTTCTGGATATTTAGTGTTATACTTTTTTGAGATGAAAATCTTATACCTTTGCCATGGAAAATAATTTTGATAGATTATTTTAGCAAATAATATTTACGGCATTCACCTGTGCAGGAAAATATAGAAGAGAGTTTTATTATGGCCTCAGTATACCAATTTTTAAAAAGTTCAAGTTTTGAATAGTATGAAAATTCTGTATTAGAAACGGATGTTATTGAATAAATCGTGTTTTGCTTAATCAACAAATTTTCCCCGCCAGTAAACGGCCATCTGCAGTTCAATTACACAGGAAGTTCGTATTCGTATGCTATCCAAAGTCCAAAGCTTCTCACTTCTGCCTGCTTACTCAGTGTATTTTGATTTTCTATTCATTTCTTAAGTTATTAACATTGGGATACACTACAGCTCCTACAGATAAGTTTTTCTCTTTTGTAAAATTTTACATATACATTGAAGTCTTAAAAATTTAGTTTTTTTTAATTTATATATATATATGTATAACATACATTTATTTTAAACTAAATTTGCATTTTTTTTTTTAATTTTACAAATATTTCAAGCTAACTCCTAAATTTATTTCGTTCTATTTTTTATTACTGCAGTTTAACATTGTATACTAGTTTAACATTGTAAACTAGCAAACCCATGCAAATTTTTCGCACTTTATTTCTTCTTTTTTTGCTTTTAAAAATTGAAACTCATAAATATTATATCGAATTCCCCATCTGATTAAAATTTTAATGTATAAGAAGCGAAATTATTATTAGTACCAAATTAATATTGTGCAATAGTGAGACCAAGATCATTCAAAGAAAGGGTTCAAAATAAAATTCATGGTTGAAAGCCCAGTTTCATACTTTCGCAGGCAGTACAGTTATAGTATAGGATTTCCATAATACCTTTTAAATTTTTGTCGCGATGTTGGTGTTGACTTTTTATTTATTTTGGTATAATATTTTGCTAAAAAAAATAATAATAATTCTTATTTTGATTATATTTTTATGTTTATGATTTTTAGTCAATTTATGACAATTATTCATATTCTGTATAATCTTTAAAGTATTTCTATGTTTAAAATGACGCTTATAAAGATTGAAGAAGCAATTTTTAAAAATACAATTTTCCATAAAATTATGTAAGCAGACAAATTTCGTATTTTTTTCTTATTAGTTCATTGAGTTGAGTCCGCATGCTTAAATAGTGTTCATTTTTAAATATTATTTTTTATCCTTGCGTATTTCAATAATTACACTACTATATCGTTTCGGCAAAAATTAATTGTAACTGATCCACGTTAAAGAAATATATAAATAGATTTGATCATCACATTTTACATTACACTGTAGAAATGTAAAAGCAGGGAGAAGTATTAAAAAAGAAATAGTTACTAAGGTGAATCTTAATATTGCTAAATGTTTTAAATTTTGAAGTTTATTTATTTTATTTTTATTTATTTATTTGTTTACAGAATAAACTTTTAATTAATTAATTATTTATTTTTCAAAACGTTTCACCACATTTTATACTGTTATATTTCACTGCATGTGTATGTAAAATTTATAAACTCAAAATCAATAATTTAAATAAATTTCGTATACGCATGATTTGAAATATGAAAATATTAAGTAAATTTCACGTAATCTATTTAAATAAAAAAAAACAAAATAATAATAATAATTTTTATTTTGTATATTTTTAAACGTATTTAAAATACACCGCTGTTCAAAATTAAAGGAACAAACCTGCTTTCCCATTTTCTTCTTTTATGCATAACTTTTAAACAAATAAACACATGGACATAAAATTTGGATGTCATGTTCGTTATCATATCATTAATCGAATTTTACATAACTTTAGAATAAGTAATAATTTTAAACTAATAATTATTAATTTTTCTCAAAAGTAAGCTTTGGAAAAAATGAAAAATGTCAACAATTTTAGCAAAGAAAACTTAATAAAAAATTGTGTTAATGATGCATTATAAACAAGTGAAGACGCACAGCCCTCAAATGTTAAACAAAATCCAGGTTTTACTTTCTGTGTTCACTTTTCTTTTACTTTAATAACGGAATTTAAAAAAAAAAAATAATAATAATAATTACTAATTTGTATAAACTGTGATCATCACCAGAATAATAAAAACGTCGATAAATAATTTAATAACGAACGCCTTATCCGATTTTCATGTTTCTATGTAAAATTTAAAAAAAAATATTCACACGCGAAAAAATGAATAAAAAAAGAAGAAACAAAAAAGTGACTACATGAAGAAATATACGGTTTTAATCTAACGCATGCATGCGCGTACATCTTTAACCTATCTGTAATGCATCTTCATGACCATTTTTCATTAAGTTTTCTTTTCTAAAATTGCTGAAATTTTTCATTTTATCAATGTTTACTTTTGAGAAAAATTTACTGATATTTAGTTTAAAAATTATTACTTATGCTAAAGTTATATAAAATTCGATTTATGGTATTTTAAAAAACATACTATCCAAATTTTATACTTCTGTGTTTATTTGTTTGAATTATGTGGGGAAAAAAAAAAAAAAAGATAAAACAGTTTATTGTTTAAATTTTGTACACTTGTGTACTTCTTTTAACTATTTTTTATTTTTTGTTTTCCATTGATTGTGCATTATTATAGTTTAAAAATAGAATGCGTAACATATCTGGGCATTAATTTGAGATTTCATTGATAATTTAAAATTTAATAAAATACTTTTGTGTTTGAATGCTAAAAGTTTGCAGTAAGTTTCAAAATTTAGACATAAATATTTTAAAATTTTTTTTGCTTAAGGGCCCTCTTCACTCACCGCCGCTGGAAGCCGAAGATAATGTTATTCAATGGGAAATTTTTCTTTACAAATAACTTATTAAGTAATACATATTTTAAAATTCTGTTTTCACATTATGAAAATTCCCAGCTCTTAAATTGACGGAACTTTTCTAAAAAATAATTTTTTTAATTTTTGATATTTTACTTCGAAGCTGCAAAATACGAATTTTCAATATGTGAATTTTTTTCATTTTGCAATTTCAAAATAAAAAGTAAAAAAATAGAAAAATACTTTTTCAAAAAAGTCCGTCAATTTAACATTTGGGAATTTTCTGAATGTGAAAACAGATTTTAAAAATATGTATTAGTTAATAAGTTATTTGTAAAGAAAATTTCCCCATAGAATAACATTGGCTCGGGCTACCGGCGACGGTAAGTGAAGAGGGCCGTTAACTTATTAAAATTAATATCCAAATATGGTTATATTCTATTGTTAAATTATAATGATGCAAAATCTAGGGGGGGGGGGATAATAATTAGTTAGCAGGGGGCATATTATCTTAAAATTTTTCAAATTATTCCAGAACTTGAATTTATTTATTTATTTGTTTTTTAATTCAAATATTTATCTAGAATATTCAAAATACTTGATCTCTTGTTATACCATATTTCAATGCATGTATGTAATATTTTAGAATATTAAGACAATTATTTATGAAAAATCTCATAATGGCCTACACAAAAAGAAAAAAAGAAAAGCAAAGATAAATAAGAAAATGAAGAAAAAAAAAGAAAAAAAAAAAAAGAAGTAAATAAGAAATACAAAACTTTGAACACACACTATAAAATTCAAGAACTGGAAGCAATTGTTCCGGGTCGAGAAAAGACACAACCCTTCATCAACCGAACAAAGTAGGCACGAGTACTGCAAAAAATCTCCAACGTAGCTCTTGTATTTGCAGCACTCGTGTCTATTATGTTCGTCTGACGAAGGGTCGTGTCTTCTTTCGACCCGGAACAACTGTTGCGAGTTCTTCTATTTTATTATACATGAAACAAATTTTTAGCACGTTCAAAGAACGTTCAAAAATTGTTTACATAACGTTGTGAGAACGTGTGTATAGAACGTTTTCAGAACGTTTCTACTCTAATTTAGAACGTTTACAGTACGTTTTCTAGAACGTTCTGAAAATGTGTATAACGTTTTGAAAACGTTCTAAAAACGTTTAAAACGTTCTGAGACCGTATATATAGAACGTTCTCTGAACGTTTCTATAACACTGATGGTGATAGCTACACGTTCATTGAACGTTCCCTGAACCGTACTATTGTCCATCTTCAAGATGGACAAATAGACGTCTATAGCACGTTCAAAGGGAACGTTCTTAGAACGTGTTTGCAGAACAATTTTTGAACGTTCAGAGAACGTTTCGGTGCTGCTTGGGTTTACTCCTGCATATTCTTAAGTCTTTTAAAAAATTCTGAAGGTATTTAAGAAATTTCAGAAAACATTATCTATTCATAACCTTTAAGAAGTCTTTCTTTGGTTTAATCTCGGTCTATTTTCAAAAACTGAAAGGAATTCTTTATATGTTTAAAACACCTTTTTTTTCTGTAAAGCTTACTGGGTTCATAAGGATAATAATCTGGAGTGACTCCACTTGACTTTCGGAACATTGAGTAATTAACGGTTTTGTAGATAAAGTAGAGGAGTTGTTAAACAAACAAAAGAGAGAAAACCATAAAAGAGTGTTTGAGTAGTTTTCTCCATGTGTTACAGGATGTTTTATTTAACGCTACTGAACTTTAAGCCCATAGATCATAATGAAATGAAATTTTTCGTTGTGTCCCTGTAAAAAACTAATTGCTCACCTAATTCACCAAAATGCTTATAGTTAGTGCAACAGTGATTTATAATATTCATATAAATTTTCAGCTCAAATGAATAAGGTGTTTATATGCTATCGCACTTTTAAAATTTGGTACCATAGGCCATAATGATAAAGAATTTTTCTTTGTGTTCCTGTAAAGAAACTGTAAGTGCAAAATTCACCAAAATCTATACAGTTCGTGCAACAAGTGTACATTTGTTTTGCTCAATTGAATAAGGCGTTTATATGCTATCGCACTTTTAAAATTTGGTACCATAGGCCATAATGATAAAGAATTTTTCTTTGTGTTCCTGTAAAAAAACTGTAAGTGCAAAATTCACCAAAATCTATACAGTTCGTGCAACAAGTGTACATTTGTTTTGCTCAATTGAATAAGGCGTTTAGATGCTGTCGCACTTTTAAGATTTTGGTCCCATAGGCCATAATGATACAGAATTTTTCTTTGTGTACCTGTAAAAAAAATTAAGTGCTAGATTCATGAAAATCAATTGGGTTCGTGCTACGGTGACTTGCAATATGCGTACCAACTTACAGTTCATTCGAGCAAAGCATTTAGATGCTAGCGTATTCAATCACACACATACACACACACACATACATACACACACACACACACATACATACACACACACATACATACACACACACATGCATACATCATTGTAAAAATAATGAAAACGGACTCAGGGGACCTCGAAACGTATAAAAACATCAAAATCTCAAATTAGGATTTTTGACATGATTACTTTCCTCACTATCGTGTTCGGAAAGTAAAAAAGGTGAAGCATTTGTGAATTAATTAACTATAGGCCTAATGAACACAACCTAATGTTCACAAACCTACTAAAAAATTTACAGTCATGTCAAATGTAAATCTGTTTGATGATGTTTCAATGCGATTTCGTTGCACGCTTTCATACACAGATTTATTAGTATCTACTATGTCAGTCTCATTAACGGTCTCATCTTACTACGGGTCAAGAATATTTGAATTCTCGACGCTTGTATATATTTACGATTTTTAAAAAACAAGGACATAATTATTGCATGTCAACATTTTTTCCCGTTTGTGGAAAGAATATATTTTTAAGTTTTTATTAATACTTATATATTCATTGTTCTTTTATGTAAAATGAGAGAGATTCAACCAACGTACCTTTAGGACATGTCTGAAACAAACTTCTAGCCCGTTATATTAATTAACAAACTTCATAAAAATCACTCAATATATACACACAATATGACACAAGAAACACACCACGTCTAAGCTACCTATGAATAAATAAATCATTATTTGTAATATTACTTCTAATAATAATAAAAAATAAATAAATATAAAAAAAACCGGATTATACTTCGTAACATTTTCCATATTGCCGAAAATTAACCAAAGTGATTAATTCAAGACATAACATTTCATTTTCCAATGATATCACTTAAAACCACTAACGAGCAATTTAACAGATTTTACCACCATATTTATATTAAGGAAAAAAAATCCCTTTTCGGCAAGCTTAAAGGCAAAGGTAGATTCCTTTACTTTAATGTTACAATTGTAAAGAAATTTTACATATGCATTAATACCTAGCCAATGGCTTTGTTCCCACACATTGCACTATTTACGTCGCTATTCTGTTTTCAAGAAATTTAATTTTCAACTACAAAAGGGTTTTATTCATTCTACTTAAAATTTTAGGCTAAATTTATTCGTTTGTAAATGTTTCAATTTTTTACAATTCAAGCTCAAAATCACTCAACAAATAAAAGCCTTAACGATATACAATCCCAGCAATGGTGAATCCCGGAAGGGGCTATTGGGCTACATCCCCCTCCCCACCCAAGCTTAATCAAAATTATATTTTTTATTTAAAATCCATATAACTGTTGTTCAATATCTTTCTTTTAAAAGAAAAAGTAATAGAAACGTTTAAATGCACTTGTGATCTCACTAGTTCTGGTAAGCGTGGCATTGTTATGGTCAAGTCAAATACAGATAAGTGGTAGCGGTTTTTGAATAGTTATTTCATTGTAACTTTTATTGAATTATTGAAAGTTTTGTATTGTGTTTTTGTGATTCTTATTGTCAGATGAATAAAAATTGTAAAGTGAAACTATTTTGGTTCACATAAGCTGGAACATTAACATTAACATTAGTTAACATTTGAGCATTTGGCACCGCTGAATTTCAATGTTAATTGTTATGAATTTAGTAAATTGCATGATTTGGCGAGATTTTGGTGACAAAACTTGCGACTTAGCAATGAAATTTGTGATTTGGCGGCAAAAGTTGATAGTTGACGACGAAATTTTTGAATTGGCGACAAAATTTGGCGAGCTTGGAGATGGAGAAAGGCAGCTTTGGCGTCATTATATTTTCTTTCCACGCGAAAACCTCATATCTCTTCACAGATCAATATCTTGTTTCGACAAGATAAAAATTCAAAGGAAGCTGTAACGTATTACTCTCAATCGTAAATTTTAAATTCTTGCCTAAACTGACATTCTAAACTATTCACCACAAACGATATTTGTATTAAGATTGACGTATTATTTTAATTTTATATTTTTAAATGATTAATTAAAGCGTTTAACAAGGTTTTTAATTAAAAAACTTTTATTAACTTGATATGATGCAACTATTAATGTATGTAACGGAATTTTGCAATTCAATTTTCGGCAACTTCTTGTCTTTCAAAGGACCTGAAATTTTGCACACGACTTCATAATCAATGACAATACTAGATACAAGTGTTTCCAGGCACTTTTCCCATCAGGGGCAGGTTCCAAGGGCAAACAAAAAATCTATACTTATACAAAACTATCGTATGTGACACAGGATTTGGATGTATTTGTATAATGTCGAGTGGCAACAATTAATTTTTTTTTAATAAAGATTTAAAAGTATGTAATAGTTTTCTAAAACCTTTATTAGTTCATTTTTCAATAAAAGAGTGTTCTTTATTTTTTTTTTTTTTAAATGGTATAATTTTATTTATCAAAATAAGGGAATTCGAGTAATGAAATACTTTAATTTTAATTTAAATTTTCGTGAAAATAAACTTCCACGGAAAATTCATTAAAATCATCCCTAGTTCATTTGTTAAAGGGATACCTAAATGTCCCCAAATTTATTACCATTTCTAGCATGCCAGTTTAATTCGTTTAGCATCGATTTACAAGATTTTTTTTTTTTTTTTTTTTTTTTTTTTTTAACGATGACATTTATCTTTTACATTATAGCACCTATGTCATAAAGCTAAGTCTAAATCTGCTTAGCCCTAATATATGTTGATTTTATTTACTTATTTTTTTATTAACTTTTTTTTTTTTTTTTGTTTAAAATCACGGATAAAATTTTATTTCATTTTTCTCAGTACATTGTTGTAATTGTGACGTCATATTTTTTGTTAAATTAAACTTTTTTTTTTTAATCAGATAATTATATTGTTTAAAAATATGATTAAAATTTTATTATATTTTCAGTGATCTTTTTACTTTCTCTTACCCATAAGGTAGAGAAAGTATTGTTTTTGGGTCAAATTTTCGAACGCGAGATTTTGTTATATTTACACGTTTTGAGGTCCCCTGAATACGAAAATCATGTTTTTAGCAAATGGTCTGTGTGTCTGTGTGTGTGTCTGTGTGTCTGTGTGTCTGTGTGTGTGTCTGTGTGTCTGTGTGTCTGTGTGTGTGTCTGTCTGTTATCAGCATATCTCAAAAACAAATTATGGCAGAAAGTTCAAACTTGGTATTCTAAATGTGTATCATATAGGGATGCTACAGTAAGCTTTTCGTTAAGATCAAGCAAATGGTTCGTGTACAGGGACAATCAAGAGAATTCTAATACATTACGTCTATGGGGGAAATTGCAGGTAAGTAGAGTTTAACGTCTATAGACTGCACTAAACCAAATGAAACGAATATATATTTTTTGTAATAGAGATAGTTAACTGAGAAAATTTTTTTGTGTATGTAGGAGTCTCGCCTCCCCCCCCCTGGGGGGGAAGTCCCCCCTCGAGGGGAGTAAATTTTCATGATGGGTATCATTCAAAACAGCTTGCGAATACCTTTAAAACGAATGGTTGAACTATAAATCTGTGATAATTTAAAACAAAGTTATAGATTTTTTTTAATTTTAACGAAAAAAATCTTAGAAAAAGAAATCGGTTTTTTTTTTTTTAAATATTGAGAGTAAAATGGACTTTTTTTGGATATTTAGTGTTACACTACCTCTCTAATATGGAAATCGTCTGCATTATCATAAAAAATAATTTTTTTAAATAATAATTTTAATAAATTATTTTTTAAAAACAGAATTATTTTTCAATAACCGAATTAAATTCTATATAAATGTAGGTGCATTAATGAAACGGGGGGTTGAGGGGGGCGGTAGCCCCCCTCACACAGAGCTAATTATCGTATAAAACTCTTCTGAAGTCTAATTTGAATTGTTTAACATAGGTTTAGATGACATTTCTCGTTATCTTACCTCCTAATTTGCAACCTGTATTTATAGTATTAATTTTCAGGGTAAGAGAAAGTCGTGTGAGTGACACACCAGATTATTTATTATCATTTGCACGTGACATAAGCATCAAATTATAAATTTTTGCA
This sequence comes from Salticus scenicus, assembly GCA_963930645.1. Lineage (NCBI taxonomy): Eukaryota > Metazoa > Arthropoda > Arachnida > Araneae > Salticidae > Salticus > Salticus scenicus. The sequence continues at coordinate 186,805,304 of OZ005648.1, read as the reverse complement.
ATGAAAGCTATAGAAAATGTCGGCTTCATCACAAGAAAAATCCCTTTTTAACTTGTAACTTTTAAGCAATTGAAGTTATCGAAAAAGTTTAAATACAAAAGTTGTTCTCTAGGGTAAGGCGGTAATTCGCCTGATTTGAAGTATTTTCCTATTTTCAATATTAAAGAAATTATGGGCAAATGAAAATTTCCACCCGCCACCATTTCCAGCCCCTTTGAGCAGGATACCCCATCTACGAACTCGACCGAGATTTTTACTGTCCTGACAACATATCCCGAGCTGGTTAAATGTAAATAAAAATTACTCCAGTTACCTTGTTCACAACTTAACATGGGAAAAAGCGTTATACACACATATATATATATATATATATATATATATATATATACTTTTGAACGGAGGGTGGTTTTGGGTTCTAGGGGTCATGATCGGTGAAGATATGAAGAAATTTTCCAGAAGTCGTGTCATGAGAACCATTGCAATAGGTAGATCTCCTATAAGGAATCTACCTAATATCTATTGATCACCCAAGATTTTTACACAAACCCCAAGATGTTTACAATCTATGCAATTCCTTACATATAGTTCTAGAGATAATCGAACAAAAAGTGGTTTCATAAACGAATTCGATAGAAAAAAAAAGTATTTAAAAATTCATTGTTTGGCGAAAAATATAACAAAAAATCATTTTTGTATATATAAAATATTTTAGCCAGTAGTTCGTATTTAAAATTTAACTGTACGCCCAATCAGTGCTAATTAGTAAATATCAATATTTATTATGTAATAATATAGTTGTACATTTAAAATTTATTTTATTTTGTGAAGTTTGCAGCATTCTGAAAATCTAATAATATCAGTGTTTGCGTATTCTAACTTATAAAATATTATTTTTCATCGAACAAAACGACACAGTTTTTTTTTTTTTTTTCTTTTTAAAGAGGTGAAGCAAACTCGAAACACAGTTTAACAGACATGATTAACTACTTTCCTTCTACATTTTTAAACAACATGCATGTCTAAATATATCGCACTTTAAAAGATGAAAATTCAAATTTTAGTTTAAAAATTTATACTTTTGATAGAAACATTGAATTACGTAATTAGATGCAGACATATTTTAATTTCATTATTAACTCTTTTACTTACGATACCATAGAATTTGTAACACTTCAAAATGGAAAAGAAGTGAATAATATGAAACCTTTATAGAAAAATTGTTTAAAAATTATTTATAATTTTGAAAGAAGTGCTGAGTTATATAATTTTAAAGGATAGTTTAATTTGATTGTTTTAATAAACATTAGTTCTTATAATCATGATATCATAGATGAGTGTAGCACTTTAGTATGAAAAGGAAATCTATAATATCGAATCTTTATGTGAAAATTGTTTAAGAAGATACTTATAATTTTGAAATAAATACTACGTTAGGAAAATTTAAAAAGACATTTAAATTTGATTGTTTTAATAACTAGTATCTCTTTTAACTATGCTATCATAGATGTTTGTAGCATTTTAAAATTTAAAAGATCAATAATAACGAATGCTTATAAAAACAATCTTTGATGAGCTTATAGATTGTCTATGACTTAAATTAAATATTTTTAACACATTTACTTTTGATAATTAAACTTTAGATTAATGATTATTGATGACTCTCATGAATACATCTTTATCGTATAGTATTGCAATACAGCAGACAGTAATATATTTTCAGTTGATTAATGCAACTATACTTGATATTTATACTGCTAATTGAAAAAGTAATTTATAACATATGTACAAATACACGATGAAACGTGTAAAAATTTTCGGTATGAAAGTCTAAGTAAAAGTATTTTTTTAACTGCTTTAAAAAATATTCTAAAATCCTTAGATTGCAAGATAGATATATTGAAAAACTATTAAACTATATATATATATATATATATTTACTCGTATACCAGTGCTCGTTTTGAAAATTTTGGAAACTACTTTATCAGGGATGTTCTTTATTGGAATAAACTAAACCGATAAAAAAGAAAAGGAAAAGTTTTCATGGGATAAAAGCTTTGTATTTTGAAGAGTATATCTAATCCATGTGTTTTGAATAGTTACCACTTATTACATTTATCCTTTATACTTGATACCAAATAAAATATCTTAGGGATCAAAAAGTGGAAATTGGATTATCTAAATATGATTATATTTGAAACATTTTTTATTTAAAACTCATGCTTTGAATATTTACTGTCGATAGTATTATACGATAAAAATTGTTTTACTGTAAGAAAAGCTGTTCAAAATTTCGAAAAAATATAAGTTTTTAAAATAGGTAAATAATCTGATTATATTGAGATAATTATTTTGATTTTTTTTTAAATCAATTTTAGAGTTTAATTTTATTATAAGATTTATAAAGCAACTGTATCTGAATTTAGTCGCTTTTCTCCATTATTAGATACTAATCCCTTGCCGGCTTTACACGAGTTGAACACTGACAGACAAAACGTAAACTCCTGGCTCATCATGAATGTAGTTGGGGCAGGGGGAAAATTTTCACTGATTATGCAGTCTTTCCCGAATTATATAGATACTAGTAGACTTTGCCCGCTTCGCTGGACACAATACTGAAATGTGTTGTCAAAATTCCATATCATTATTAATTAACCTGAGTTAAAGTTCCCGCTGTGTTCGGTAGAGATTTTTCCCGCTTGCAAAGTGAGGAGTCCGTGTTCCCACTGCCTTCGGCAGCAACTTACCCGCTTCTTACTCCCCCTTTTCCAGTGACTAAGTTTGAAGTTTTGTGAAATCTCGACAAAGTACATAATGCGTACACATAATCAACAACCACACACCAAAGTTCGCCAATCCAAGATAATTTAAGGCGAATGCAAAAGGGAAAACGTGTTTTTTCACGTGTCTATAGCCTTCTCGACACCAAGGGGGTAAGGGGGGGATTTCGTAAAACACCGTTACAATAAGGGTCGGATACATATAAACAATTTACGTACCAAATTTCGTTACCGCAGATACCATAGATTTCTCAGGACAAATTTAGCGCTAAAAGGTGTGTCTCGAGTTTGCCCCCTGGTAACCCCCCCCCCAAATAAATAAATAAGTAAAATAAAATAAAATAAATAAATATATGTGTTTTTGGAAATATCCTAAGGAAGTTGCATACCTTTTTTCAATATATTTGTTCCATTTTTGGTAGAGGTCCACTCAAAAATCAGGAGTTTTCAATATTTCCCCCCTCCATTCCCTTAAAAATCGAAAATTCTAAATATAGAAAATGTATTATTTGTACTCATGTCTAGTCTCCCCATGTGCAATTTCTTTACTGTGAAGTAATTAGGAGCCGAGTTATGCTTATAAACGTGTTTTTGCTTTTGCTTCCCCCAGGGGGAAAAGGGGAGTAATTTCGGAAAAAATTAATAGATATAATTTTAAGTTGGGTAAAGACCTTAAGTTCCTGCGAAGCGCCGTTTAATCCTGTCCAGCTGTTCTCAAGTGATACCCGGACAAACGTGTTTTTGTCTTTTGCCCCCCCTAGGGGGAGACGTGGGGGAATTTCTGAAAAGTTGATAGATATAATTTTAAAACCAATGTAACATTTAAAATGAGATAATAAAAAATTCTAAAACTTTAAAAATACATTTTAATTAAAAACATTAGAAGACAAGACAGACGTTTCGGCTAGAACACTAGCCCTCCTCAGTGTCAAACATACAAGCACAAACCACATTTACAAAAATTCATAAAACATCACAGCAAGATTAAATATTCGGGAGGAATAGCCTTAGCCTCGTTCAAGGAAGAATGTTGCATTTCGGTAAAAGCGCCCTCTAGAAAAATACGGGATTCATAGATATTTACATTAGAAGCTAAAATTTTAAAGTTTTCAAAATCCGGAATATGATCACTATTGAGAGAATGGATTACTAGTTTTGATCTTAAATCTCCTGTTTTATATGAGCGTTTATGTTCTTTTAATCTAATTTCACCTGTTCTGCCAGTTTCACCGATATATGTAGAATCACAATTTTTACAAGGATTAATACTATAGATTACACCTATACGTTTAAGAGGGGGGACAGCGGGTTTAAAGTTTGAGAGAAAATTACTAATACGGAGTTGAGGTTTAAAGCTAGTAGAGATATTAACTGTTCTAAGTAATTTAGAAATATTTTCAGAAATACTTTTATAATAAGGGATAGTCGAACGATAAGTGGAATTTTTAACTTTAGGATAAACTGATTTATAAGAAAAATAGAACTCTTCTTTATAAATTCTTTTAATAAAACGAGGGGGGTAACCATTATTTTTTAAATCAGAAAAAATTTTGGATAGTTCAATATTTAATAATTCGGTATTACTAAAATAATGCTTTGCACGATGTAAAAGAGTACGAATGAACCCACCTTCTCTGGTCAATATCTTAACTTCAATTCAGCCAATCCTTTATCGCATAAACTTGCGGTCATTCGTACTCTTTTACATCGTGCAAAGCATTATCCGCGTTTGTAATGATCGATAGATGGCGCTCTCTCAACTGCAGTTGTTAGTAAATATTGCCACGTGTAATAATTGCCACGTGTATTTATTATTCTGCTTTCTTGTTGTTCTATCATTGTTTCAGCGTGAAAGCTATTAGTGGTGTGATAATTTCACCTTAACCCACCAGAGGGCGAGCATTTCATTACAATCGCGGATTGTAGTAATACCGAATTATTAAATATTGAACTATCCAAAAATTTTTCTGATTTAAAAAATAATGGTTACCCCCCTCGTTTTATTAAAAGAATTTATAAAGAAGAGTTCTATTTTTCTTATAAATCAGTTTATCCTAAAGTTAAAAATTCCACTTATCGTACGACTATCCCTTATTATAAAGGTATTTCTGAAAATATTTCTAAATTACATAGAACAGTTAATATCTCTACTAGCTTTAAACCTCAACTCCGTATTAGTAATTTTCTCTCAAACTTTAAACCCGCTGTCCCCCCTCTTAAACGTCTAGGTGTAATCCTTGTGATTAATCCTTGTAAAAATTGTGATTCTACATATATCGGTGAAACTGGCAGAACAGGTAAAATTAGATTAAAAGAACATAAACGCTCATATAAAACAGGAGATTTAAGATCAAAACTCCAACCGTTCACAAGTGATACCCGGACAAACGTGTTTTAGTTTTTTACCCCCCAGGGGGGAAAGGGGGGAATTTCTGAAAAGTTGATAGATATAATTTTAAGTTGGGTGAAGACCTAAATTCCTGCCAAGCGCCGTTGAATTTCGTCCAGCCGTTATCAAGTGATGCCCGGACAAAAAAAGCAACATACAGACACGATGACATACACACACACACAAGCAAAATTTTCTGAAGTCATTTTCGGCTTTCATGGGGTGTGAAACCTGAAGATATCGCAAAATTTTTTGATTCTGACAAATTTACAGACAAAAGTCTGATTTTATTAATATAGATACCAGATGTAAATAAAATTTGTAATTCAGTATAAAATCGAGATATTTCAGGAGTTTTTTTTTTTTTTTTTTTTTTTTGTTTAAGTAATGTGAGTTATTTCCAAAATATAGTGATTTCAGCAATGCAGAAAGCCAGATTTAAAAGTAAATTTTACTTGTCTTTAGATTAATCTCTTTACATTATTTTCTAGAGAATGTCACATGCGAATGGTGATATTATATTTAAAAAATTTATACCTATAAAAACAAGAATAAAGAAATTGACATTTTTTGAACTACAGACACGCGATAAATTGAGCCGGAAACAATTTAACATGTCGTTAAAGATTTAAGTCTGAAAATAAGATTTTGGTCAAATGAAGGCCATAAAGTTTAATGAAGCAGATTGTTTAAAAGTCAATTTTTTTTTTTTTTTTTTTTTTTTTAAGAATTAAGAATCAAATTAAAAAGTGTATTTGTGCATAAAAATAATATATTTTTTTTTCTTTTTCAAAAGATTAGTAAAAGATAGATTCACTGACATATGATATAAATAACTCTTTAATATATACATATAATAAAATAGGATGTTTGTGTGTGTGTGTGTGTGTAATTGTGTATGTATATCAGAGTGTTTTAGGAAAACGGCTGATCGCTGAGCTACACACATTTGCATGGAGGTTCGTAATGACCTCTTCTGATTCACCTTGAAGCCTGATTTTCGAATTTTTCATTAGTTTTCTTTTATTTAATTAAAATGTGAAAATAATAACCTTCTAATTTCTGATAAATTAGCCCTTTTAATTTTATCCATAATTTAATTGTTGCCAATTTTTTTTCGACAGAATAATATAAAAAAAAAAAAAAATGGTGTGGCACTCACACGACTTTCTCTTACCCTAAAATTTAATACTATAAATACAGGTTGGAAATTAAGAGGTAAGATAACGAGTACTGTTACGTAAACCTATGTTAAACAATTCAAATTAGACTTCGGAAGAGTTTTATGTGATAATTAGTTCTGTATGGGGGGGGGGGGTACCGCCCGCCTCAAACCCCGTTTCATTAATGCTTTTTTTTTTTTTTTTTTAATGAAAAAAAAAATCGATAACTTTATTTTAAATTATCGCAGATCGATGGCCCAACCATTCGTTTTAAAGGTATTGACGAGCTTTTTGAAAGATACCCATGATGAAAATTTACTCCCCTCGAGGGGGGGACTTTCCCCTCAGGAGGGGGAGAGGCGAAGATCCTACATACACAAAATTTTTTTCCAGTTGACTGTTTCTATTACAAAAAAACATATATTTGTTTCATTTGGTTTAGTGCAGTCTATAGATGTTAAACTCTACTTACCTGCAATTTCCCCTATAGACGTAATGTATTTGAATACTTTTGAGTGTCCCTGTACATGAACCATTTGCGTCATCTCAAAGAAGAGCTTAGTGTAGCACCCCTATATGATACACATTTAGAATACCGAGTTTGGAAATTCTGTTGCTATTTTTTCTTGAGATATGCTGATAAAAGGCACACACATAGACACACACACACAGACCATTCGCTAAAAACACGATTTTCGAATTCAGAGGATTTCAGAACATGTAAATATAACAAAAACTCACTTCCGAAAATTTGACCCTAAAACAATACTTTCTCTACCGTAAGAGTAAGAGAATGTAAAAAGTACATTTATTTAAAATGAGGCAAATTAGAAAAATTGAAAAATAAATTAGAAATATAAATAGTATCGTTACAAATAAGGTACCAAATGAAAGGTGCAATTTTTCTAAATCGGACTGATTAAACAGCTTATCGATCGGACAATCAGATTTTTTAAAATTGACTAAAGTATGAATTTTAGATGGCAACAGCAGAAGATTGTATGGAAATCGTTTTCTGTGTTGAATAGATTATTTAAACTCTATGATAATCATGTTTTTATTTTATCAGTTTCACTAATTGATCCAACGAGATAAATAGATCCTCTTGGACTATTTTTTAAGTTTTGGTATTGAAGTCGTATGTTTTCTGACAAGATGTTTAATATAGCAACAGCCATTTTAAGCTAAGCAGCGTAACAAAAATATAAAAAAATTATAAAGTATTACAAAAAGAAAAAAATATATATTAAACCTAAATAGTAGTATAGGATTTGTAAATAAATGATTCTAAATGATTTATATTTATAGAAATTTTATAGAAAAAAGGCAGTTTTATAGATATCAAATATTACAGAAAAAAGGCAGTTTTATAGATATCAAATTTTATAGAAAAAAGGCAGTTTTGTAGATATCAAATTTATTTCAGCAAATACTACTTTAAACCTAAAGACCATTAAAAATATAAACAGAATGGGAAGGATTCTTATATATAAAAACAAAAAGGTGTCCGATAAAATTATTAGAGAAATAGTCTTTCCTTTTTCATAAAAAAAAAGAAAAAAAGAAAGAAAAAGAAAAAAGAAAAAGAAAAATCCATTTATATTATGGCGACAAAAATTCAAAAGCCGCCAATGGAGCAACATAATAAAGTTGTGTAGCACGATAATGTTTACCTATTTATTTATATATTTATATACTAATCACTATGCTAATTTATCATACAAACAAATGAGCCTCTGTGTGTGATAATAAATAAATAAATAAAAATTAAAATACTTTTAATGGTAAATATATAAAACCATAAAAAGATTAGTTGTCTAAAATATGGCAAAGATAGCGGTCATAGTATATTGTTGCAAGGGATTAAGTCTAAAATGGTGACAAAAATTCAAAAGTCGCCAAAGAGAACTATATTAAGACTGTACTATGATTAGGTTTACAAACCATGAAATATATATAACCACAAAAATTTTCTCATGCGACAAACATAGCCGGTCATAGCATATTGTAATATTTGGCGTGAAACTGCTTTTATTTTATGGTTGATAGGATAAACAAAATAAACATAGGAAATAACGTAAAAGCAAATATTATGTGCACTACGCATAGTGTTATTCATATGTAACTGGGTTTCAAATATAAAAGGTATACTTCAAAAATTTTTATACTATCTATTTCGAAACTGTTTTCTAATAAGCACCTAAATAGAAGTCTATTGGTAAACCAATGTCGCAGGTAATAGGGACAGGCACCCGAGTTTTAGCCGATGACCAAATCGCTGCCGAAGCCAGAAGGGACCTGGAAAGAGCTTTTGATCAGTTTCAGTATTTTGTTTTATTTTATTTTTATAAAGCTATATAGAAAAGAGTTTCCTTTAAATTTAGTGACCAGCGAAGCGGGCAATGCTTGCTAGTTAAAAAATATAATCTTAGTAACACAAATAATCGAAACAACGTGTAATCTACAGAGAAAAGTTTAAATATTATGTGTATTGACTGTTGAAATATATTAATGCGTACATAGTTTTTATATTTATATTTATTTTATTATATTTTATTTTTGGTTGAAAGCTCTTGTAATTACAAAATGTTTTATGCAGAGATGTAACAACAAATTGGTATGTGCAAATCTGACTTTAAATATTTGTACGAGTGAATTTTGTTAAGTAAATTTTTTGTTTGTTAGATATGTCATGCAGCAAAATGTTGTTATGCTTACTGCGAAGAACGTTTCGAAAGAGTTTATTATTACAGGAAAACAACTTTCCGTCAATATATCAGCTCTCAAATTATAGGAATGGAACAGAATGTTAATGCAGTCATTCATTTATGGAACATTCTTTAAAAATGTTACAATTTCAACTTTCAAAATGTAAAAAAAAAAAAAAAAACCTCCCCTAGAACTTTAAATAGATTGCGCTTAAAATTATATGAATAGATTAAATTTATTTTAACACATAAATTCTTATTAAAAAAAAAAAAAAAAAAAAAAAAAAAAAAAAGGAAAAAAAATCAATTTCTTATTACTAATTATTATTACTAGTATCGCCCAGTGGTCGAAACTCGACCATTTTTTTTTGCAAAGCGAGGCTTGTCCTAAACGGAATGCAATTGCAACACAGCTGCGGCAATTGTTTGCCGATATTCACTCTAACTGAATCAGCAGAGTTTTACTTAATATAACTATTTCTCTCTGTAGATGTTAGCCTTTCCTGAAATGAGAGAAAATCGCAACGTGAAAACGCCCCTTGTTGTGTGATACAGCCCAGAAGCTAAAAGGTACCACGTCAAACCAAGGCCCAACCAAGTATCAAATTCTGTTAAATTAATTCGATTGGTTCATAAAGTACAGTGTTTGAACAAAAAAAAAAAAAAAAAAAAAAAAAAAAAAACCAGATATTTTTCAAAAATGGTCGAATTGAGTTCGGGAAATTTCAAAACGTGTAACTTTATCGAAAACCGAAAATCTAAAACTTTTCTGAATCTTATATTTTCAACTTATATATGCAGAGGAAACAATAATAAATCCACTTTTTAAAAAATAAAAATAAGTAGTCAATTTCACTTAATTAAAATGCAAGGAAATCTCAAAATGTGTAAATTCATCGAAAACCGGAAATCAAAAGTTTTTATGTATCTTCTACTTGCTTCTTCTACCCACAAAAGCTAGCAATAAAGACACTTTTTTAAAAAATAAGTAGCCAATTTCAGTTAATTGAAACGTAAAGAAAGCTCAAAACATGTGAATTCAGCAAAAAACGGAAATCGGAATTTTTTCCGTATCGTCTACTTATACATGCAGCAGTTAGTAACAAATCCATTTTCCTTTTATTTAGTATATTAGTTGAATATTTATTGTTTAAATATCACCCTTTGAAATGTTTATGTTTACATTCGAAACTGGAAGTTTGCCATTTTTTTTTTTTTCTGTAGTTTTGTGATTTTAAATTAAAATTTTATCAATTTTACAGAAAAAATAACTCAATCAAACACATGTAGACAGTAACTTATATATAACTATCCGCGTTTGTAATGATCGATAGACGGCGCTTTGTGAACTGCAGTTGTTAGTAAACATTATAGCCACGTGTGTTCCATTAGTGTTCTTTTTGTTATTCTACTTAATATTCGTACTATAATTTCTCCGCCATTACATTATGGAAAATTGATTGCTTTTGGAAAAAATACTTCAGTTTATTCAAAGTTCGATCGGAAGTAGATTTTTAACTGAAGTTGAACAATTATTAATTTCAAATCATCTGATTAATTCTTTACTTCCATTAGCCGAAGCAACTGAAATTTTAAATTTGTCATTTGGAAATAAATGGAAGCTCAATTCTGGATTTCTTGATCCTTTGGAGTTACACTGTGGCACACAAAAGTATGTGTTATCTTTTTTACCGTATTTATTCATTTTTATTCAATAAATATATGTGAAACTAAATATCGGCAAGCTATGGCTGCTGTATGGAATTCGAATTAAACCATGTTTATTGTAATTTCACCTTAGCCCACCAGAGGGCGAGCATTTCATTACAATCGCGGATACCCAAATATCGGAATTAAAATCGGCAGATAATTTCCGTTATTTTTTAATAATTTTTTACAAAAAATCCAATGGACAATTAACATAGAAAATCTTTTTCATGGCTCCATGGACAGACAGTGACGTCATCACTTCGCTTGCGTATAGTGATGCTACATTATACAAATTACTGTGTCTATGGTTTTATTTGAGCTTTATGAAATTGCCAGATTCAACAACTTTCTGCTTTTAGGTATTTTTTAATGTAAAGGAATACGTGTATAAAAGGGAAAAAGGGGGGGGGAATGCATAAAAAATAAATGTATTTTTAAATACCTTCTTGACATCGTAAAAAAATAATATTTGTATTCGCACCTTCCGGCTAACCATATCTTTCGAATGATACCATTTTCAACCCTCTACTCCCATAATTAATATGTTAAAAAGGGACTACAAATTTTATGCTTGCCTATTAATATATAGATTATTATTATTTCTAATTCTTTGGTTAAATAAACTTTTTGATTTTTCAAAAACTTATCTAGCAGTTCTTAAGTTTTGTAAATCTGTATATATATATAAATTACGTGTCACGATGTTTGTCCGGGGTAAACTCCTAAACTAAGGAACCGATTTTAATGAAATTTTGCACAGTGTGTGCAGTTTGGTCCAACTTGAGAGAGAGGATAGTTTTTATCTCAATTTATTGTCACAATATTGTTTTATTGCAATTATTTGTTAATTATAGACCTTTATTAAAGTTGCTCCAAAATATCTGTGAGTTCCATTAATTTAATTGTTGCCAAAAAAAAAAAAAAAAAAAAATACGAGTTCATTTTCTTTCGACATAAAAATAAATACATTTAATCAAACGCGAACGTTAAAAAATTATAAAAATTTAAATTATGCATCTCACGAAAATTGACGTCATAATCAATTTAAAGATTTTATACACATTGATAAAGTGCTAATGTAGTTCTATCATAGATATGGTAATATATATAGATCTCTCATCCCCATGTTATCGTACAAAGATTTTTGATGCCGAAAAAAAAAAAAAAAAAAAAGCTTTGGAAACAGCCATTAAGTGGTATTGAAAAAAAAAAAAAAAAAAAAAGAAAAGAAAAGAAAAGAAAGAAAGAAATATGAATTTGAAACTGTATCTGGAGTCTTCCATTCCCCTTTAGCAAATAAATTATTCATAAATTTTATTTGCTAAAATATTAGTATGTATTCCCGTGTGTATTCACTCGGGGAAAGACGGCCATATTTTGGTAAAAACGTCGTCTTTTCCCAAATGAAAAGGAATAACTTTTTTCTCCCCAATGATCACTCTATTCTATATATGCTATACTATATCTATGAGTTCTATACGCAAGCGAAGTGTGACTCACTGACCGTCTGTGCAGCCAAGAAAAAGATTTCCTATGTTAATTGCCCACTGGATTTTTTGTAAGAAATTATTATAAATCGAGGAAATTTATTTCCCGATTTTAATCCTTATATTTGGGTATAGATATGTATTAGTTATCGCGGGTGTTAGATTGAATTATTTTGCTGTCAAACTGACAAAATTTTAATTTTAAATTTCAAAACTCTGTCGCCCTTGGCTTTTATTATTATTATTATTATTATTTGGCGATCAAAAGCGTAACACGAAAATATACATGCCAGATGTATACATTGTACGAAATGTAATATGTATTATTCATTGTACGTATGTATGACATGTAATATGTATTGTACGAAATATTGTTTCATATTATTCATTACTCTTTTAATATAAGTTGTTAAAATAACCATGATTTTTGAAAGGAATTAAATATTTTAGCCAGATAATTTGGCGATATTCTTTTTTTTTTTCGCCAAGGATGACAGAAATGAAATCTATTCCGCTGCAAAATATTAGTATCTTACATCAGATATTTTATTTAGACATTTGAAAACAAATTTGACTTCAAACTATGATAGAATATTTATCATTTTCCTTTTAATTAGTATATTATTAGTACATTAAAATTTAAAAGCATTTTATATAAAAGTTTTTTTTTTTTTTTTTTTTTATCTTATAATTATTTTTATCTTAATCCTCAATGTTTCCCATCTTTATTAACTTGAATTTACTATTAAAATTTTAACATACTCAAAAACTTCTCATCACTTCGTTAAAATACACTAAACTTTTCCAAAATCTTTTTCTATTTAAAATGATACATGTATTTACTTTAAATGTCCAATATTTCATAAGATTTCCAATTTTAAAGTTTTAAAATATTTATCAAATTTACTTATTTTTCTGGTTTAGCCTTATTGTTTTCCTTTTTATAACTACAGCTGTTGCCCTCTTTAAAATATTTAAAATGATGAGGTCATTTTATAGTAAAATTATGCATTATAGCATATATTATATTTCATTCCTCCATAAAAATTGATTTTAAAATCGTCTGTTTCTTTTATACTTTTATTTTAATAGAATTTAATTTATATATTAGTCATTTTAGCAATTTTATCCAAAGTAGCATTAGAAATAATATATATCATTTCTCCATTAAAATTTATAGGACCCTACAATAAAATTAATTTGTGCTTAATATCAACACTACGAAAATTTTATCAATCGCTTCCAAATTTTGACCTAAGTTTCAAATCTCAACCCTGTGGGTTTTTACATCGGCTACAACGTTTTCGTCTTTGTTCGTAAATAATAATTTGCCTGTACTAAATAGTTTACAGCCGTATAATTCAACGTATAAATTAGTCACAGCAACGCGTGGCCGGGTCTGCTAGTATCTAATAAATTTTAAGTGTAAAAAATAAAATAAGAATAAGAATAACACAGCCCAGCAACCAAAAAAGTGTTTAGAAACCAATAGCTGATTCTGATAGATTTTTGGACGCTGAGTTCAAGAAAAATAGTCAAAACATTCAAGTTTTTCAAAACCTGAAAATTAAAAACAGATGGAGCATAGATAGCAAGGAATATGAAACGTCAATATGATGGCGGACTATTGATGGATGCTATTCATTGCGACCTTTACACAGTTTTTACAATAAACTGAGCGCCAAAAGGAACTTCCAGACGAAAAGAAAAAGAAATCATTAAAGATATATGAATTCAGGATGTATTAAAGGGTGGAAAACAATTAACTATTCTAATTAATATAATTTCTATTTAACATTAAATCAATATATTAATAGCAAATCTTCTCCAATTATTCGATATATTAATTAATTTGTAAATAAAACACTTAAAAATATTTTCAAAAAAAAAAAAATTCTTTTACCCAGAACATATACAATCCCTAACAACGCACCTGTCCATAAAACATCCTGAAGATGTCCACAGGAAGTCTGTAGGTATCTTTTCATCCATAGGACATCCTGGGGATGTCATTTGTAGAACATGTGCTGTTAGGGATATAGTTTCTTTCTTATATATTTAAACCCATTTTTGGAAAATTCGTTACGCGATTCAGAAAAATGGATGCCATATTTGAAATCAGCGCACCAAAAAATATGAAAATCAGTCATTAGGTTGTAAACACTTTTTCATGACTCAAATTTTGCAGGCCTGTATAATTAATATGTTATTTAAGCATCTCATTTTTAAATTTTTTTAGAAATTATGAATTAAGTACATTTGAAGAATTGAATATTTGTTAATAATAAATAATAAAAGTTACTAAAGTAAGTTATTTTGAAAATTTAGCAGTAAATTAAAATTTTTAGTATTACTAGTTTGACAACATTTTTAGGAGGCAAAGCCAGTCTTACTTTTGCCTCCTAGACAGTAGAACGTAATTTGCACCTGAAGAAGAAAGGGCACGTCATTTCGAAACCAGTAGTGCTTCCATTAATTTTATGGTGTGTGAAGAAATTTTTCATGTTTAAATATGGTGGTGTCCCTGAAGTTCGAAGACAAATTAAATAAATAACCTTAAATTGTAAAATTTTAGTAATTTCATATGTATGAACTACCTCAAAGCTCTTATTTCAGCTTATTTATAGTATATATATATGTATATATATAGTATTATTATTATTATAAAAACCACACAATCAACTGATTAGAAGAAAATCATATTTATTGAAATTTTATTTTTCCGTCTGAGTGAAAATAATCCCTGGACCGGGAGTCGAACCCCGGAACTTTTTTACTTACAAGGTCAAGGCTCTACCAATTGAGCTATCCAGGCCGACAACCACCAGACCCCTCGATCAGGCCGACAAGGTTGTCTAATTGAGTAATGCCGACCGGTTGTCGGCCTGGATAGCTCAATTGGTAGAGCCTTGACCTTGTAAGTCAAAGATCCGGGGTTCGACTCCCGGTCCAGGCATTATTTTCACTCAGTCGGAAAAATAAAATTTCAATAAATATTATTTGTAATAGTAAAACATTAATAATTTTATAGCCAGCGTACCCAAATGCGTTGTAATATTTCTGGGACGAACTGTAGTTTTCGAGGAAGGCTGGTAACCCTAGAGTAGATTACTTTCTTCCTACTTTCCAGGGTGCTTCTATTTTGAAAGAAGATTCGTATCAAGTTAACTAATAAATTTCACTAAGATCTTGATAGTGTAGATAGACAAACCGAGTTCCATGGAAATCGGTTTACTAATGCGCATTTCATGTAAGTTTGAGTTTTTTACTTTATTATTAATCATTTTTAGCAAAATGGCGGATTAATCTCATTAAAAAAAAAATTTGATGAAAAATCTTCGTATAATGTATTTTCTTAAAAAAAAAAAAAAAAAAAAAAAAAATGGGAAAAAAAGTGTTTATAAATACTTTTTTAAAATATGAGCTTGAAAATTTGTGGCCGCCACTTTGAAATAATATTGGTAAGATTGGAGAGAGAGTTGATTAATGAATTTACTCGTGACCTTGATAAGTGATACATATATATATTCTGAGTTTCAAGAAAATTGGCTCATAAATGTGTTTTTTTAAACGAGCTTGAAATTTTCAAAAACCTAATACTTTTTGAGTAAAGATGATGGATTAAGTTGGTCAACGAACTAATCTAAACGACAAGTTTTGATAAGATATGTCAACTGTCCGATATTAATTAGAAATTATGAAGGTATCGTAAGGGCAAATTTTCCATTATATATATATATATATATATATACAGAGAGAGAGAGAGGAAATAGCTATAAATAGGTAAATTGGTTGATAGGTTGATAGATTGGTTGATAGATAAATAGAGAGAAAGGTAAACTAATGGCTATACAGTAAGCCGATAGGTTAACTAATAAAAATTTTAAGCTAATATATATGTGTGTGTGAGAGAGAGAGATACGGTCCATATACTACTAAACAATTGTAAAAATAAAATTATTTTCATTTTTCAAAAATATACATGATAAATAATTATATTGTATGTATATATATATATATATGTGTGTGTGTGTGTGTGTGTGTGTGTATATATATACATATATATATATATATGTTTATAATAACCATAATGCATTTTTTTTCAATTGAACTAAAAAACATATTTATTTATATACGTATTCTGTTAAAGAAAGCGTATATCTTCAATTAACTTTTTTCTGGAAGAAAAACTCGTGACATATATCGAAGCTGTTTTCTATACAGGAACATACATCTATAATGATATTGGAATTCGATAAAAGGATAGCGGGCAATTGAACTATTTGATATTCTAAAGGTCGTTTGAACTATTGGATTTGTTTGGAAAAGCTTCTCCAAAAATATAAAATATTATTATTTTTCTTTTGCTAAAGGATATTGCTTCCGTATCAGAATTCAATACACGTTTAGTAAATCAATTAAAACGACTTATCAGATACACTTATGTCAAATACTCGACTTATGTTTATTATCATTTTTATTTTAAACAAAGCTTATTGTGGAAAAGTAACATTAGAACACTATATACAATAAAGCTAATCACTATGAGTTAAATATGCTTTTAATTTAGACGATTATAAATTCAAAAAAAAAAAAAAAATGTACAATAATCATGAAAATGTGTTTATAAACACTGTTTAGTATTTAAGGTTAAAAAAGGTGTATATTTTATTTAAACCCCTTGGATACATTTGATGACTAAAACTCGTCATGCACTTTTTTTACCTGAGATACGAACGACGAATCTAATTCGCCATTCAAGCTAGGACAAAATTAAACTTATACAATCTTGTTCATGGTAGTAGTGATTTGTATCAGATGCAGATGTAGAAGATCATTTTTTCTTTTTCTTTCATTTTTTTTTTTTTTCAGTGTCCATGTTTTTCTTTATGACATGAATCCGTTCCAAACTCAGGAATTTTTTCAAAAAAGTCCTACCGAAGAGATTAACTAAAGGTTTTTTACTTTCTCTTACCCATAAGGTAGAGAAAATATTGTTTTTGGGTGAAATTTTCGAACGCGAGTTTTTCCTATATTTACATGTTCTTTGGTCCCCTGAATATGAAAATCATGTTTTTAGCAAATGGTCTGTGTATACGTCTGTGTGTCTCTGTGTCTCTGTGTCTGTGTGTCTGTGTGTTTGTCTGTGTGTGTGTCTGTCTGTTATCAGCATATCTCAAAAACAAATTATGGCAGAAAGTTCAAACTTGGTATTCTAAATGTGTATCATATAAGGATGCTACACTAAACTTTTCGTTAAGATCAAGCAAATGGTTCGTGTACAGGGACACTCACAATTACTCAAATATATTACGTCTATGGGGGAAATTGCAGGTAAGTAGAGTTTAACATCTATAGACTGCACTAAACCAAATGAAACGAATATATATTTTTTGTAATAGAGATAGTCAACAGGGAAAAACATTTCTGTATGTAGGAGCCTCGCCTCTCCCCCTCGAGGGGAGTAAATTTTCATGAATGGTACCTTTCAAAAGAGCTCGCCAATACCTTTAAAACGAATGGTTGAACCATCGATCTGCGATAATTTAAAACAAAGTTATCGATTTTTTTTTACTTTTAATGAAAAAAAAACATAGAAAAAAAATCGTACTTTTTTTTTTTCAAATATTGAGAATAAAATGGACTTTTTTTTAATAGTATATATTTAGTGTTATACTACTTCTCTAATATGGAAATCGTCTGCATTATCATAAAAGATAATTTTTTAAAATAATAATTTTAATAAATTATTTTTAAAAAACAGAATTATTTTTTAATAGCCGAATTAAATTCTATATAAATGTAGGTGCATTAATGAAACGGGGGGTTGAGGGGGGCGGTAGCCCCCCTCACACAGAACTAATTATCATACAAAACTCTTCCGAAGCTTAATTTGAATTGTTTAACACAGATTGACATAACAGTACTCGTTATCTTACCTCTTAATCTGCAACCTGTATTTATAGTATTAAATTTCAGGGTAAGAGAAAGTCGTGTGAGTGACACATCAGATTATTTGTTATTATAATTATCATTTTTTAACAACAAAGTTCTATCACTTATCATTTAATGATGGTACTGAAACTTACCTTAAAGAAAAATGTATCGATTGATTATACTACATTTCTGACAAAGTTTTGTTATTATCTGGAATTAATTACACATTTTTGCATTTAATCTAAATTATTATTACATTAAATTTGATTAATGACTTTTAAAAACACCTAATGAAATAATTCATAACTATTCCCAGGATTTCCACGGTCCTTAGTATACATAAACATTGCAATATATCAATAATAAGTATACTAAATCTTATTAAGAACGATTGAATTAAAAAAAAAAAAAAAAAAAAAAAATCTATGTTTGAATGCTTAAATTTCATACATATTTTTAACATTCAAACATAAAATTAATTTTTAAAAATTAATTTATTAATCAATCTACAAATCAATGGACAGGTATGCTTAGAATATATTGATAAAAAATATATTAGTGTAAACTCAAGTGGTAAATATAAATCTCATGCAATATTTAAAACGTTTTCAAAAAATAAAATAAAATAACATAAAACTTTTGAATTTTTTTAATTATAATAGTTTATGTAAAGTTTTATAATATTTATTAGTAATACGTTTTAATGTGTATGTATGCAAACATGCATAACTCTTTGGATCATTGAATAATGGATGTTTCTGCAAGACACGTAGAATACCCGATTCACCCATAAAGGGATCAAGAGATAAAAGGTTTTGAGATGGTGTTAAGTGTTTGCCTTGAATTAATAAAGCCATTTCTTCCCCAAATTCGGCCTTTTGGATAATTTTTACTATACATATTTTAGCTTTTTCTAGCTCTAGGGCCTTTAAAAGACCACTTTCTTTTGACTGGTTTTTGAGATTGGGAATAAATCGAAGAACCCATGCTATAGTTCTTAAAGGTTTTAGGTAGTTATAAAACCTTTGAAAAGGAAATAAAAAATCACCTTTATTGACAAGGGAAGATTTAGAGTCTGGTTCCATTGGAATGTCAGCGTTTTGTTCCTCAATTGCAACCGTGTGTAGGGTGTGCGTTTTGGTGTTTAAAAATAAGAAAACAATTTTGGGCCTTCTCACCAATCACCTTTGGCTTTAAGTTTAGAGGGTGATAATCCTCGCGTGGCACAATCAGCAGGGTTATCTTTGCCTTGAATATGTCTCCAGGACTCTACGCTGTTAAAATATCTTATTATATTTGCTCTATGTGCTGCAAATTGATTGCCTTTATTCGGGGATTAATCTAGTTTAATGTAATGGACGAGTCAAAATAATAATAGGTTGAATGAATAAATTTGATAAATTTTATTACAACAGTAATTTATTCCGCTAATAGTAATTACACGCACAATTCCAACTTTGGCAGAATAATTTCTTTCACTGGTGCCACTCTGATTTCTGAAGAAATTAAAGTTATATAGATTATATCTGTGATTGTTTTTAAGTAAGCTACTGCAGCATACGCCTTCGGAGAGGCATCACAAAAGCCGTGAAGCTCAACTTTAATATCAGTAGCACCTAATCCTGAATAGCGGGGAATTGACATAGATTTAAATTCATGAATTTCATTACAAAAAAACATTCCATTCCTGTAAAATATCTGGATGGATTGTTCATCCCATGCTGTTTTTGTTTCCATAATTCTTGAAAAAGTAATTTTAGAATTATAGTTGACGGCGAAATAATCCCTAGGGGATCGTAAATTTGAGTAATTACGGAGAGAAGTTGTCTCTTAGTTTATATATTCTGGTCAACTACTGTTCTAACCTGAACAGAGTCGTCACTCAAATTTCAGAATATCCCTAGAATTCTTTCATTTATTTTTTCTTTTTTGCAAGGAAAAAAAAAAAAAAAAAAAAGAATTGCGCAATCGGCTTTCTTTCTATCAGGAATTTTAGAGAGTGCTTCTGGATGGCTACAAGCCCACTTTCTAAGTGGAAACCCACCTACCTGCATAACAGCTTGTAGCTCCATTATTCTGTCTTTTGCAGATTCTACCGATTCTGTCCCAGCTAATAAATCATCAAAATAAAAATGTTCCCTAGAAATTTCTGCTGCTAACGGGAAATTTGTCTTTTCATCTTCACATAATTGTTTAAGCGTGAATAACGCTAAATAGGGTGCACAAGCTGTGCCGTAGGTGACAGTGTTTAAGTCATAGACTGATAATGGGTCATTAGAAGAATCTCTCCATACAATTCGTTGGTATTTACGATCTGCATATGCTATTAGAATTTGCCTATACATTTTAGTAATATCGGCACTGAAGCCTACAGTTAGGATCGAAATTTCAATAAATTGTCAAAGATATTTGACTGTAATTTAGGACCTATATAAAGAATGTCATTTAAGTATTTGTTATTTGTTATTTTAAATGAAGCATCAAAAACAACTCGTAATTTCGTTGTTTCACTATTTTCATTTACGACCGCATGATGCGGTAAATAATAATGGGGTGTTTGATTAATTTGTTCTTGATTTAATTTTTGTCATATGATTTAACATTATATATTCATTCATGAAGTTAGAATAGACTATCTTTAACTGTTTATCTTTTTGTTTTCAATCGAAAGTTGCAATCGAAAAAAATCATGAAATAGCACCTGACTGACTGTCATCTAGTGACTTATCTGGTTTGAAAGGCAGATGTGTTATATATCTCCCTTAGTCATTTCTTTTAGTGGTTGTTAGAAATAGTTCTTCTTCAGAATCATTTTCTGTAGGTTTAGTTTCCAAATTAGGAATCGATTCAGTATCGAAGACTTTTTTAAAGTATTATTTAAGTCTTCTTCGACACTGGTGTGACACACTAGAGTTAAATTTGTAAGTTTAAAGCTATCAACTCGTCCTGAAAGGATGAAGGCCAATGGTGCTGCACCAATTCAAATTTAGGGAGAAGTGATGTAATCCCATCGACGATAAAAGCGTTAGCCGAAAATGGCTCTGCCGAAAAATGGGGCGTAAACAGAAATGCAGTTTGATTTAATGCAGTTTCTGTTAAGACATAATTAATCCCTACTATACTATGCGACGCGCTCCGTGAGGGCAAATTTAGTCGTTCAGCACACTCTTTAGTAATTAATGAATTTTGACTAGCATTATCTATCAACGCTTTACAATGAATAATTTTTCCTTTACTCGATTTAATTAATGCTGTTGACAATAATACATTACTCGAGTGCAATTGAGCACTATTTTAAACCGAAACTTCTGGCGATACATGATACCCCTTTCACAATTTTGATTTCTAACATAAGCATGCAATAATGTATGGTACTTCTTGGCACATTTCTTACAACTGATGCTTACTCTACAATTCTCCAGCCTATGGTTTTGGCGTAAGCAATTTTGGCATAATTTATTTTATTTAGCGAATTTCCATCTTTCCTTAAGCGGTTTCGAATTAAAAGTGAGACATTTAAATAGTGCATGACCCTCATTCTCCCACTGTGGATTTGCGGGCGCCAGCAGCGCCCGCATATTCTCTACGCCGGATTCAACAAAGATAAAGATATAAAAATGATTTCCCTTAACTACAAGTATATTATTTAAATTAATATATTTCCATACAAAGCATTTATAAATTCTACAAATTTTTATATTAAATTGTTTAAAAAATATTTTTTGTATCAAAATATAACTTTCTGAAAAAAAAAAAAAAGACAAAATTTGAAAATTAAACAAATATATAGGTTTGCAACGTAGTTACTTCTATATATTCATTTATAATACAGTTAGTAAATTCAAAATATTTAAAAAAAAAATCTTTACGAACAGAAATAATTATTTTACCTTTGTTATTTTAATGAAAATAAAAAAAAAAAACATATGCTTGGACTTAGAACAGTTAATTCCGTTTTTTGCCTCCTACTTGTGCGTACTTGAAGTTTTAATTGCGCTGCTGACTTAGTGGATGACGTGTAATTGCTGAAGATGTTTTTCCTCAGGTACGAACCGTCGACTGAAGCTGCAGTTGACAGTGTTATAACTCGTTTGAAAACTGTAATTTGTGATGGCGACGGACACATAGAACAGGATTCATATGCTTGTAAACATTTGAATGCGAATAAGTACTGTTTTTCAATAAAATGTGTGATCTGGTCACGTACAGCGCCGTCTATCGACAGATAGCTTAATTATTATTTTTTTCATTACCAAAATAAATAAATAAATAAATAAATAAAAATAAATAAATAAATAAATAAAAATAAACAAATAAATGAATAAAAATAAACAAATAAATAAATAAAAATAAACAAATAAATAAATAAAAAATCCCCCTTCACGACATTTTTTTTTTCTTTCTTTTCAAACCGCGTTCAATTCTATCAATTCTTTCAATTGTTATGAATTTTTAAAACGTCTAAAGACTTATGGGATATCCTGTATATATATATTTGTATATGCGCTTGCCTATGTCTGTGTCCATATATTATTCTTTATGTATTTTGTTAAAATTACGAAGTTAAACGAATATTCAAACAATGAAACTTTAATATTCTATATATCCTTCAAATAAAATATGTACTAACTTTATATTTAAATATTTCTTAAGATTTAACATTTGAATGACTTTCTTCATAAATAAAGAAATTCATATCATATTTATCGCTTTAATATTTATTTCATTAAAATAAATATAAAAATTTAAAACTAAATAACCTAATTTCAAATACGATAATCTTGTTTATTCTCATTCAGTCTTTTTGCATACATTTCTCCCAGATAGTTACGGAAAACATGATATTTTCTTTGATAAGGTAACCAAGTAAAATCAGAATACTACTGTCATCCTATACTCAGCAGAATATCGCTGTAGCAAGTTGTCTGTGAAACTCGCTTTCCAGGCTGCTCTTATTCCAAGGACAAACAAATCATTCTGTGGTGACACAGCATATCTCCTTCACGGCCCGTTGATCTTCAAATAATGCGATGTCACATTCGACATCACGTGTGGGGGAGTAACATATTTCGGTAAATTAAAGGTAGCTCAAATATAATGAAGTATTAAGTAGATGCGCATAATTATAAAGTTTTCTTCGCATGATAAGATAAAAAACTGTTGTACATAATTTTCGACGAAAATTGCATGTAATTTTTTGGTAAAGTTTTGCATTTACTAACGAATAACATTTTACAAAGGTATTAAATAAAATAAAATATTCCGCTTAATAATATTACTTGATTTTTCTTAAACTTTTGCAAAGAAACAATAGTTATAATAGTTTAATAGTTGTAATTATTTCTTCATTATTCAATAAGTAAATAAATAAATAAATAAATAGATAAATAAATAAAAGATGGTTGCTTGTTATATATATTGCATATATCTTCGTAACAACGATTAGATTAAGCAATATTTTCGACTAATATATTATACGTATATTTATAAAGGTTATACAGTTTGGCATTTGTATACAGATAAATAATTAAGAAAATATGTGTGTATAATAACGGCGTTTATATGCGGAAAATTGTTTCAGTATTAATTTATATTCTGTTTATGTGTGATGAATTAAAAAAAAAATATTTTTTGTATAAATTCTCATAAGAAATTTTCTGTTAAATATTGAACTATGTCATATGATTTGTTGTATTGCAGCAGTGCAGTAAAATAGTCTTTGCTATTTCGTTTCAAAACTTTATAACATATACTTATACCAATTCTTCATCGCAGTATTTGTAAAATAATAGTATGAAATATATATTTCTGGATGATATGAAGATTATACGAAGCAATCTATCTAACAATTAATAAATAATTTAACATTTTTAGTATTTTTGGTTCAAGGACGCATGTCGAAAGTTATAATTCCTCATCAAAACTCAAACAAAAACTCAATGTTTATTTATTATTTATTTATTTATTTTTTTTTTTTAAGAAATACATTTTATTTTATGTTGATTATATATATAAAGAAAAAAATAAGAGAAAAAAAATAACAAATATTCTTTTTTAACATTAGATTTTATGCTATTAGAAAAAAGAATATTTTTTAAATGTATCCTAAAAATGTTGGAAAAACATAAGTAATCTTGTTATGTAAATAAATAAATAAAATTTTGAAAGTAGTTTGTTTTTAAAATTCTTTGAAAGTCCTGCATAAAGAAAATATTTATTTGCATAAAAATTCTAGGAAAAGCTTTTAAAAGGAATTTGACATTTTTAGTATATTTATCACTATGTAAATATTTCCCCATTTGTTTAATAAATATATATATGTATATATATATATATACATATATATAACTAAACTGATGAAAATGCAAGTGTTTAATTCTCTAAACAAATAAAATATTTTTATTTTTAATATTTTCAAGTTAATAGATCTGAATTTTTAAGTAATGAAATAGCCATAAGAAACGTAAGTCGTGTTTAAATTCAAAATTTTAAATTTTATTTCAGAAATCTCCTTGTATGTATCCGTTAAAGTATATGTAACAAAAATTATCGTTTTATACACACACACACACACACACACATATATATATATATATATGCAGATGATTATATATTTAGGGAAAATGGTTTGTTTAAAAGTTTAATTAATTGAATATATGTACAGTGTTGTTATAATTAAAGTTCCCTTAATGAAAGTTCCCCTAGAGCCAGTTCTATAAGCCCAAACGAAACAAAATTCCACTTGTATGTAATACAAGTGGAATTTTGTATGTAATACAAAATCACTTGTATGTAATACAAGTGATGTGCTCTGTGAAAATAAAAAAGATGAATAAATAAAAAATAAAATTAGTTAAATTTCTTATAGATGGCGTTCCACCATTGTCTGAGGTGTTTTTTGATCATTTTCTGTAAAAAACGAAATAAATTTCGTGTGTTTAATCTGGATTGGCCAAAACTGATAAAATTAATATGTATATATATATATATATATATACATCGTTTAGGCTTAAGTGTTATATGCGTCATTCCTCTTCTGCGTAAGTACTTTAACATGTTTTTACTACTCAGTGAATTTTAATTAAATGGCAATCGTGACAATCACTTTATGCGTAATACATCTCAGTTTAAATTTCATTGTTGGTATTTTCATCTTTATTTCATTTGCTGAGTATTGTAAAGGAATTAAATTATTCATTATATATATATATATATATATATATATATATAAAAATCTGCGAAAATTGATTTGGATTCTCGAAATTGATATTTGAGGATTAAAATTAAATTTAAAAAAATATTAAAAAAACTTATTAAAAATTTTTTTGTTTTATCTTATTTTATTTTCTGCAGAGCGTATCACTTGCACTATATACTGGTGAAATTTAGTTTCGTTTGAAGCCATATATCCGGCTCTAGAGACAACTTTAATTATAATAACTCTGTATACATTATATTATTTGAATAGAATATTTTTTCAGCTACATAATATCATTTACTTTGTACTAAATTGTTTCTTTACTGATTAAGTTGTCAGTTAAGTGTTTAAATTTCAATATATATATATATATATATATATATATATATATATATATATACCTGTTATTATTATTATTATTATTATTATTAACTGGAATAATACGGACTTCTAAAAAAATTAAATTAATATTATAAACCATTTTACGTAAACATGTTTAAAGATGTTATAAAGATCTGTAATTTCTTTTTGGTTAAAATATTAGGGAATTGATAAGGTAATTGAAAGAAAATTAAAGTAAATTTTTTACATTTAGATAAGAAGTATTACATTTCTTAAGAATGCATATTGATATATGTATGCATTTATATTACAATACTCTTAGAAATTATGTATATTTTCTTTTCTTTTCTTTTCCGTATCTAGCAAAGAACTTTTAAACATTTTTTTTTTTTGGAATTTGCGATTTGCTAATTATTGAATTTAAAGATAAACGTTTTAAAGTAGAATATTATTATTATTATTATTGTTATAAATATAAATATTTTAAAACTTCTTTACACACCATAAATTTCAAGCCAGCACAACCGGTTTCGAAAGGACGTAGCCTTTCTTCATCAGGTGCAAAAAACACGTGCCACTGCCTTGGAGGCAGAAGCAAGACATATTATATAATGCACAAATATATTATATAATGTACAGCATATGTACATTATATTAATAATGTACATTATATTGTATATTATATGTATATTATATTAATAATGTACATGAACATTAAATTAATAATATAAAATTTTTGTCTTGCTTTTTCCTCCAAGGCAGTAACACGTGTTTTTTTGCACCTGATGAAGAAAGGCTACGTCCTTTCGATACCGGTTGTGCTGGCTAAAAATTTATGGTGTGTAAAGAAGTTTTAAAATATTTATATTGATTGTACACCAGTTTTGAATTTAGTTTTGATTATTATTATTAATATTATTATTGCTGTTGTTGTGAATAACATTTAAAAGGTTTTTTTTTTTTTTTTTTTTATGTTGCTAATCAAGCAGAAACGGTCGTTTTGCCAAGCCAAGCTCAGAGAAAAGCAAAACAAACAAACTACCACTAACACAAAGCAGAACGCGCCAATAATAAAATCGACAGAAATAACCCAAGATCGTTAAATGCTTATTATACAGAAACCAACTTTCCCATGTTAAATCAGCAAATTTTTTTCCCGTAAAGTTTTAAATATTGGACGAACCAAATATCGCAGTAAAATGAAACAAAAAGTAAAATATTCGTATCAACGAGATCTTTAATCTTATATATATTATAAATGTGAATGTCCGTTTATTTGACTGAGTTTCACGCTAAAACTGCTCGATGGATTCCGATAAAATTTGTTATGGAGATAGATTATACCCTAACTTAGAAAGTTGGCTGCCTTTTATTCCGAAAAAAAACTTTTTTTTGTTACTTTTATGCATAAAATAGCAATTTTGTAAGCTAATAATAGCAAAAAAATAGACATTTAAATTTTAACCATAATTTAATTGTTGCCAAAATTAAATTTAATTGTCCATAATTTAATTGTTGTCGAGTTTATTTTTTTTCCAACAGGAAAATAAATACATTTATCTAAACGTGAACAATAAAAAATAAAATAAATAAATAAATTATGCATCTCACAAAAATTGACGTCATTTTTTAAATTGTTGCGTTGAAGTACACCGAACATTTTTCTCCAAGAGGTTTAATTTAGTAACAGCTATTTTAATCTAGGTAGTTCAAGAAAAATATAAAAGAGGTTTAATTTAGCAACAGCGATTTTAATCTAGGTAGTTCAAGAAAAATATAAAATTAATAAAGTTGTGTAGCCCGATAATGTTTATTTATTTATTTATTTTTTTATATACCATTCACAACGCTTATTTAACATACAAATAAATGAGCTGCTGTGTGTGACTGCACTTGCACGCTGTCGGGCAGAAATATTTGATTAATTCAAATTAATATTTAAATAACTAAATAAAGATGTGTTTAATAGAAAGCATAGTCTTGGAGACAAACTTGGCGAGTGGGCGACCAAATTTGGTGAAAAATTATAGTTTAGGGTTCCCGATGTTTCAAAGCTCTCCGACACACGGGAACGTAAACCTTGAGCTTACCAAGGGATTCTCGATGGAGTCATCTCCAAACCCCATCGCCAAAAGTTATAAGTAGGTGTGAGTTGATTTTTGCGAAAGAGTATGCATTCACTGCGATCCAGAGTTATTCAGAGACCTATTCTGAGCTCTAAGCAACTGGACATTTTTCGTGAGTGAGTGAAAATTTTTGCTCTGGTGTAGTTGATGTTATTTGCTTTACTCCTGTGGAACAAGTGACTATTTTTTAGACTGTCCTGAAACATTCATCGAATAATGACTTATACTGTACGAGTAACAGCTTCAACTGTTTCCAGAATATTCGAAGAATTAACACCAGCTATTGGACTATTTTCGAAAATATTTGTTTTAATAATAGTTTTTTTGCACAGATTCGAGAAGTTCAAAAAATGTTTGATATTGCAAGGAGGTCCCATACTAAAGCTGTGACGAATATAGTCGCCAATCGAAATATATTCAGTTACAAAGAAATCATTTAAATATAGTGTCCCGCGAAGCGGGCAAAGCCTGCTAGTTTGAGATAAAAACGAACTTTCTAAGTTAATAAGTAAAAAAATGGGAGCATTTTCAATTTAGCGTAAAATTAGATGTTTTGACAACTTTTTGAAAAAATTTCTTCTTCAAGAAATATTTTTTAAAACAAGCTAGAGAATTCATAAATGTGCAGAATTCTTTGAAAACTGGTTTTTCAGATAGACAATTACTTAATCCAGGAACTTTTATAAAATTTAGCTTTTAAAAATCCAAATTTCCTGTCTTAATTGCTGAAAAACTGTTAAATATCGCCAAAGAGACATAAATCGTCAAATATGAAATTGCTTCATCTCAGTTTACCCGAAAAATATTAATTTCAAATTGAGCTGCTTTTTCTTTTTATAAGTTATTTTTTTAACCAAAGAATCTTTGCTTTTATTATTTTGTACAATTTTAAATTTTATATCCCTGAAAACAGAAATGAATACATTTTTGAAGAACATTTGTTTCAAATCTATAGCTTGAATTGCTGATTTTTTAATATTTTTCATACCTTAGAATAAGAAAGTCAGTACACGATATAGTATCCAATTTTAATATCCTTCAATTCAATCTGGCAATGATAATTATAATGCATAAAGATTTCTACTTCCTTCTATATAGTATACTAGCAGGCTTGCCCGCTTCGCTGGACATTAAACTTAAATGAGTTGTCAAAATGCCATATCTTTATTAATAACCTAAGTTCTCGCTGTGATTGGTAGAGGTTTTCTCGCTCCCAATGTGAGGAGTCTGGGTCCCCACTGTCTTCGGCACAACTTACCCGCTTCTTACTTCCCCACCCTCAGCGGGTGAGTTCGAAGTTTTGCAAAATCCCACTAATGTACATAATGCGTATACTTAATCAATATCCACTCACCAAAATTCGCCATTCTAAGATAATTCAAAGCGAATTCAAACGGAAAAACATGTTTTTACACATGTTTATTGCCCTCCGACTCCGAGAAGGGGGGGGGGGATTTCGAATTTCGTGAAATGCAGTTACAATTAGTGCCGGATGCATACAAACAATTTACGCACCAAATTTCGTGACCACAGAAGTCTTTAATAGACAGTATTATAAATAAATAAATACAAAAAGTACAGCTTAAGTATGGGAACCCTTTGGTGACTTTAAATATTTTAAGCCATTTTTGCGATGAACTGAATTGGCTATCTCAATTGTGCAATTAAAGATCTTGGCGAGAAACATCCGAGCTACTTCGGTGCCGAATTTCAAATTTTGCCAAAGGGATCCAATACTAAAGCTGTTCCATATCGAATCTGGGTTGAAAACGGAAAAAGGGTAAAATAAATTAGAAATATCAGACCTATATTTATAAATTTGATACCGAATGAAAGGGGCGATTTTGCTGAATCCAGGGGTTCAAACAGTTTTTCGATGCGACAATTAGATTTTTAAAAAATAACTAAAGTATGAAATTTAAGTGGCAACGGAAAAACGGATAAAGGGGAAAATAAATTAGAAATATCAGACCTATTATTACAAATTCAGTACCAAATGAAAGAGGTGATTTTTCTGAATCCTGGGGTGTAAACAGTTTTTCGATACGACAATTAGATTTTTTAAAATTAACTAAAGTATGAAACTTAGATGGCAACACTTCATTTCAATCTTTTCATAATTTGTAGTGCGAATAACGCGAATACAAAAGTCTTTAACTTAAAAAATTATTTTTATATTTTATTTTTCCATTCAAAGCATTTTAGTGAAAAAATATTTATGGCGCATGCGCAAGCGTTTTTTACCCACAATTTAAACACTAATCATAATTTTGAAAATTTCTATAGATATAATTTCAAGTTGGGTGAAGACCTAACTTTCTGCCAAGCGCCGTTGAATTCCGTCCAGTCGTTCTCGAGTGATGCCCGGACAAACATCTTTTAGTCTTTTACCCCCCAGGGAGGAACGGGGGGGAATTTCTGAAAAGTTGATAGATATAATTTTAAGTTGGGCGAAGACCTAAATTCCTGCCAAGAGCCGTTGAATTCCGTCCAGCCGTTCTCGAGTGATGCCCGGACAAACGTGTTTTAGTCTTTTACCCCCTAGGGGGGGAACGGGGGGGGGAATTTCTGAAAAGTTGGTAGATATAATTTTAAGTTGGGTGAAGACCTAAATTCCTGCCAAGCGCCGTTGAATTCCGCCCAGCCGTTCTCGAATGATGCTCGGACAAAAAAAGCGACATTCGGACACGATGACACACACGCACACACACAGGCAAAATTTTCTGAAGCCATTTTCGGCTTTCATGGGGTGTAAAACGTGAAGATATCGCAAAATTTTTCGATTCCAACAAATTTACAGACAAAAGTCTGATTTTATTAATATAGACTAGCAGGCTTTGCCCGATTCGCTTGTCATTTTATTGAAATGAATTTCGACTTTCGGTTTTTAATGGATTTACACGTTGTAAGAGCTCCTGAAAACAATTTGACTATTTTTAGAAAATTTCTATTTGCTTGTGTGTGTGGCGAAAGTTTTGTTCCAACTAGATATCAGGAGCTACTGCTCAAAATTACATATAAATTTATATGCAATTCAACCTTGATGTATAATAGCGTTTATCAATATTTGGTGTCAATTGCTCAACATGGTGCTGATATACAGTGATTGCCGCAATTTCAGAGAAAGCTATATCTGAGTAACTAATACATGGAATTGCATAAATTTAAAAATAAATTTACATTGTTACAAATTATAGTGCTTATCAACTTTTGTACCAATATCTCAACATGTGGCGCTGCTATACAGCGATTTTCGCAATTTAAGGAAAGGTTCTGTTGCATATAATGAAACAAAACTTAATATGTGAAAAGGCCATTATGAGACATTATGCTGATTCAATCTCGATGCCTATCGGCCGATAAGTGGAGCTCATATACTACATTTTTTTTTTAGAACTGAAAGGATGCCATCTGCATGGTGAAAATTTACTTCCGTTGGACATTTTGTGCAACAATACCTCTCTGTGTTGATAATATTCAGCATTCATAATGAAAAAAATAATAAATAATTTGTGCTGCGTTAATATATATAGGAAAATGTAGAAGAAAGTTTTGTGATGGACACGACATACTAGTCTGCATAGAAAACCCATGGATAATGTCTAGCAACCAGAATTATGGAATGTTTAACGCAAAGAAAACTTTGTAATACAGTTTAACGCAAAGAACAACAGCGCACGAAAGCTGAGTTGAAATCCAGGACATATCTGATGTAAAGTATCAGGTTAATTCCAGTAAATATAAAAACTATTTAAAAAAAATAAATGATATCTACAAAAAAGACATTTAAAATGTACAAAAAAGCCAAGCTCAAAGAAAGAGAATTGATTAAAGTTGTGTCTAAAAAGGGTGTGATATCAAATTTCCAAGCTTACATTCAAATACTTATTTAATATTCCCTTTTAACTAAATTTTCACATGTGAATCAAGTGCCTTATGATATGTTGATAGAAATCCTTCTTTCCTGTACTAAATACATCATAGCGTGTTTCTGAAAAATATTATTATTTTTATTTATGTGTGATGGGCTTGGCGGCCATCTTCCAAGTAATGAATAAACATTCACGCAATTTGAAAGAAGTTTCTTAAAATATATCTCATATAAAATTAATTTTGCTATTCCATTCAGCAGAGACGGAAATATTTCGATAACATGATTTCTTATAATTATTTAGTATTAAGTGCACTTCCATCCTATAAATGCCGGGAATAAAGAATATAAAAATTTAACTTAACGTAAAAACATGAAGGAGAGGGGGGGGGGGAAGCATAGAAGCTTCCACCCGCCGTGATATTTACCCAATTTGAATTTAGCTTCTTGGAATAAATATCTCGTAAAAATAATATGGTTATTCCATTCAACAGGGGTTGAAATATTCAGATTAAAAAAGAAAAAAAAATGCATTAAAAACATCGCAAAAGCTCCGTTAAGGACACAAATTGAATCAATTTAAATTTTAACAGTGTTAAGTTTGGCGCACTCCCATCTTCCCACGCCATAATTATTTCTCATTGCGCAGCACTAGTGCGATATAAAACTCAATTAACCAACCAATCAACCAAATCATCCTATAATTGATGAGATTTATAGAATTCAAACTAACGTAAAACCTTGAAAGATGGCCGCCAAGCCCATCATACATAAATAAAAATAATAATATTTTTCAGAAACACGCTATGATGTATTTAGTACAGGAAAGAAGGATTTCTATCAACATATCATAAGGCACTTGATTCACATGTGAAAATTTAGTTAAAAGGGAATATTAAATAAGTATTTGAATGTAAGCTTGGAAATTTGATATCACACCCTTTTTAGACACAACTTTAATCAATTCTCTTTCTTTGAGCTTGGCTTTTTTGTACATTTTAAGTGTCTTTTTTGTAGATATAAATTACAGTAATTACTTGCTTACACAATTAATATCGCATATATGTTAAGTAAATTGTATGTTGCATGTACTGTACATTATATAACATATTTTTGCATGCAATTGAAAGCAGGTGTTTCACATGCCTTGTATTATACTGTATGTAAATATGGTAGTGGATTGCAGGAGGTTCCTAAGATATGGCAGTGTGTCTTCCGTGGGGCGCTTTTTAAGCACATAAGTATGTGTACTATAAATATATGTGTGTGCAGAATTATATATTATTTTGTGTCTGGATTGAGCGATTAAAAAATTCCTTGATTAATGAAAAGACTATACAGCTAAAATAAAAAAAATATCTCCACAATTTCTTTTTTTTTTTTCTTTTTTTTTTCATAATTATAACATACTAGCTGTTCTGCCCTATCTTCGCATGGTAATTTAGTTATTATCCACAGTATATTATTAAAAAATATATTTATATTAGTTGAAGTTTACTATAATATGCTAATGAATACAGTAGTTATTACAATTAATAAATACAATTTCTCCATTTTCTCTCATATATATATATATATATATATATGTATTAATTTTCATATTTGTTTGTGCACTGATTTAAATATAAGTTTTCACAAAACTCAAAAAATATAATTTCTATTGCTATATACATTTCGAAAAACGGGTAAAATAGCTGGTAAAATAAAAGTCGTGAAGAGGGTTCCATACTAAAGCCGTACTTTTTCTTCAGTTTTCAACTGGATCGAAAATATTTTAGTTTTTTCTTCATTGAATTTTCACAAAATGTTGAAACTAGGTCAGTTTTTCATTCCAATATTAATAACAGGGAATCGCTTAATATATATGCGTTATAAAATTCAGAAAATAATTATATTATGGGATAGTTTTGGAAGCCCAACTTGGTGAAATTTGAAATTTGGCACCAAAGTAGCTCGGACGATTCTCGCCAAGGTCTTTTCTAAAGTAACTGCGATAGTCATTTTAATTCACCGTGAAAATGACAAAAAAACATGTAAAATCCGCCAATGGCATCTTATTCTAGAGTTATACAGTCGGTAACAAAAGTATTCCAGCAATAGCAAAAATTCCTATATAGAAAAAGTACACTTCATACGGTTTTGTTAAATAAATCCTTATCGAATCATGTTCTTACACTATCTAAGAACATGATTCGACAAGGATTTATTTAACAAAACCGTATGAAGTGTACTTTTTTTACATAGGAAATTTTACTAGTTTTCGGACACTTTTGTTACCAACTGTACCAAAGAAATTTTAAGAAATGAATATAGTTAGTTATGCTAGGGAACGAAACATAGTTACTGCATGCCTTTATACGGATGGATAGATTAAGTTAAGGCCTGTCGTACTAAAACTCTGTTTACAAAGAATGTAAGCAGAATTTTCTTTTTTTTTTTTTTTTTCTTTTTTTTCCCAGGATTAATGCATGCAATTATTACTTTTTAATTTAAAGAAATAAATATAGCAGTTGTAAGCACTCTAGAAAAATAATTACTTAAAAAGCATGAAATAATATATATATTAGGGTGGGTCGAAAAAAAATAATTTCTTTTTTTCGAAACGCTATACCGCGGAAAACTTGCCTCTGGGGTAGTTAAGTAAAATGCAAATAAAAAAAAAAGAAATTTTATTGAACCCCCAGCTAGCGCATTGTACTTAAAATTTCGTTTTTTTTTCGAAAATCAAGTTATTTTACCAGCTTTTTCAAAGTACTCAACCAATAACATTTTAAACTGCTATAGTGAAAATCCTCTATTAAAAGAGTTGAAAAATACAAACAGAATTTAACACCATCAAAATCTTTCAATTTACGGTAGCGCAAAAGACTCAAAAATCGGTAAATTATTGCATTTAAGG
Organism: Salticus scenicus; assembly: GCA_963930645.1. Lineage (NCBI taxonomy): Eukaryota > Metazoa > Arthropoda > Arachnida > Araneae > Salticidae > Salticus > Salticus scenicus. The sequence goes on along the minus strand of OZ005648.1, from coordinate 186,770,697 downwards.
TGCATACTAGCCATTTGTAGCCAAGCGTGCTGAGTTGTGTATTAACGCTTACGAGACTGCATGTTTTTGTCTTTTTTACAGTAAGGTCCAACTATGGGCGTTATTCTCCTCAGTTACAATATTTTAGAACAAAATTTTACAAATTCACATTTATATTACAAATGGATATACATTGTAATTTTGCTCTTTCTAATCAAAGTATTTGTATCCGTAATATATTGATATTATAAATATAAATATTTGGTATATTTTTAAGAAATAATAAATAGCACAAAAAAATTGAGAAAGAAACGCTTACTGGTGGAGTTAGAGGTTTTCAAATGACGTGAATCTCTGTCATCTGTGGCGAAAATTTTAGTAGCCCATTACATTTTTTTTTTTTTTTTTTTTTACTTTACACTATAATTAATTGTAATAGAATGATCATATAAAGGATATAAATAAAAGAACAAATCAATGTTTATTTTTATTATAGTAACATATTTACTAAAAAAAAATTGCCAGCAAGAACAGCTTCAACTTACCTACCCAAACATAGGGTGTAAATCTTGGAATGCTGTGCAATTTTTTTTTTTTTTTTTTTTTTTTTTTTTTTTTTGTATTTTTAGTAAATATGTTACTATAATAAAAAGTAAACATTAATGTTTATTTTATCTATATACTTTATATGGTCTTTCTATTACAATTAATTGTAGTGTAATGTAAAAAAAAAAAAAAAGGAAATGGGCTATTAACACTTTCGTGACTGCTGACGTAGATTCACGTCATTTGAAAATCTCTAACTCCACTAGTGGGCGTTTCTTTCTCAATTTGTATGTTATTTATTTCTTAAAAACATACCCAATATTCATATTTGTACTATCAATACATTGCCATTACTACGGAGGATCCGGACAAAATATCGCGTCAAAAACTAGTATGATCTATTTCAAAATTTGTATTTGTGTCACGTGGGATCTCTGGTTAAGGCCACAGGACCTTAGAAGTCTAAATTAATTAATTAATTAAAATAAATAAATATATTATAGAATGGAATTTTATTATTTTATATACATTTAGTTTTAAGTTATTTTATCATTTGCTTTTCACCATTCAAAATACATTTTGAAAATATTGTATACCACTGCTGATATCAAAGCTGTTCAGAAACCTTAATTAAAAATTTTAAAATAGATAAGTACACTTCAAATCTTTATGACTAATCTTGACAAAGGTTAATTAAAATAGTCTTTAAACTGTTTTAAGCAAAATTTATAACAATTTTGGAAGTGGATTTGTCAGTATGTGTGTGCTCTGACAGTGGTAAGTGTAGTCATGAAATTTTATACATTTTTATTAATAATTACCAAGTCCTTTTTACATTCCATTCACTTATGTAAGCGATATTTTGTTCACGCGATATTTTTTCTCGCGAGATTTTATCCCCCTACGGTTATAAATGCTTTGAATAGAAAAGGCTTAATTACAATCTATATCCATCTGTAATATAAATGTCAATATGGAAAATTTTATTCTTAAATATTGTAAATGAGGAGAATAACAACCACAGGCGGACCTTACTGTAAAAAAGACAAAAAACATGCGGTCGAGAAAGTGTTAACACACAACTCAGCATACTTGACTACAAAGGTGCTAGTACGCACCTTAAATGCAATAATTTACCAATTTTTGAATCTTTTGCGCTACTGCAAATTGAAAGATTTTGACGGTTTTAAATTTTTTTTTGTGTTTTCCAACCCTTTTAGAAAATGATTTTCACTATAGCAGTTTAAAATATTATTGGCTGAGGATTGTGAAAAAACGAGTAAAATGACATGATTTTCGGAAAAAATCGAAATTTCAAGTGTAATGCGCTAGCTGGGGGTTCAATAAAATTCCTTTTTTTAATTTGCATTTTACTTAACTACCCCAGAGGCAAGTTTTCCGCGGTATAGCGTTTCGAAAAAAAGAAATTATTTTTTTTCGACCCACCCTAATATATATATATATATATATATATATATATATATATATTTACCTGTGAATCCCTATTGCTTGCGATAAAATAAGTTTTATATACAAAATAATCTACTTTTAAAGTGAAATATATGTTCTAAAAAGAACTTTCAGAAATGAGGAAAGATATCGTGTGCGTAAGAGAACGCTGAGTTCACATCAAAAATCAAAATAACAAAGAATAAAAAATCGAGTTTTTTGTTAAATATAGTCATTTTAAAGTATCTAAATACGCTTAATTTTTTATTGGTTTTATGTTCATATATCTGCAAATCTAATTAAAATTTAGAAAGTTTCGACGAATATAGTTCTAAGTTTGGTATAGACCAAAACCTGAGCCAAGTGTCATTGCATCATTCCCAGCTATTTTCCATTGATACGCGGCCAAAAAAGGGATAAAGGATCCTTTTGGGGTTCCCTTAAGTCTAAAACGTAAAGATAGCGCAATCCCCCCCCCCTCCCTTTCAATGGGTTTTACTGAAAAAGCCTTATGGCGCATGCGCGAGCTTTATTTACTAAATCTCTAGTTTTAATCAAAATTTTAAAATTTTCGATATACATAATTTTAAGTTGGGTAAAAACTTGAATTCCTTCCAAGTGACGTTGAATTCCAACCAATTGTCCTCGCGTGATACCCGGACAAACATAACGTTACACACATACGCACACGACGACATACACACACATACGGAATTTTTTATGAAGTCAATTTCGGTTTTCATGTTGTGTGAAACGTGAAGATATTGCAAATTATTTATTCTGACAAATTTACAGGCAAAAGTCTGATTTTATTAATATAGATTTCACCTAACTTTTTTAAACTCATCAAAAGCTGCCTGTAAAAAATTTTGGAATTCCAAGTCAAAAAATCAATTTACAAGGAGCATTTTGAAATGTAACAATTAGTCAATCTTAATTAATATCTTAATTAGTTATAATGTGAATGCTAATTTTTATATAGCATTTCTAATCTGCATATAAGACTATATGAAATTGTAACTTTATGCAGTAATAGATTTAAAATTGTACGACTTTTTTAAGTGTTATGTCGCCTTAAATAGAATAATAATAAACATTCAACCATTTTTTTTTTAAGTAGATAGAAACTCTACTTAAATTCTTGTTGTCAGAAGTTTTTCTGTATTACATGTGATCTACTATTTTTTTTTTTTTTTTTTTTTTTTAATCGCAGATTAATGTTAATAGAATTCTGGCATTAAACATATTTTAATAATTTCTATTAGAAATAATATTATATATATAAAGTAAAATATTAAAAATACATTTAAAATTTTTTCGCGGTTACGACTCCTTTTTTATTCCTAGTGGTTCACCACATATGTACATGAGGATTTTATCGCATATTGACTGAAATAGTCAAAACTATAGTCAATAGAAAAAACTCTGCCATTTAAAATTGCGCTATAATATTTGATTAAAAATAAAAAATAATCCATCTTTTTCGTTTTTTCTTTCTTTTCTTCCTTCCTTCTTCTTTCTTTCTTTCTTTCTTTTTTTTTTTTTTTTTTTTTTTTTTTAAGTAACAACCTTGTCTAAATCTTTTTAACAGACTGTAAATTCTGTAAACTTTGTTTAAAATTTTTATAACAGTAATAACAAAAATAAAACTAACAAATTCATTTGAAAGCCTAAAATTAAATTGTCATATGAGCCATCAAAAGTTCTGTTTTTATTTCCCAATAGAGCATTCGTATGTCAAAGATAACCAATCGGAAATTAATAGAAAATTATTCTCATCAACGTTTTATAAAAATGTTATTAAAAAACATTGCAACATTTTATATGTTTCAAAATATTAAACAGAATTTATAAATTCCACATCCTACGTTACGTAATAAAGTGATGCATGACATTTCTCAACTTCCACATTTCATGTTGCAGTTATTTTCGTAAGGTAATCGCAAACTTGTTTTCAAGGACAAACTTTTCATTATTTATCGACAATGCATATCTCCTTTTACGCCTTGTCGATAACAACATAACAGGCACTTTAAACACCAGTCATTTTATTTCAGGAATATAAGCTACTTCCTTTAGGGAGTTGAATATTGAATACTTGAGGTTCTATTTAAATGCGCATTTTCTCTTAAAAACAGCAAACAAACGGGCCATAAAGAGAGAGAATTATAAGTACATACTTGTTTCCGTTATATTTACGTAGATGTAATAGGTAGAAACAGTAAATATTGAAATGAGAATTCTGTTCAAAAGGCAATAATAGCTTCAATGTAATATTAATTTTTACTACATATCATTATAAAAAACATATTGAAAATATTGAACTTTTGTTTAATATATTGCTGTAACCATTAATGGGATAGTTTGTATTTAACTGCTGTAGGAAATACAAAAATTATGATGGCTTCATTTATCTTTTCTTTTTTTTTTCTTCCTATTGAAATTAATAGCTATAGGAGCATACAAATTTACAACACTTTTAAGCGGTAACTTTTTGCAAAAAAATGAGAACAGGAAATTATTGTTGAAAAGCATTAAAGTCATACCTGAAAATTTTACTTTTCACCACTCAGAAAATGTTTCTTGTAAATTTCATGTTATTTAAAAAAAAAAAAAAATTACCTTATGTTAAACATAATACTCCGTGATATAATTTGAACTTAAAAGGTAGATTATTTACATAAAGCGGGTTTTCACTTTTATCTCTGTAAATATTTAATATAAAGTTAAAAAATTGGTACAAAATTATTCAGAATAAAATTAGCCGTTTAAATATCTAAAATCTTAAATTCCATTTCTGGTCCATTTAAAATGTACGGTTGCCTTAATCATTCCAACACTAATCTGGACGTTTAAAAATATATTTTCTACATATTTATTTTAACAAATTTACATTATTTTTAATAGAGTAGCAAATAAATTAAAAAAAAAATTAAGTAAATTTTAATTTTTCAAAAATATATTCATTATTTATTTTGACGGTGTTATTCTTTTGTCTTATTTTCGTTTGCTTAGGAGTATGACAACTCACTGTTTTCGGTAAAACTGCTTTTTAACCCTCTAAGTGTGTGTGTGTGTGGGGGGGGGGGGCATCTGAGAGGAAAATGGTGTTGTTGTTTTCACTGTAATTCTTTATAATATACTTAAACAATGGATTTTTCACTATGCATTTAAAGATGAACCTCATGACTATTAAATGATCTTTCGTACTTAAAGAAACAAGCTTAAAATCTACAATTATGCCCATTTTAAGTCTGTTTTTTAGGGGACAAACAATTACAAAAACACGTCCACGACCGTTATAAGGTTAAGAAAGTACTGTCCGGCTAGAGAAGTATTTCATGAAATAACAACATAAGGTTTAATTGCAAAAATCTAAAATATCGCTAATTTTAATGAAACGTTGAACTACATAAAGATCTTTACAAAGTTATTAAACATATAAACTATGATATGTAACATATAAAATGACATATAAAGATGACATATAAAATACAATGAAATAATGTACTAATATAAATTAGGAATGAATAAAATGCTATAAAAATTAAATGACTTAAAAAATATAATAATAATTTAAAATTAAGTAAATTTAAAATAAATCATTTAAATTCTTGACAAATCACAATTGAAAAATAAGTAAACTTTGCGTGCAATATCCAAAAGCTTAATTCTGATTTAAAATAATAATAATAATAAAAGAAAAGAAAGAATCAAATGAAAGGATAAAAGAATAAAATCATTTATTATTCATCGATTAGTGTCATTAGTAATGTTGTAACACATTTGAGTATCGCCATAAAATTTAGCTACAATATACGAATCATTTATTGCAGTGAACATGATAAAGAAAATGCGTCATGTAATAAATATATTCACATATTATCCTTAAATATGCCTTATCTTCAAAAGTTTTCCTTAAAAATATATTATAATTGGATAAGAGGGATTCATGTACTGATTTTACTTCCATTACCTAATGGGCGTATCATATTTGGTAAAAAATTTTGATGTGGAGTTTCCCTCTAATTTAATGTTGTAACACATTTGAGTATCGCCATAAAATTTAGCTATAATATACGAATCATTTATTGCAGTGAACATCATAAAGAAAATGCGTCATGTAATAAATATATTCACATATTATCCTTAAATATGCCTTATCTTCAAAAGTTTTCCTTAAAAATATATTATAATTGGATAAGAGGGATTCATGTACTGATTTTACTTCCATTACCTAATGGGCGTATCATATTTGGTAAAAAATTTTGATGTGGAGTTTCCCTCTAATTTACATGATTTAAGGTCTCTTGAGTGCAAACATGTGGTTTTTGGCAGTTCTGTATGTGGGTATGTGCGTGTGCATGTATGCATGTATGTGGGGAATGCTCTGGCTATCATATCTTCTAAAGTAATACAAATAGAACGACGAAACTTCATAATTCAAATAGGTCTGGTGTAGAGAAAAATTTTACAATTTTTTATGCAGATTGGAAAACAGAAAGTTTGTATATTGAATACCAGAACTGAGACCGTAAGTCCGTATCTCAAAAACAGCTCTAACGGGTTTTTTTCAAAGTTGCTATATAGGTACTCTACTAGATGTACTTTAGTATATATTAGTTGGTTACTTCATTAAAACTGACGGGTGTTCTGTATTAGTAGGTCAGTTTGATGTCTCGGAGGTGCGTTCCTTTAAAAACGACTGTATGGATTTTTTTTTCAAACTCGCCATATTAATTACTTTTACATATCTTTTCATGTGTAATTGTTGTTTTCCGGTCTACAGATAAATTTACCAAATTTTGCTGAAAATCGAAGTTGGACCGTAAGTCGGTATCTCAAAAACGGATCTAACGATTTTCTTGAAAACTGCTACGAAAACATCCTTTCAGATATCCTTTTGCATGTATTACTTGGTTACAGGAAAACTTACTGTCAGCTTACCTACCTGATTAGGTATGGTTTGGAATATTTATAGATGGCAATTCAAACTGAATTTTTCTCACATTCAAGAAAGTAAATGTTCACAGTTAACCTTCACTCCGTCGTTACAAAACAATGGCAGAAACTTGGTTTTCTAGGAAATGGCTCTAACAAGTTTTGATAAAAATCTTAGCATTAAGAACTTTTGAGATAGGAAACCCATCTGATTTATCCCCATCTTCATAAAAAGTAGCATTAACTGTTAACTTTCAATTTGAATATGGAAAAATATGGCAGAGACATGGTTTTCTTTGAAGAAGCATTTTGATAAAAGTTTAGATTTATATAATTTTTTAGTGTATGATTTTATTGTAAACACAAATATCTGATATTCTTTGCAAAAACTTTAGCGTTCATCGATAATCTGCACTTGCCTAAAAAAATACATAGGAAAAACTTCGTTTTTCTTTTTTTTTTTTTTTTACAAATGTTTAGAGTGTGTTTTGAAGATGATATTTAATCTTAAATAATTTCATTTCCCATTTAATTGGTGTTTATTGGCAGCCTGTACACCACCCGGGAAAAATACGGATTTTATTTTTAGATGAAAAACCGGTCTTACTTACCTTCTTCTTCAGACAAATTAGGCCGTCTCTGACCAGGAGCAATATATAGCGAACATCTAGTGTTCTATGAAACAATTTGTACGATTTTTTAAAGAAATTATAGATAAATATTTTTAATTTCGATTTGAATTTTTTTTATCGCTAGAAAAATTAGCTTTTAGCTTTAGCATCCCACCGCGCTCAGCCTTGACCAAGCCTGCAAATAAGAAATATAATTATCTGAAAACAAATCTTCTATCTACACTACGAATGTTTTTTACAGTGACTCCGAGTAAACTTGATCAACAAGGTACTAAATAAAAAATGAACTAAAAAGGAAAAGGGAAGAAAGAAGAGATGAAAAAAAGGGGAAAAAAAAAACTTTATAAATTTTTCAGTGATATTATTTGACATTTTTTAGTATTAAAAATTTTCTGAATTAATTGAAAAGAAATATGAGTTTGGCATTATAGAAAAAGACCAAAAATGTTCTGTATAGGATTTTTATAGATAAAACAAATACAAAATTAAATGTCTGAATGTCATTTTTCAAAACATTATGGTCATTGTAAAATTATTAAATAAATAAATATAGAATACTAAGAGACAACGTAGTACTTACCTAAATTTGAATTGGTAATTTTGTTTATTTTGTATTAAATAAAGTCTATAAGTTTATGTCTTAGAGTTTTATAAAAAATGCACATAAAGAAAAACTGTTTTTACTTTCTTTTACCCTTATATGGTAAATAAAATATTGTTTTGGGGAAAAAATTTTGAATTTGGGTTTTTATTATATTCACACGTTTTGTGCTTCCACGAATTCTCTATTACCGATTAGCCTTTTAAATGTCTACTCGTATGTGTCCATGTTTTTTTTTTTTTTTTTTTTTTTTTTGTGTGTGTGTGTGTGTGTGTTATTTGCATATTTCAAGAACAAAAATTAGCAGGAAATCTAACTTGGTACTCTAACTTGGTATCCAATAGGGATGCTACCCTAAGCTTTTCGTACAAATGGTCAAGAACATCCAAGATAATTTAAATAGGTACATTATGTCTATAAGCGAAAATTCTGATAGGTATATTTTAATATATGGAGGCTGCAATAAACAAAATGAAATGCACATGCATTTTTTATATGAATAAAAGCTTGTTTCGTGCTGAATATAGTACAAAATTATTCTCGCGTTGTTTACAGGGCCACTCAAAAGGGTTGGAATGTAGTTGGATTATACTTTGAAATTGCTTGATGTGCATTTCAGGTTGTACTCTGTGTTATTAATAGAGGTATATATTTAAATACGCCATGTGATATATAAATAATTTGTAGACGACATACAGGGCCACAAATAATTATGCGAAAACATTCTTTTATATTGAATGTAATTCTAGGAAGGTTTTACTATATATTTTACCATGTTCAAGAAAACAGGTCTGGAATGAAAATTAGTTAGTCATAACTATACAGTCTATAAAGTATTTTTAATTTAAAATTTTAGCGCATATTTATAAATATATAATTACGTGTTTTGATATCCCTTGAATAATCAGTCAGGTTTTTAACTGCTGTTCCTTATGCATGTCTGTTAGTGTAAAACAAATAATTACGGGTATTTCAAATGTTGTATTTTGAACTTCAAATGAAGTTACTACTTTTACGGTTTAATCAAGATTCATTTGTTTTAAGGAGTTATGTGCGCAAAATTTGCCTTAATACTTTGAAATAAACTTTTAATTTTTATAACCGCCATAAATTTTATATAAATCTAGCTGCTGTATTCAATCAGAGGGTTGAAAGAGCTACAGCCCCGCCTCAAGATAATCAATATATTTCCTTTTATTTAAAGCCGGATTTTATTTAGGAACATTAAAATAATCCATCTTGGAAGAAAACAAAATATTTTTTCATCACCCAACTATTAAATTTTCAGATGTTTGACAAAGATATAATACACTATATACGACCTCTTTTAAATAAATGTACTTCGGATATATTAATGTATAGAACTTTTAAAACTTTAAACGAAATAGGATACTGAAGGAAATTTATGTATCTCCATCACATTTTTGATCATTTACAATGCTCTTAATCGGTTGGAAAGCAGCCAAATAGAAAACAGTTAATAGAAACACTTAATTTTTATTTCGTTGATATCCGTGCAGTAAAAAGCGTTAAGGATTGATTCGCATAATTGCTATATTTAGATAAAACGTGATCTTCTAATATTCTTTCAATAGAAAAGTGTTTTATATTATTTTAAACTGCTGTAAGTGATTTTTATTATCTTATGCAAAATCCTCGCTTTGTAATGCGCGTAGCAACAATAACATTTAATTTTTGATTACTTAAATATATGAATTTAATTTACGAAACAAAGCTCAATTGGAACAATGAGTAAGATTGATTTTCAGGATAAGATTTACGATTTATTGTTAAAAGTATTTACGACAAAATTATAAAAGGCTATTGTAAAAACTTTTGCTCATATTTTTATTATTATTATGTATAAATTATTCAAAAAAAAATAAAATTTAAATGATTTTATTATATTATAACATTATGTATGTGGTATTTTACAAGATTTATATAAAACTAAAGTGTTGGGGTAACCATAAAACTTCCTTCTATAACTTCCTACACAAATTCACTCAGTACAAATAATTTATTGAAACTATTATTTACTAAAATTATCTACCCTTACGCATGCAGACCATTTTCATCTTAGAGAAAACTAACACTAAATATCCAAAGAAAGACATCTTAAAAAACGTGATTTCGTAATGGTTATCTCATATATCAAGTTTCGTATAGTTATATATCATAGAAGCTGCGATATAGCATCCAGTTCTCGAAGAAAATTGCTGTATAACAGCGCCACCTATTGGCCGATATACATTCAAATTGAATCAACATAATGTCGCATAACGACCTTTACGCATATCAAGTTTTGTTTGATTATACGCAGAAACACCTGAGATTATACGCAAAAACAACTGAGAAACACCTTCCCATAAATTGCAGATATCGCTGTATAGCAGCGCCACATGTTGAGCAGTTCACACCAAAAGTTAATAGGCACTTAGGTCAAGGTGCATCTACATTTAAATTTATATGTAATTCTGTTCCTGAAATAATGCCCTTCCTTAATCGATCTGTAGCAGCGACACTTATTGAACCGTTGACATTAAAAGTTGATCCTTAACTTAAGTCAAAATTCATCCAAATATTTATTTATATGCAATTCTGTGCAGTAGTTTCTGAGATATAGCCCTCCCTTAAGTTGTGAAAATCCTCATATAGCAGTGCCAACAGTTAAATAGTTGACGCCACATCTACATATAAACTTATACGCAGTTCCATGCAGTAGTTCCTGAGATACAGATGACACAAAGTTTTCATCAAACACACACAGGGAAAAAATTTCTAAAAATGGTCAAATCGTGTTCTGGAGCTCTCAAAACGTGTAAATTCATCGAAAACCGGAAGTAGAAATTTTTTAAGAATCCAATACTTTCTTCTATTGAATAAAATTAAAATATATGCATACGATCTTAGAAAAAGTTACATCGGCTCTAATCTATAGAAATATAAAAGTTTTCCCACTCACACTCACTGACTCATGAACGTACAATAATAATAATAATAATAATAATAATAATAAATAAATAAAAAATACTGAAACACTGACGACACGATAACCACTCAGATTATAGAATACAAGTTTTAAGTGCGTCCTAAAACATGGTTTTTTAAAATTTGTCTGCCTCCCTTTTCAAAAGGGCGAAAATGATTTTTACGTCCGGTCTCGAGAATCTTCCTCCAATGAAGTACACATGAAAAAATTCTCTGGGAGGTTTCTCTACATTACCAAAAAGTATCAATCAAGGAACAGGAAAGATGATCCTACGACGCAGAAAAGGAACAAAGCAAAGTTCAAAGATAATGTACTATCATTTTATTATAAAATAATATTAACTGATAACATAGTAGTACTATAGCTAACATTTAATTATTAATTAATCATATATTATTAATTTAGTAAAATATCTTAATTGCAGGTTATAGCGACGTGTTTATATAAGTTTGTTTTCAAGTTGGATGGTTTTCCACTCTATTAAATAATAGATCGTGATTAATAAATTTCAGACTATTTATGATATTTTTCATAATTTTCTAGAGTTATATGTTTTTGTAATGGATATCAGTTATATTTTATCAATATTTTTTTAATCAGTTATTTTTAGTATCAGGTAATATAAATAAGTTATTTTTAAATACAATTGAATTGACCAAAACATTTTGTGTATTTGCAACCCTAAAGAATCAATATTCACATTAAATTAAGTTCTGTTTTTTTTTGTTGCAAAACCGGCCAACTCCAAAGTAAGTTGCAAAGGTGGACAAATTCAAAATAAAAACTTAAATAATCTTCTCTTTTCACGCGTCCCTGCTGTCTTATTTCAAAAACTGAAGAGTTTTGGTTCTAATCTTATTTTGGCTAGGTGTGGAAAAAAGTCGGCTTGTCCCATAAATTAAAATTTTTGGAGATGACTGATTTTACAGCTAGACGACACATATATGAACTGACGCATCCAAAACTTTTTAACCTTAGAATTTCCATTTGTACCTAGCCAGTGCGCAGATTATCAAGCCACTATAGTAGCCCTTATTTCCGTCATATATGAGAGTACTCCCCCTTACTCACTGACTCATGAACGTACATAAAAGTTTACTGGGAAAACTGTCTCGAAAATCGCTCAGATCATAGGATAATAATTTCAAGTGTGTCCGAAAACAAGATTTTTATAAATTTGCCTCTTTTGTGGGAACAAAAAAGATTTTTACATCAGGTCTCTTGGCTTTGCTTCCATTGAAGCAGACATGCAAATTTTCGCAGGGAGGATTCTTTACCAAAAGCTAATTTCCAATATTTTCGATATTCGAAATTTAAAGTTACAAAAACTAATGCCTATACACGCAAGTTGACGCATTCAAATGTTTTTGGCATTAGAATTGTCACAGGTGCCTAGGGAGTCCATTTTCTGCCAAGAACTTTACTTTTCGGACAGTCATTTTAACGTTTGAATGCACTGTATTAAAATAATAGAAAGATTTTATAATGTTGCAACATATTAGTGAAGCAAAATTAATAATTGCCTAAACTTTACTCCTGCAAGCATCATTTTAAACCTAAGCTGTACATTATTAGTATTAAAAGGTTATAAAATATTGACATAAAATTTGGTATTATTTGGTGCTTTGATTTCTAATACGATATCCATTTTTCTTAAACACGTAAGGCTTTTTCCTCAAAATTGACTTGAATATATGGGCAAGAAAGCTTATTGCGCATATTCTGAGGAAAAAAAGGTCTTTTTAAAATACTTTTAAGTGATTTATTTAAAACTTAATTATTATATCAAACAATTGGAAATGATTTGGTAAATATATATTGATTTTATATTAAATGAAAATTATATTAATTAGAGCAGTTAATGATTCATCATTGTTTTATACATTCTGAATTAATACATCCTTATTGTTTTCTTTTCCTTTTTGCCTGAAAGATCTTTTTGGCACTTAGTCTGTTGTAGATAGTGCATGGGACTTCTCTGTGTAGCATCCAACAGTAGTCCGCTATCATATTGACGTTCCATCTACTTTAGCATCTACTTTCCATCTCCTTTCAGTTTTCAATTTTTTGAAAAACTGGTACGTCAAGGAATATTTTGAATATTTTTCCTGAAATCAACGTCCAAAATTCTACTAGTTTCAGCTATTAGTTTCTAAACACTTTTTGGTGGCAGACCTGTGTTATTAAAACAAAATTAAAAAATAATTGTTTCAAAATGTCTGATATTAAAGTACAAAAAGGTCATAAAGAAATCAAATAAATAAATGTATAAATAAAAGTCTGAAGTGATTCCACTTGACTTTCCGAACAATAAGTAATTAACGGCTGTATAGTAAATTAAAATAAGAGAATTCGCTAAGTAAAGAGAGGAGAAAATTATAGTAAGGTATTTGAGTATTTTCATCATATAGTATGTTGTTTAATTTAACTTCAAATAATTTGAGTCCATAGGCCATAATGATAAAAATAAACCTTTTTTTTATTTCGAAAAAAATAAAATATCAGTTAAAATATACATTTAAAAACTATTAAATTGTAGACGTTTCGAAACTCGACCAAGTTTTCTCATCAGTATATTAAAAACAATATATTTTGGAGACATCACATACGTACTCAAAGAATTTATAGTAGTATAGAATATTGAAGTGCCAGTGCGTATGCTCCATTGATAGTGTGGATATGGCTGGAAGTATGCCAACCCTCGAGGAAAATACGATACTTCTAATTATTACAACCAAAGTTTAAAATTTTATATTATCAAAATCAGGGATAATATCTGTTTCTACAATTTTTATATGATCGTCTGTGCTCCTGCAATCTAACTCTGGCTGTATGACCAGTTTCACCTATATAAACATATTTACAATATTTGCATGGAATTATATATATTACACCAGTTAGATCCAAAGAGGAAATTTTAGGTTTAAAGTTAAAAAGAGTGTTTATTAATTGTTTAATCGAGCGAAAAGCAGTATAAATGTTACGTGGTTTAAGTAATTTAGCAATACGTTCTGAAGAAAAACCAAAATATGGCATAGAAATATAATTCTTTTTTAGTAATTATTGAATTGTTCATCTGCAATGGAAGAGAGGAAGAAATTGTAGGAGGGAAAGAGAAAGAGGGGAAGTGGATAATGTTTTCACGATAAATTCGTTTTAATCAGTTAAGAAGGTAATCGTTATTTATTAAATCCTGAAAAAGTCATTTAATTTCCAACTTAAAAAGTGTCACATTAGTGCATAACTGAAGAGCTCTTCATAATGATAAAGAATTTTTCGTTGCATCCCTGTAAAAATCTATAAGCGCTAAATTCACCAAAATCTATACAGCTTGAGCAACGATGACTTATAACATGCAGAAAAAAATTTCAGCTCATTCGAAAAAGGCATTTAGACGCTATGGTATTTGATCTCATAGACCGCTTAAAACGAGGTTTTGATTAATATCAATGTTTATTATTATAATTTATAAAATAATATAATATATATATATATATATATATATATATATATATATATATATATTTGAAAATAAATTTCATTGTCGAACAGTGACCAGCGAAGCAGCTAAAAACTGCTAATTAAATTACAAAATCTCTTTAAAAAAGAAAAATGTATAAATAAAGTTAAGTTTTTTCCATCTTTTTTATAACAGCATTGCAGTTCGAAAAACTGGAAAGGACATTAAGTACAGTAAGACATTTTGTAGAAGAACAATTAAACATTATTTCTATATTTATGTATTATTTCACTTTATCATCAATAGTCATTATTAAAGCTAAAAGTATAAACATTTCCTTATATATCTTTGTTCTGATGATATATCACAATTTTATATAATAAAAAATATCTCATACATATTTTATCAGCATTTAATGTAATATTTTGAAATGAGCTTCCCACTCTGAAATATAAATAAGTAGATGATAACCATTCTTCGGAACGTTTATTTATTCTAACAGATTTCGCCTCTTGGATCTATATAAATGCCTTCAAAAGATAAAGTTCTCAGAGAAATACCGTTACTGTATACAAAATAGAAATATTGAAGTTTTCTATATTTTTGAAGTCAGTGGGGATTTAAAGTACTTATATTGTATTGATAACAAGATAATAATAAATAATTATTTGGACACCCAATCTTTGCGAATTTTGTGATGATCCACCTACGATGTTATCTTTGACATTTGTTAACACTATTACTATTTTAAGTCTTTTTCATAAAGTGCACTGTTAAAACACAGTACTCAAAAAAAAAAAAAAAAAAAAAAAAAAAAAAAAGAGAATCTTCTCATTTTTGAGAAGTTTCAAACTCTGAGTAAGAACTTCTCCAATTTAAGATTTTTTCCCCCTCATTTAACTATTCACTTCAAATTTTACATCATTTTAGATACAATTGATGATTTTTTTAGAATAGAATATTCTAGAATTCAAAATGTCTAGAAATTGCATAACATTGGCTGATTCATAAACATAAACGTAATTAACACAATGACATAAATGAATAAATGAAAAATGAACAATTTAGATTTAAATAAAAACCATTTTTAACAGCTTCCCTTGGCGGAGATCGAACCCACAATTTCTGGTTACGTAGCCCGATAACTTACCTTCGAGACACGGCGTACACAAACGAAATAATTTTCGTTAAAATATTAATAGAATGGATATGAAATGAATAGTTAAATGATTAAAAAAAAAAAAATCTTAAAAATGAGAAATTCCTACTCGGAGCTCTTACAAGGAGTGAAACTTCTAAAAAATGAGAAGATCCTGCTTATTTTTAAGAAGTGTGTTTTAACAGTGTACAAAACAGTATTATAAAACAAATTCAAAGCAAGTCTTTCATGAAATTAAATTATATTAATTATACTTGTTTTTAATAATGTTCCCATTTTTGAAAAAGCAACGGCTCCCCAATATTTTGAGAAAAATGTTCTCAAAAAGGTATCAGAAGGCTGATCTTCTCATTTTTGAGTAATTCATTTCATTTTTAACAGTATGGGAACGTTCGTTTGGCATTTTGTATTTAAGAAGTTTTGAAGCAATATATATATATATATATATATATATATATATATATATATATATATATAATGACAACTTAGAAAAGACAACATTTAAAAAAAGTTTTTGAAGGTCTGGCATGTGAATAAGTGACACTTCCACAGTAGTCGATTGAACCTGCTACAGTCATTCGATTGCAAGTTTTTTTTTTTTTTTTTTTTTTTTTTTTTCATGAAGTAGTATTTTCTGCTGCATTCTAAAAGTGAATATCATTCGGTTTGTGCCATATCTGTTTTGTTCGGCCTCTTATCAGTTTGTTGCTTCAGACTTGGACATAATGTAAAGAATATTTATGTAAAACTTTAGTAGACCTACAGGAACATTTTTTATCGTGGGGCACGTCCAGAACAACTAGATGTTGAACTACAACAATGAACCTTGTCAATTTAAAAGTTTGATCAAGATTAGTAAGTTTCGAGGACCGTTGCGACTAATAGTTGTCTGAATAACTTGGAATAAACTTTTAAATTTAATAACAGCGTTATTTATTTATTTATTTATTTTTATAAATGTAAGTACTATATATAAACAGAGAGTTGAAAGGGAGGGGGGGGGGGGCTGGACTACACAGAGTTACATTTCAAATAAATAAAAGTGCTCCTAAACCTAAAATTGTTTTTTAGGTAGGTTCATATACCTTACTTCTAATTTTACCTCTTTATCTGCAATTTGTCTTTATGATTTTGAAATTCATGTTGAGTCGTGTGAGTGACACTCAGGATTATTATTTTTAAAAAAATGTTTTTCCATTTTTCTGTAAGTTCGAATGTTTCTACCGCTCTACAGAGAAGAAATTTTTCTAATCTGTGGTTCAATTTATAAATAAATTAAACAATCGTTTTTGTATCTTAGTATAAAAAAAAATCTGTTTTCTTTTTTTTTTTTTTTTTTTTAAATATTTTTCCTATAAAAATAAACAAACTTTTATGAAATGTTTATTTATTCTTCCGTTATTGATAAAAATCTAAAAAATCATATTTGTAAATAATAAAAGACTTTTTCTGTTTATATTTATTGTGAAACCAGTATTGTTTCTTATGA
The DNA here is from genome assembly GCA_963930645.1 of Salticus scenicus. Taxonomy (NCBI): domain Eukaryota; kingdom Metazoa; phylum Arthropoda; class Arachnida; order Araneae; family Salticidae; genus Salticus; species Salticus scenicus. The sequence goes on along the minus strand of OZ005648.1, from coordinate 186,753,449 downwards.
TTTTAAGGAAAATGACAAGATTAAATGAATCCAAGCTTAAAGATTGAAAAAATAATATAATGAAACATTATTTGAAGCAGTTGAGCTGAAAACAAAATATATATTAAATCTTACGAAATCTATTCTCATATAATGACAGAATCTTCATTTTTTTTATTATTATTATTATTTTTTAGCGACATGTATCTAAGCTATTATTTAAAAAAGCATTAAAACAACGTATTTTCAAAATTTAATATTTTCTAAATAAAATAATATTTTGAGTATATTTAAATTCTAAAATCCATTTAATGAAAGAAGGGAGGTGAAATTTCTGTTTCTGCTATCTTTCTAATATAAATGCAATACTGAAATTATTGGAAAATACATTAAGTAGATAGTTCCTAAAAAAATAAAAAAAAATAAAGAATAATAATAATAATAAATAAATAAAAAGTTTTCAATAAGATTGTTTATTTATTCATTTCAAATTATTGTCAGAAAAAATAATAGTTAACTTCTTTTCTTCGTACAGATTTTACGATATGGCATACACTGCTGTAATAAAAAAAATATCTAATAGATATTTTATCTGCATTTAATGCAATGTTTTGAATAGAGTGTTTCACTCTAGAATTGAAAATAGAAGATGACGGCCACTGTATTGAACAATTTTTTGTTCTAGAAGATCCAGCCTCTTCGATCCACGAAAACGTTCTCAAAAGATAAACTTCTCAAAGAAATGCTGTTATTGTATACAAAATGGAAACGTTGAAGCTTTCTATATTTTTAGAGTCAGTGGGGATTTAGAAGAATAATTTTTACTGAATAGAGTAACAATATTATTGTATTGATAACAACGTAACAATAAAAGATTTTATGTGCTATGTCAGCTTTGCGAAGTTTTTTTTTTTCTCTAATCGTAATAGTTTGGATTATACATACTCGAATTAAAAAAAAAAAAAAAAAAACACCTTTTGGCTATATTTGCAGTAAAAATATATAAATCCAAATAATTCAAATAGTACATTTTCAACATTGGATAATAATTATAAAAATTGCGATTTTTTTAAAATTGGCAATCATGCTTTAATGAAAGGATAATAAATTAATAATAATAATAAATTAACATAGACAAATATTAAAATGTTACATAATAAATGTAAAAAAAGGGATATTTGTACATTCCGTAATAGTATATTTTTATCTATAAGCCCGAAAACGGTTTTTCTGATTCGAATAATAAAATCAAACACTTTTAATGTTATTCCAAATATTATTAGTTCTAAGTATACATATTTAGTTGGGAATGTTTTATACTCATTATGAGTTTAAGAGGTTTTAAAAAACAATATCTTTTTTATCAAACCATCAAGAACAGTTGAGATAAGAACAGTTTTAACATTTCAGAACAGTTGAGATTTATTTTTATACACACGTTTGATCTACACAAATAAAATAATATCGTCATAAACATTCAAAAGTGTCAGGCATTTACCCCGAACATGGATAAATAAGTAACATCATTATCTACATGTATAAAGATTTTAATAATGACATTCAAATTCTGTTTTTTATAATACTGTCATGTCAAAACTGCATTTGTAGGTTTTCTATATCATGATATAGAAACAGTCAAGTTATTGTTAAATTTATTGTATTACGTACAGTTGGTAACAAAAGTGTCCGAACACTAGAAAAATTCCTATATAAAAAAAGTACGCTTAATACAGTTTTGCTAAATAAATCCTTGTCGAATCGTGTTCTTAGACTGACTAAGAACAGGATTCGACAAGTATTTATTTAACAAAACAGTATTAAGTGTACTTTTTTTTACATAGGAATATTTGCTAGTGTTCGAACACTTTTGTTACCGACTGTAGAAATGTATGAAATGTAGTTTTTAGCGAATCATTTGTATTGTATTGATAGGAGTTTTTTAATTAAAAAGTATTATTATTATTATTATTATTATTATACACTGTAAAAAAAAAAAAAAAAAAAAAAAAAAAACTACATCGCAACGTTCGGATAAAAAATAACGGAAAAGCTTTCGCATAAATTATTAACACATTCCACCTCTACCTACTCGTTGCATCTTTTAACGTCCAATGTACTTTGCTTATGTGACCACACAACGGACAGACACCAGACAAATGGACAGAAAGACAGACAGTTAGACTAATCGAATTCTTAATTACTTTTAAACATTTTTGGAAAGTGTTACAAACTTTTGGCACATATGGAACTGTAATTCCAGCAATTTCCAATTATAATTCTTAATGCATCTGGATATTTTAATGTGACACTGTAAATTTCAATGTTCAGTAGAAATCATGCTTTTGCATTTGATTAATATATATAGATTTCTTTATGATTAGTGCATTAGAAAACTATTTAAATATGATTAGCGGAAATGCTTGTCAAAGACCGCGAGGCATTAGCATTATTTTAGCTGTCCCTGTACACAAACCAGTTGGGATATTTAATTTATTTTAAATAGAGAACATGAATAACATATGTCTCTTTAAAAAATTATGAAATTATTTCTGGATGTTAGAGAGCGGACAGGCGGGCAGATAGATGAGAAGAAAGACAGACAAATTCAAATCATATAACGACCCTTAAACATTGTTAGAAAGTGTTAAAAACGTTTAATAAAAACAAATTTGTAATTCAAGCAATTAGACTGTGCTTCCTTAGCTTTACTTATCTTAAATTGTCAAAATTTTCTTATGTAGCAAAGAGTATTTTTAAGAAGTCTGTAATACTTTAATAAAAAGACATTCCCTTTGACTGCATAATTATCATATTTTACGCAATTCTTTAACAGCTTTCTGTATGCTTTGGAAAAGAGCAAAAATTTAATGATGTTTTCACTAAACATTTTTCCAATGTGCTAATGTAAAATGCAATTTTCTTCAAGGTTTGAGGAAATACTTTACTCATTGATTTTAAGCAAAGTATTCATTTAACAGTGAGGTTTTCAGTATCAAAAAAATGGATTTTCAAAAACCTATTCTCTTAGAAGAGTTTCGTGAAAAACTGAATGCATTCGAAGCTGTTGCCGCTTTGACTGCAGTATTCATGCTTAATTTGATCGCCTGACGAAGGGTCGTGTGATCTTTCGACCCGAAACAATTGTTGTCAGCTTATTGCATTTTATGGTGTTTTTTCAAAGTTTTATAATTATTACTTTAAAACGCCAGTTCTGTGGTGCTTTTTTACAAGCACCCAACTTTCCGCAAATCCTTATATATTACATATTATTTGTAAATCCGTCTACGTTGTAAATTTTAAAATCTTGTACGATCAATCATTTCACAAAACCATGCACAACATTCGTATTAATAAAATAGGTGCGTTAAATACATCGATTAAAAACAGCATTATTGCTATGTATGTCTTTTCATGTAATAACTTGATCAAAACAACGTTTATTAAAAATTCAAAATTCAAATGTCACACCCACACCCACACCTGTTAAAAAATACCCCAAAACGATTTGATTTTTAAAGGGTTAAGATGACGTATAGGTATAGGTTCCTATGCAATTCTGTGTCTTTATTACGTGCCCTATTTCCTATTAAAGTTTGTCCCTGTAATTTTGGGATATCCTGCATATATATATCTATATATATATATGCATATATATATATATAATTTAAATTCAGTATAAATGACAAAAATTAAATCTGTATAAAAAAGTCGCTCAAAGCAGCACTAAATTATATACAAAACCAATAATGTATTTAAATAATGATAAGTGATGACATGAAAGTGGAATGTAATAAACAACAAGAAAAATTATTTAACAATGTTAATAAACAAGAAAATTAGTTAAAGTTAAACACTATTTAAGCGAAAAAAAATTAAATTATGCTGTGCTTTCCTCTTCAGCATGATTTAATTTTTTCGGCTTAAATAGTGTTTAACTTTAACTAATTTTCTTGTTTATTAACATTGTTAAATAATTCAGAAAATTTGGAGTGGAAGGCTGATATTTTATACCAACTATGTGAAAAATACCAGAGCCGGGAATCAGACCCGGGCCTTCCGCTTTACGTGCGGATGCTCAAACCATTCAGCTACCCTGACTGATTACCAGCTAGGCATTTTCTTGGCAAAGTCACCGAGTCTGTAAACACAGCTATATCAAGTGACATTAATATTCATTGCACAACTCCATTAAGCCACGAAATTTTAATTTAATTTAGAGTTTTAATTTAATTTTCACATAGTTGGTGTAAAAAATCAGCCTTCCACTCCAACATTTTCTGAATGAACTTTCGAGGTTGATAAATAAATTTCTAAATTAAATTAAAATTTCGTGGTCTATTGGAGTTGTGCAGGAATATTAATGTCACTTGATATAGCTGTATTTACAGACTCGGTGACTTTGCCAACGAATGTTATGTGAGAAATGCCCAGCTGGTAATCAGTCAGGGTAGCTCAATGGTTTGAGCATCCGCACGTAAATCGGAAGGCCCGGGTTCGATTCCCGGCTCTGGTATTTTTCACGTAGTTGGTATAAAAAATCAGCCTTCCACTCCAAATTTTCTGAATGAACTTTCAAGGTTGATAAATAAATTTCTAAATTAAATTGTTAAATAAGTTTTCTTGCTGTTTATTACATTCCACTTTCATGTCATCACTTATCAACTTATCATTATTTAAATATTATATATACAGTCGGTAACAAAAGTCTCCGAACACTAGCAAAAATTCCTATTTTAAAAAAGTACACTTAATATAGTTTTTTTAAATAAATCCTTGTCGAATCCTGTTTTTAGACTGACTAAGAACAGGTTTCGACAAGGATTTATTTAACGAAACTGTATTATGTGTACTTGTTTTACATAGGAATTTTTGCTAGTGTTCGGAGATTTTTGTTACCGACTACATTTTAAGTTAAAAGAAAAAAAAAAAAAAAAAAAATTTGCTTTTTAAATAAATATTAGAAATATATATTTATAATAAATAAAACTTTTTTTTTAACGCGCTATTATTTAATTTGGTATGCTGTTTATTTATGTGTGTGGGTAAAACGTTTGAACGGATTTTTCTGAGCAAAATTTCAGCCCATTAATATTAGAGAAGCCGTTACTAAATAAGCATGCATTGCTCGTGTAGTATCTGAGATTAAGGACAGGACTATGGTCATCCAACACCCGTTTAAAATTTCTTTCGAATATTAACACTCTTTCTACCGTCCAACTAAGCTGAAATTTTACAAACATATATAATTTTCGCGATAATATATGTTCATGCAAAATCGGGCTTGTGATCACATTTTTTTCCGAACGTGAAAGTTTGTGTTCACTTCCTAGATACGCTATTGTAAAATGTAAATTTTGAAGACTAGGTATGCAAATTAAGTTGCATTTATATATATATATATATATACAGCCGAACCTCTTTAATGTGAACTACGGGGCCACAATCATTTATTTAACAGAGTACCTTGAAACAGTATTCCATTTTTCGTTGATTTGTAAAAGTGCGCACGCTCATAGTAAAATTAATGACTTGATTAAACAAATCCAATAGCTACATATGATCATGAAAAACGGTAGTTTTTTGAGTGACGCAAGAGAAAGGACAAAAGGACGGAATGCTGCGAACTAGGCTAGTTTGACATCAAAGAGATTTGTAAAAGCTGACACTTAATATCTCAGCAAATAATCGATAAATTTTTCTGAGCTTTTCAAAATAATCTTTTATCTTCAGTCTTAATCTATCCTCAAAATTTTACGTTTCAACATGTACTATATTTCGAGATCTGAAATCACATTTTAATGGGAAATGGTGAAAATTGATAATGTAATGGTGTAATGGACTGAAATTGTGAAAAATATCTCTAAAATGGCACGCACGATTTTCGTTTAATTAATATATGTTGTTAATGGGATCTTTCTGAATCTAGTAACGTCTTTGTTTTTTCCAGGAAAACTCATGTTTTTTATAAAAGTTGTTTTAAAAATAAAACTATATTACTCCGCCAATTGCATACTTTTCTTCGGTGAAAATGCCGTAAATCGGTTCTTACTTCTTACTTGCAAGGCTTGAGTTGCTTACGTTGGTTGGCTGACCAAAGGGAATGCAGTCAATAAATTTTTGTTATGAAGAAAATATTTTTAATTTTAAAACTTCCCATTTCGTTAAAAAAGTATTTAAACAATATTTAAGATAAAATAAATATTTTTTAATTATAGATATTCTATTTTATCGTTATTCATAATAAAATAAAAAAAGTTTAAAGTAAAAAAGTTTAAATCACTCATGCATACGAACTTATACTATGGTCCATGGTCTTTGGAGCGTAAGTGTACATCAGCGTAAAAATTATGTAAATGTTACTTTGTGTCATAGTATTAAGTGAAAATGTGTGTAAAGAGATTGTGTGATGAAGACATTTGTGTGAGAAAACATTTACATAATTTAATTACTTACAGTTTTGGATAGCTTGACGCAATAGACAAATCAATTTATTTAACTAGACAATTTCAATTTATAATGTAAATTCAGTAAAAGTGTGATTTTTTGACAGTATATTTGAAAATTAAAAGCATTATTTCAATGTGTAAATATACTTTATTCAACAAAACAAAAGTAATTGTAATGAAATCTAAAAATAACTCTTTTTAAGTAACAGGGCGTCACAGAAGTTACATCATTTCTTTTAAAACTCATATTTTCAATTCACGAGGTGCAGATGAAAATGTATCAGAGAGAAAATTCTACATATTTTTTCGTACTGAATTAAAAATATTATGTATACACTGTGATGTAAATAGAAGGAAAAAGCAAATGATAAAATAAGAAAATCTATGTAGTATATTTCATTTAATAGCAAAGCGTCACTCAAAATTTGATATCATTTTTTTAAGACCCATATTTCCAATTCATATCAAAATAAAATGCTGCGTCCCAAACTTTTAACCCGTTAAGGGTTTTTGTTCTGATTTAAAAGAAAATTCTAATAAAACGTTAATTAATTATTATTATTTTTTTTTTTTGGTCTTAGCAAATCTAATCTCATATATTTTCATATTCGTTTGTTTTTTAAATACTACATGTATCTATAATATTCTTTGGTAAAATACTGGAACACCGAGTCAAAAAACTTGTATATTTTCCAATTGAAATAAGAGTTTGCATAAATCTAAATTCTAAAACACGTTTATCAAATAGAAATGTACAAATAATTTTACATATATATATGGTATATAAATAACAGAAGTGAAAGTAAAAAAAATTATTGGAAAAGTCATTATGTAGACAGTTTTAATATATATTTTTTTAACATTATTTATTTATTTATATTATATTATTATCGATAGTCACTATTGTCAGTGAAAGAACAAATAAGGTACATTTCTTTTTTAAGCGTGAATTCAAAGTTATATCACGATTTGGTGGAATAAAAAACGTTTCATAGGTACTTTGTCTGTATTAATACATTATTTTGAATTGCGTTTTCTACTCTAGAATAGAAAATTGGCGGTGAAAACGATGCAATTGATGATTTATTTATTCTCGCAGATTCAGCCTCTTCGATTCCCGTAAACGTTCTCGAAAGATAAACTTCTTAGAGAAATACAGTTATTTTATACAAAATGAAAATTTTTGAAGCTTTCAATATTTTTAGAGTCCTTGGGGATTTAAAATAATAAATTTAAATGCATACAGTAGCATTATCCTTGTATCGATACCAATGGAAAAATTACTGTTTTAGGGGTTATCAACGTTTTGTGAATTTTTGAGATCAAAATAATTTGGATTACGTGTACTAGAACTGAAAAAGAAATGCGTATTTTGACTATATTCTGAATAAATACATTTGAATGCAAGTAATACAAATAGGTAAATCAAAATAATAATAATAATAATAATAATAATAATTGTGATTTTTTTTTTCAATGGAAAATCGATAATAATGATGATTATGATGAATATTAATGATGTTTAAAAAGAATTTTTCAAATTTTACATAATAAATATCTCAAGGATGAGGATATTTTAAAATTCCATGGCAATCAAGATAGTCGCCATGGATGAAGAAGGGTTTTACATTACTCTTGGAATATGTAATAATAAATTGGATAATATGATCGATTTTAAATGCAATATGAATCGAACTGTTCGTAAGGACGATAAAAATTCAATGTGTCAGCATAAATCTTCAATTACTGTAAATTTTGAACGCGTTAAACCTTTTAATTTTCGCCATGCTTGTAAAGAAATGTTACTGAACCTTTAGAGAAGAGCATTGTTATGTTGTCATTTTCAATGTTTAAATCAAATTTCCTCTTTTTGTAATATAAAAGATTTGTTTTGTTGATTTGATTTAAAACTGGAACTCGCTTCTTTTCGAAAGAGTACAATTAATAAAGTTGAAAATATTTTAAAGAATATTTGTCATAATTCTGAATTGAACGAGATTTCTGAAGGCAAACCTTCCGTCCCCTCTTGAGTAAATCAGTTTTATCATACCCTCCTTATCGAACCTAATTAAGTAACTATTAACGTAATTTACTACACTGTTAAAAATTTCAACAGAAAACTCTGTGTAATCTATTATCTTAAGTCTTACATAAAATTACAGAGAAAAATAAATGAAGATGTTAAAAAAACTTATTTTATACAATCATTTTAATAATTAATATTAATTAAATTAATTATTGGTGAGAATATATTTCGGACTTAGAATGCTTTTTTTAAAGTAGAAACAGTCGTCATTTTTAATTTTAATTAAATAATTAAATAATAAAATTAGTTAATAATACAGAATAAAGATTGAGAATCTCGATTATTCACTTTTACCTAAGAATTACTGTAAATTTACAGGGACTCTGGATAAATATTTACATTAAATTTACAGAAATGTTTAACAGTGTATCATTTAAACCGATTGGATGAAATTTGAAGACAAACAGTTTTTTGGTAAAACACAATTTCTCACACTATATTGATGGTACAGTTTCAAACCTTATAAATGTTTGGCTTTCTCAAACTTAAAGCTATAGATTTTCCTTATCGGCAAGCTCTAAAAATCTTATATTTTAATATGGTCTACTCTTCCATAAAAAGACATGCAGTAACCGTGTTGCGTTCCTTAGAAATGATAAATACTCAATTCTTAAAATTGTTTTTACACAATTCAATCAACTTTATTTTTTATTTTTTTCAGCTTCATGTGGCAGGGGAAAAAAGAAATACTATTTTTAATTAGTCTAAATGTACAAATGTGTTAAAATGAATAAATACATAAATACTTGATTTTTTTTTACATTAAAATATGAAGTTTATTTCCTTAGCAACGGTTACTAAATTTATTTCTTAAAATTTTAAGCACACTTTATATCAACTTTTATTTAATTTATTTTTTTTTATATTGTTGCTAAAGGGAAAAAAAAATCAAGTGGTCTATTTTTTTTTTTTGAAGTCAATATTCCGTTTGTGCTATTAAAGGTACTTTTGTTTGTCTTCTTGGCCTCGTATGAGAATAACATTTTTCTGGTACCCACATTAACCATACCTTTCGAACGATACCATTTTTAAACCCTTTCTCTTATTAAACAAAAACATTAAAACGCACGACAAATTTTATGTTTAAGTAGTAACATATCGATTTTGTTCTGAAAACAGGTGCAGACATTTTTTTTTAAATATTTTATAGATAATTTCTAAAGCGAATGGAATGTTACAGATAATGAAATTTTACCCTAATGTTTTCCGTACAGCATAAATGCCCATGACATTCAATTGTGATAGTAAGTGAACCAAGATACTCCCAGTGATTGTACTTTTCTAAATTTGGTAATATTTTATGCATTAATTATGAAGTTACGAATGTTTACAAATTCAAATATGAATGAAATATCCAATCCATGTATTAAAATTCATATATTAATATTCAATTTATTTAATGTTATATGACAACTATATTTAGTCAATGGTAATATTTCCTTCAATAATAATAGTACTACAAAATATCAGTTTATAAAAAAGGATGATTTTATACAGAGCAAAGAATATTCATACGCTTAACATGCCTAAGTTTAAAACAATTGAATTATTACAGGTAACTTTACAACAAACAAATTTTTCAATAATTCTTAATTTTTGGTTATCGCCACAGCATATAAAGATAAAAATGGTTAAATATATATAGAAATTTCGTTAATATTGGAAAATCTGGCCTAAATATTATATTAATATATCTTGCTATTCTTTAAAAGGAAATTACTAATATCCCAATGTGCTGGTATGTTTAAAACAATTTTTTAATATTGCACATACTGTAGTGCACAGAAACAAAGAGATTTTTTGAAAGTATGGGTGAAGGCATTTCTGTAAAGGAATTAGTTCAAAAGAAAAATATAAATTGCAAAAGCAAACTAATTAAGTACGCAATTACTTTCTAGACAGTAAATGGATATTACTGGAATAAAGTACGAAATTTTTTTTAAAAAACCATTATTTTGGTATCCATACTTAAGCAGGATGTATGATATTCCTTATGCATGCTTTTTCATATACATAAAATACACTTTGCTTTCTTTCTTTTTTTTTTTTTCAAATTTTTCAATATATATATTTTACATAGAGGGAGAACATAATAACCTTTTATTACATTTCTAATCAGATTTTGTTTTAAGTTGAAATATAATAAAAGCCAAATCAAATTTTTGTGTTTTAATTGCATTAAAAACGTTTTATAATGGATTCATTTCGATCTATGTAAAAGTGTATTTCAAATAATAAAACATTTCATTTAAAATATAATTATTTCTAATAAACCACGTTTTTGTCATCATTATATGTCAAAGAGAAAATAATGACAATTGCGTGTGATACGAGAATACAAATATTTTAATTTATATCAAATTTTGAGACATTGGACTAAGAAGGATCAATTACATTACAGGTAAAATATTGAAAATTCAGTGATTTATATTCTTGAATTTTTTAACTTTGTTTAGGAATGAATTATACTAAGTTTAGCAATAGACTATATTCGATATAATTTTTTAAGTAGTAAGGTTTCAAATTTCAGCTTTCTAATTTCAGGAAGTGCGTTTCCGATTCTGTTATGCATTTTTAACACTTTTCAAGGGAGCAGAAAAGTGTTTATTTCCAGTGTCTGCTCTCATTCCAGTAAATAATATTATAATTCTTTGGAAAAAATCATAAATGTCATTTAGTTACCGTATATCATATTTTTGATTGAAAAGATCTGTTCACAGCAATATGGATTTCTAAACAGTGCCACAAAAAGACAGGGCCACAAACGATTAAGGATACATTACGACATTCCAGAAGTATTTTCTATAGAAAATAATTTTATACAATGTTAAAAACATGAAACTTTGCTGCAAGAAATTCTCTGTAATTTGAGAAAAAAGTCGTAATTTAAGGAAAAATTACATTGACAAAACATATTTTTCTGTAATTACAAAGAATTTCTGGCAGCAAAGTTGCATTTTTTAAACAGTGTATCTTCATACTAAACAAAGTATAGTGAAATTAACACTTTTTAACATTTAAAAATAAATTTTTCCTGTAAAATATGATACAATTAACATAATGATTGTTTTACACAGTAACACAGAATTAAACAGGTAACATAGGGTATAATCGCAATTTGCGCAAAGGCCATTTTTCTAAGGTATTCTTATATACTATGAAAAGTAGAATAACAATCTTGCATTAAATTTACACAACTTCTAAATTAAAACATAAAAATAGAAAACATTAGAAATCGCGAACAAATGTGTACTAAATTAATAGAAAATGAAAATCCTAAATGAATCCTTCATTTGAGAAATTAAAATAAAAATACTTTATCAGAACGGACGAAATTTCTGATACGTCATGCAAAATACAGTGTCTTAATTAAATAAGAAAGTGCAGACGACATTTAAACTTATATTTGAGATGATACATTATAAGATATTTTTTTATATTATAATATTAAATTATTATCTATCTTGAAATATTACGCATTTAGAAGATGGCCCCTTAATGGATATAATTAAACTTTTCGTAATACAACACATCATCAATTTATATCCTAAAATTTCTTAAACTGGTAATTGTTGCATTGGAATGAATTTATTTGCTGATTCAAATAAATTGATCATTATTTAACTTGTAAGATCGCATAGATGGTTTCTAAAATAATGACTTTTTCGCCAAAAATTTTGCCCATAAATTGAAAGTAAAGTAGTGTAAGTCATCATTTTTATAACTACGTGATAGTTTTACTTCGAAACGTGGAGTTTCTTCCTTTTCTTCTTCTTAGATGGAAGGCAATATTTTTCTAAATGCAAATCTTAAAAAATAAAAATCACATCAAAATTAAGTTTCGTATTTTAATATGTATACAGCCTTTCGTACACAAAATACCATGTTTAAAGCCTGTTCTTGATTTGAATCAATTTTTTATTTGGAAGCATGTTTCTATGGCTATTAGTTTAAGAAATAATCGCTAAAGCATCTATTTTTAATCACCTATTATAGTTTATAAAGCATATATTGATAAATGATAATATATATCTAATCTATTGCGTTAAATAAATAGTAACTTCGAAATTAAATTACATAAATTACATTGAATTAAAGTGAAATAATAATGTGTAATAACTTAAATTTCAGAAAAAGGCATACTGAAAAAGTTAGATTCTAAAGTTAAAAACAACTCGGTTAAAACAGAATATATGAAAATTTAAACAATTTTTCGTATGCATGACATGGCTGGCAAATTTAAATCCTCATTTATTAATTATCTTTTGAATCAACTAGGTTTCACAAACTAAAAAAAAAAGAAAAAAGAAAAATAAATAAATAAAAAGTACGTAGCAAACAAAGAAATGAAAGTCTTTATTTAAAAGCTCTTAATATAAATACTTGCCTGCATGCTATGATTTATAGATTGCTTTTTAAATTCCAAAATGCATTTTTCAAGAAAATCCTTGAGAGCTGAAATGAAATGTGTTCGCTTTTCTCTCATATTTTTTATGTAACCTACGTGTCTTTCATCTACACATAATATAAATATGTTTATAGCATGAAAAATTTGAAGGCATTTCAGAAAATGTGAAGAAATATATTATATATGTATATGGCAGTCTATATGTATCATGGCTCGTTACTATAAATATTTTATAATGCATTGTGAAATTTTCTTTTCTTCGATATATTAGGTACTTTTCAGTGACCTATTTTATAAACAAAGTATTATAATAATACAAAACAGTTCAAAATATTTATTCTGGTGAAAAATGTAAGAGTCAGAGTATTTCATTTTCTAAAATTACTCTGGATGGTATAATAAAGGTTTTAAACTAGTCAGTCCTCGACCGCCTACCCGTCGATTTTTCCAAGTAAACCTACATTTAAATTTGCCATGTTTTCTAAATCAAAAACTATAGTGAAATGTCGTAATAATTAGTTAATAATGAAAAAAAAAAAAAGAAAAAAAAAAAAGATTATTTAAAATCTAATGGCATTCGCGTAATGAAATGTACTTTGAATTTAATTATTTATGAAAATTAATTTCAGCGTAAATTCATTAGAAACGTCTCTATGTTTATTTCGAAGGGATAATGTCTATATACACCAAATTTATTAGGTACTTTTTATATTTACTGAAACCAAATGGTAATACGATAGACAAAATAAAGCATATTAAATTTTAAACAAATATATATAACATCTACGTTTATGAATATTTTTTTATTATATAATATCAGTTTATTTTTCATTTATTTAGTTAAATCCTTTAAAGGAGAAAACTCTCTCTCTCTCTCTCTCTCTTTTTTTTTTTTTTTTTTTTTTTTTTTTTTCTTTAACTTATTTGGTTATTAGAAAAAATTTTAATCTATAATAATAAAAGAAGATGTTTGTCTGTCTGTGAGTCTGTATGTTCAGCCCCACTAAACGTAGAAGTACAAAAATTTACATACGAGTGCATGGAAGCCGTCCCCAGGGGATAGTGAAATAAGAAAGAAAAATCATGCAGTACGCATTGATTAGTAACACTTTCCAACTATACGCAATTGTTGTATCGAATAAATTTTAATGCTATTTGTCTGCGTTACCACACAGCAGACAAAAGGACTGAAATATATACAGATAGAATAATTGATTTTAAAATTGCTGTTAGGCATTTTGGAAAGTGTTAAAAAAGCTTAACGAAAAAGAAAATGAAGCCGTTAGATTATAATTACAGCTTTTAATCTCTCTGAATATTTTACAATAGCCCTGTAAATCTGAAAGTTAATCATATCATATTCTATACATAACAATATTTTAGAATATTAATAATAAATGTCAATGTTTCTATAATTTTTATAGTAGAAAGTTTTTTAAATATAACTTTTAAAAAATTCTGTCCTAAAACGTAATACATTGGCTTTTCCTTATTGTTGTTATTGTTGTCTCTGTAAACAAACTAGTTGTACAGGACCTATTAATGGCATTTTAAATAGGGAACATTCCATAGGGAACTTGAGTGTATCTTTTTTTAAAATTTCTAAAAATATTCACGGATGATAGGAGACGGAGACAAACAGATAGAAAGGTAAACAATCGGACAGACAGATGCACAATATTCCCACTAAAATTATAAGAAAGTGTTAAAACGCTCATGTAAACGTTATTAAAATTTGATTTATAGAAATATCTGTCATAGAACGCAGTGCTTTAGAATACTATTGAGTGTCCTTATATATAAAACAGTGATGGTATTTAATCCATTTTATACAGGAAACATCCAATAGTGAACTTGATTAACATATTTCAATTTCATTAAGATATGTGTACAGAAAAGGTATGAAAATGTGATTTATAGAAATACATCTCATAGAACGCAATGCTTTGAAATACTTTCGGGTGTCTCTGTATACAAACCAGTAAAGGTATAAACTCCATTTTCAATAGGGAACATCCGATAGTGAACGTGAATAACATATATCAGTTTCAAGAAATTCCACTAATATTTATAATAATATTAATGATCGTTAGATCGCGAGCAGACAGACGGAAAAACGGACAGGCAGACAGACAAACCGATGTCATTAACACTTTTTAACCTTGTTGGGAAGCTTTAAAAATATTAGAAAGAGTTAAAAACGTTTTATGTAAAGGAAAGTACAGTTTTATCGAATATTTATCAATAGCTCTTAATATATAACTGATTATTTTTGTTTCACCCTGTAATTCTAACGCTAATCATGCTATGTTTTATGCAAAGCATTTTCTTTTGTGCTTATAAATAACATATTTCAATTTCATAACTATTCGTGCAAAGTTATTAAAATTTAGTTTATAGGAATATCTCTCATAAAACTCAATGCTTTGGAATATTTTTGTGTGTCCCTATACACAAATCAGTGGTGGTATTTACTCCATTTTACACAGGAAACATCCGATAGTAAACTTGAATATCATATATCAATTTCATTAAGATTTGCGTACAGTAAAGGGTATGAAAATTTGATTTATAGAAGTATCTCACTAAGAACGCAATGCTTTAGAGTACTTTTGAGTGTCCCTGTACTTAAACTAGTGGTGGTATGTAATCTATTTTATATAGGAAACATCCAATAGTGAACTTAAAAAACATATTTTAATTTCATAAAGATATTGTACAGTAAGGGTATGAAAATATGGTTTATAGAAATGCCTCTCATAGAACACAATGCTTTGAAATACTTTTGTGTGTCCCTGTACACAAATCAGTAGTTGTATTTACTCCATTTTATACAGGAAACATCCGATAGTGAACTTGATTAACATATTTTAATTTCATTAAGATTTTTGTACAGTAAGGGTATGAAAATATGGTTTGTAGAAATGCCTCTGATAGAACACAATGCTTTGAAATACTATTGGGGGACCCTGTACACAAACCAGTAGAGGTATAAACTCCATTTTCAACAGGGAACATCCGATAGTGAACTTGTATAACATATTTCAATTTCATTAAGATTTTTGTACAATAAGGGTATGAAAATATGGTTTGTAGAAATGCCTCTCATAGAACACAATGCTTTGATATATTTTTGGGGGTCACTGTAGACAAACCAGTAGAGGTATAAACTCCATTTTCAACAGGGAACATCCTATAGTGAACTTGTATAACATATTTCAATTTTATTAAGATTTTTGTGCAGTAAGGGTAAAAATATGGTTTGTACAAATGCCTCTCATAGAACACAATGCTTTGAAATATTTTCGGGGGTTCCTGTATACAAACCAGTAGAGGTATAAACTCCATTTTCAATAGGGAACATCCGATAGCGAACTTGAATAACATTTTATCAGTTTCAAGAAATTCCATAAATATTTACGGGAGTTTGAGCGCACACAGACAGCCGGACAGACAGACAGACAGACAGACAAACAAACCCAAGTCATAAACACTTTTCAACCTTGTTGGAAAGTGTTAAAAAGTATATATCAATTAATAAACGAGTCAATTCTGAACTTAAAATGCGTTTAAGGAGAATTAAATGGCAAAATAAATTCGAAAGATTGATCCGATTGTTACAAATTTGGTGCCAAGTGAAAGGGGCGATATTTCTAAATCTAGAGCTACACACTCCTCACCAATGTGACAATAATAATATTTTCAATTAACTAAAATATGAAATTTTAGTGGCAACACTTCATTATTTCTTTTATCTTTCTAGATATTTCAGAAGGATGTCTGCAAACAATCTTATTTGGAATAATAATAGCCTTTCAGTTTTTGATGTACCACGTAACAAAGGTACTGGAAATAAAGAAGGCACTTTTTGAATTTTTTTCAATTTAAAACCGTATTGAGCAGAAATTGTTAATCATCTGCTTTTGCTTCTTACCTGCCTGTAACTAAAAAAAAAATCGAAAAAATTGCTAAAAAAATAAGGATTTTAGAGAAATTATATATATTCTTTTTTTTTAAATTAATTTGTTTATGAAAAGACAGAAAAACTGCTTACATTGAAAATAATGTTTTATTTAATTATTTAATTAATTTTAAATTTTTGAACTAGGGAGTTAAAGGGCAATTTTGGAATTTTGCCAATTTCAAACGGAT
This sequence comes from Salticus scenicus, assembly GCA_963930645.1. Taxonomy (NCBI): domain Eukaryota; kingdom Metazoa; phylum Arthropoda; class Arachnida; order Araneae; family Salticidae; genus Salticus; species Salticus scenicus. The sequence goes on along the minus strand of OZ005648.1, from coordinate 186,736,378 downwards.
TTCAACACAAATTTGTAATCGCCCGTGATAGATTAGCCATTTTTAGTCTAAAATTTATCGAAGTTAGAGTAAGGGATATTAATTATATAGTTATACGTATTAGATTTTTGAGCGTAGTTTTTCCGGAATAAGGAAAATTCCAGAAAATTTATAACTTAACAGCGCCAACTTTTGTCCACTATATACACAAATTTAAATACGGGTAAGGGAAACAATGGTGTAGTTATACACATTCGATTTGAGGTATAGCTTTTCGAAAAACAAGGAAAATTATTATTATTATTATTATTATCTTACATGACTTATGACAAACAACCATTCGCACAATATACATACAATTTAAAAATAGTGTAGTTATGTACTTTAGATTTTGAGACATAGCTTTATCACAAACAAGAAAAATTACAGCATAACAACGCAACTTTTCGGACGATATACATACAAATTTAAACATGAGCCAGAAAAACAGAGAGATGGGTACATTTTGTTAAGGCTGTAGTCTTCAATAGAAGCTGAGATATAGCCTCTACCTAAATGACGAAATATGCAGAAAAATAGGGCCACCTCCCGAACGATATACACCCAAATACCATCAATATTAATTTATTTTATACACGCAAAGTTTAAACTATTACTGATTCTTATTTTTTGTTTCTTAAGATAAAATTACACCAGATTAAATTATTTCAGCGGAACATAACAATGCCACCTGCGGTCCGATATACAAAGAAAGTTTAAGCTGTTGATGATAAAATATTTTTCGTGTTAAAATAAAATTACACAAGTTTAATTTATTTTTTTATTTTATTATCAAAGTGCAGAATTTTTTAGGGGGTAGATTATGGGATCGTAGGCGCCACCGGGTTGGGGGTATGTAACGGTCAGAATTTTTAAAGGTCGTTTGCCCGGTGAGCGAACAGGCTGTTTTATATCATGAAACGTGGAAAGGACGTTGCAGTCGCCACAGAGCGGAAATTTCGTACAATTAGAATTTTCAAAGGTATTTGCACTGTAAGCGATGAAGCTGTTGTAGGTCCTGAAATAGGGAGAAGTCGCTGCAGGTGCCACCGAGAGGGAGTTTAATATTGCGAGATTTATCAAAGATCCCGAACCAGCTGGTCGCCGAATTTGGCTAGTACAGTTTGAATGATTAAACTTAGTAAATTTTAAGTTTAATTAAAACTTATTAATTTTTTATTTATTTAATTCTATTTAAAGAGAAATCTACTTTTACTTTTATTTATTATATTGGTCGGAATAAAATGGTAATACAGAGCAAAAAGCAGGTGCTATAAAATACATGGTGCAGAAACTAAAGTATTTAATAGTTTCTGAAATAGAGACATATTTAAAATTGTAGTTCTTCAATAATAGCAGCTTCACCTGTTGTCGATAAATACCTAAATTGAAGTACCTGGGAAAGACGTTTTGCAGGTAGTGAGAACGAGAACCTGGACATAATGTAGCGCGGGTGAGGAAAAGCGCTGCAATATGCAGAGGTTACCTGAAACGAGGTTTAGAGTGATTTCAATATCACTTTTAGTTTTTATTTATAAAGTTATATAAGAAAGTGACCTTTTGAACATTCTTTTAAATATAGTGACCAGTGAATATAGTCTAAAGAGAAGTGTTTGTCTGGGTATACGTGCGCCTGTCTGCGCTCTGGTAATTAGACTACTGATTGTAGAACTATAAAACTTAGAAAAGGAGTAGATTGGACTCCGCAGGTATGCACCATATCAAGATTTTTTCGATTTTCAATTTTATTTTTTTAATCTTTTATTATTATTATTATTATTATTATTATTATTCTAACCATTGACTTTTCTGTTTCATTATTCTAAAATTTATTCTTTCACTTCAATCATCTTATCAACAGCTATTACGCTGTTCATTGTTTATTTATTTAATTCATTCATTTGAAGGTGAAATATTTATTTATTTATTTATTATATTTACTGAAATCAAATAGTAATACAATAGCGAAAATTAAATATATTAAATTTGAAATAAAAAATATATTGCATTTATAACATTTATGTTTATAACGTATAATTTTTTTAATATATAAAATGGCTATAAAATACATGGAAGAGAATCTAAAATATTTAATAAATTTGGAGATACAGACATCTTTAAAATTGTAGTTCTTCAATAATATCAGTTCCACCTGTCGTTGATAAGTACTCAGATTGAAGTGAAAGGGATAGATGATTTGCAGGCAGTGGGAACATGGACTCGATGCAGCGAAGGTGGGGAAAAGCAATGTCGTAGGTAGCGGTTACCTGAAACGAGGTTTAAAGTTATTTCAATGTCACTTTTTAGATTTTATTTATAAAGTGATATATATATGTGTATATATATATATATATATATATATATATATATATAACGACCCGCGAAGCGTCGAAAATCTCTAGTTTATAATACTTACACCCTTGTGCAAATTAATTGAAACAAACTATTTTTTTCAAGAATTTTAAAATCATTCCTATTTTTCTTAACAATAATTCTCAAATATGTTAAAATATGGATGGAAGAAATAAATCCGTTGCCTAGTAACAATTTCCACTAAACAGAGGGGTTCTGAGAGCGCATGCACAGGAACTTCCGTAAATGAAAGATCGAGCTATGATCACATCAGTTGAGAGTTCACTGTCGTCAGAGATGTATGTGACACCACAAAAGCATACAAAGATAGTTACTCTCTCTGAACATACGTCAAAGTCTTATAGAGAGATTTCGAAAATCATTGGCGTTAGTGTTGCAACTGTAAGCCGTATTATAAAACAATATAAAGATACAGGTTCCATATCTCCAAAGCGGAGAGGGAAATATGGTTAGAAAAAAAAAAAAAAAAAAAAAAAAAACGCCAAGAGATGACTCTTTTCTACTTACGCAAAGTAAAAAATATCCTGGAAAGATTAGTGTTGCACTTAATAGAGATTTTAAAAGTCATGGAATAAATATTAGCTCATCTACTATTCGGAGGCGTCTTCTTGTAGCCTATCGGCCTATGAAGAAACAGTTTCTGACGCAACCAATGAAGAAAAAGCGCTACGTGTGAGTGTTAAAATATGAAACCTAGACAGTCGAAAATTGGAAAAATGTGCTTTTTTTGCCACGGAAGCCAATTTTTTTTCCAAGGCTAGCGAACACAACGCGTGCGGAAATCGCCAGACGAAAAAATTCGGAGTTGCTACATTAACCAATTTATTAAACACCCTCAAAAGAAGATGTTTTGGGGTTGGTTCGGTTACAGTGGGGTTGGTTCTTTGCAGCGTGTTAACATTATGATGTCTTCTGAGTAATACATAACTATTTTAGATAAAATGGTTATTTCAGAGTTGGAAAAACGATACCCTCATGGAACGGGGATTTTCAAAAGGATACGTCCAAAATGGTCGAAAAATTCATGTCTGAGAAACAAATTCAGACATTGGAATGGCCTGGGAACTTTGCTGATATCAACCCAATGCAGAATCTCTGGGTTATGCAAGAATCGCCTATTAAATATGGACTGCTCAAGCATAGAGAAGCTAATCACGGCGCTAATTCATGTGTGGTACAAGAACACAAATGTTTGACTGCACAAAATTGGTAGAATCCATGCCAAATCGTGTCCAAATGTTAATAAAGAGTCGTAGAGACCATATTATATACTAAAAAGTTTCTATTTTGTAAAAATTTATATAAAATAGCATATTTTCTTAGTTATCTCAATTTTTCGAGTTTGTTTAATTAATTTGCACAAGGGTGTATGATATTATTATGTCATAATTTTTTTATTATTTGTTATAAACAATTTATTTTATTTTATTTTATTTTACTTTTTTGCTTACTTCTAATCAAACTAAATGTTTTGACCGTAATTTGGCAGGTTATAGCGGTACCGAAAAAGAAAACTACTAATCTGCCAATTTGCGGTCCTCACATAAAATTACATATATTCTTTTAATCTTTTTTTTTTATCAATATATTTTTGCAACTGTGACCACGCTGTTTTTGCTAAATCATAATTCTTTCTTACTTAATTCCTTCCTCTAAACCACAGATCAAAATTTATTTTTATCATTATTGTTTTAAATTTCGATACATTTTTGTAGCAATAACGGAAGTTTCGAGCGTTAGTTTCAGAAATTTTGTTACGTTTATTTCTATGAGAATGTTTATGAATAAAATTATGTTAAATGTTTTTTAAAACATTATACTTAACATTCACTTAATTGCAATGTTGACTAGATAAAATACAAAAATCTGAATCAAAATTGGCCAAAAAATTAAAAGGAATTTCAAAATCATCTCATAAGTTTAAAGTGTATAGGATAAGTTGAAAATAAATTCAGAAATGAGAGGCAGTAAATAATAAGGCAAATTATTAGTTACTACTTCTCTATACAATGATATGCAAAATGGATTATATTATGCGAATATCTATGCAATAATATTATTGTATGCAAGACATATAAAATAATTCTGTAATCTTTATATGTACTGAAAATTATAAATATACCAATTATACATTATTTAAAATATGTATTATGTATATAGCGCTATTTTCGTAATAATTAGCTCCCAAATACAACTGAAATGCAGTTACACTCAGATTTTAAACGCATGACCTGCGAAATGTTACCTCATTAATATCCAAAAATAATAGAAATCGAGAAAATTAAAAATAAATGAAAATTAGGTAATGTCAATTAATTTGGTGAAAATTTAGAATATCTAAAATAATTTCCACAGTAATTGAAGGACAAATGAAATTTCACATTACTATTTTTAGTCAAATATGAGATATCTCAACTTCAACAGTGTCCTTCCACTTACGTGGACTGTTTCTTTTTCTCACTTTGGGCATTTCAAAGTTGGTTCATTTACAGTCGGTAACAAAAGTGTCCGAAGACTAGCAAAAATTCCTATATAAAAAAAGTACGCTTAATACAGTTTTGCTAAATAAATCCCTATCGATTCTTATTCTTAGTCAGTCTAAGAACGTGATTCGACAAGGATTTATTTAACAAAACAGTACTAAGTGTACTTTTTTATATAGGAATTTTTGCTAGTGTTCGGACACTTTTGTTACCGACTGTACTTGATTGGATACTCACCCAAAGAATTTCACATTTTAAAGCGATTTCTCTTATAATTTGAATATTTATTTTATCTTTAATAGGATTTAATATATTTCATTAAAAACGAATATATAAGTATATATATTAAAATGAAAATCTTGATGTACAGTCGGTAACAAAAGTGTCCGAACATTAGCAAAAATTCCTATGTAAAAAATGTTCACTTCATACGGTTTTGTTAAATAAATCCTTATCGTATCATGTTCTTAAACTGACTAAGAACAGGATTCGACAAGGATTTATTTAACAAAATCGTATGAAGTGTACTTTTTTTGCGTAGGAATATTTGCTAGTGTTCAGACACTTTTGTTACCGACTGTATATTGAGACGCTTTAACAAAGTTTTAGATAAATTCTTAGAACTCTAGTCATGCAGTGTTGTTAACTTTTAGCGATTTATATTTAATAATTAGCACTAATTTTAAATAATGGTGTTTGGTGCATCTGACAATCGATTAGATAAACATGCAATTAGAAAAGTTTACAATTAAAATATAGCGGTGGAAAATAAACACACATGTCTCTGCAATATAGCAACACTGTTTTAAAGCCTTGTTTACAGAAGAAATGCTGCAATTAATATAGAACTAACTATCATTTATTCGATGAATTTTATTTAATATTGAAAAACGTTTGTGAAGATTTAAAGATGCTTTTAAAAGAAAATAGAGATGTGTATAAATATTAGTAATCCATTGCTAATGTTTACCAAGTAAACCTATGCCAGATAAAATGACCGTTATTTTCCCAAGGGGAATAATAAAATTTATTTATTCTTAACGTTTCAGACTTTCTAATAGAATTAACTCGAAACATGTAAGTAAAGAGAAAATATTACTTCCATTTAATGGATATTAAATGCGTATACATTATAAAAAATTCAGTTTTATGATATTTTGATAATAGTTTATCATTTGAAAAAAATAATTTCTTAAATTGTTTTACTGCTAATATTTATTGTCAGTTGTATATATAAATCATACATTTTACAGGATTATCAAAAATTACAATTTTTTTTAACTTCATTTTAAGACTAGAAGAAATTTATTGCCGTTTTATTGGAAATTATTCGCCTAGTTTTATAGTGATATAAAATTGACTCAAATTTACAAAACTACATAAATCCGAAAATAATAATAATAATAATTTATTATTCAAAGTTTATATATATATATATATATATATATATATATATATATATATATATATATATATACATACATATATATATAATAGGCTGCGTTTAAATGAAAAGAAAAAATAAACCCTTGCTTTTAAATGATTTAAATTTATTATCCCCCATTTCACTAAATATCTTTTTTCCTAATATGATTAAAATAAATATTTGGCTTGTTATTAAAAAGCTTTACGTGCTTTAAGCATAGAAATTCAAATACATTAACGCAATAGATCACCAAAAAACAATTTGGAGATTCGTTTGTTATTCAGTTCCATTCTTTAGGAAAAATTTCCATGATATTTAAAGAAGAAATAAAATTCATTTTATTTCATCTTTTTAAAAGCATTTATTGCTGTATCGATCGCAATCTTCTTGTAAATAAAAGAAAATTCGCATCATAAATGGAAAGAAATTTAAGCACTTTTTTCAATCTTACTTAGTGAATTACATTGCAATCATTTTCAATTTTTAACTTTTTGAAAATTGCACTGCATTATAAATTTAATGCACTATCCTGACGCGATTGTTTAACAATGCATAACACCAAATAACAACACGCATTTTTCTTTCAAATATGTAGTTACCTTTCCATATATCCGAACTTTTCTGATATTACGCAATATGCGCAAAGTATATATCTGTACTGATAACTATAAAGGATTTAAGTCCATATTCTTGATTTTTCAGGAGACGAAAAATAAAGTCAAACTAATTAAAAACAAATCAGAAGAATCGATTAGGAAAAAGGGTTTTCGTTGACTTATACCCTTTATACCATTCAGTGATTGTCAAGCTTCATTTAATAACGGGAAAAAATTGAATTAAATATTTTATACCATACATGAGTGGTAAATTTCTGACTTGAACCTTTTATTACCAATGGATTTTCTCAAAGACTAAATGACATAGACTTAAATCCTTTATACCAATCGATAGAGAATGTCTTTCTGAGTCTGATTATGTACTTAACTCAAAATTGACATTTTTGGACTTAAATCCTTTATACTTATCAGTACAGATATATATATTTTTTCTATAAAATTTAGTTACATTATCTGTTATTCGTAAAATCCTTATTCGTGAAATTATGTAATTAAACATCTGCTTTGTTCTTAAAACATCTTACGTGTTTTTAAGCGTAAAGAAGGAAATAGTGTTTTAACGCAATAAAATACCCAAAAATTAAAAAAAAGAAAAAGAAAGATTCTTTCCAATTTAGCTTCTTTTTTTTTTTTTTTTAAATCTTACAGATATTTAAAGAAAAACTGAAGCGTAAAAAAAAAGGAATTCATAGATCAGTTGATGTAGTTTTATTTTTTTGAAATAGTGTGCAAAATAGCTTCAACTTTTAACAAGAAAAAACCACATTTAATTAAAAACTCAGTGTACAACAATACATCATGACAAATAACAATATTTTGTCTTTCAATATTTTAGCATATATATTAATAAGGTGACTATAATTAAAGTGACAATACTTATAGTGTTCTGTATCAAGATCTATTTGAAAAAAGGGCTCTAAATTTTGTAGGAAGATTAAACAATACGGGGAACGAAAGAATCCACAAAGTTCCAAAAGTCTCCACTGAGGCGAAATTAGCGCTAGGTAATAAAAAAGAAGGGAGGCATACTATTGTAACAATCGCAGCTATCGTAAATCACAAATCGGATTGTACACTCCGCAGCAAAAGTATCCGAGCACTAGCAATAATCCCCGTCTCAAAAAAGTACAGTTAATACTGCTTTGTTAAATAAATCCTTGTTAGTCTTGTTCTTAGCATGTCTAAGAACATGATTCGACAAGGATTTATTTAACAAAGCAGTATTAAGTGTACTTTTTTGAGACGGGGATTATTGCTAGTGCTCGGATACTTTTGCTGCGGAGTGTACGATCAGACTTGTGATTTACGATAGCTGCGACTATTACAATAGTATGCCTCCTGGAAGTTTTAAAAAATGGAAAAGTGGGAACAAATTAGCGTGGTGCCTCCGATTTCAATATAAAGAATGGGGACGAAAACAGAACTTAAAAAAAGTGCATAATCATCAATTTTAATATCAAAAATTGCTACAAAAACTTTACTTGGAAAACCAGCGCCACATATTTCCATATACATTCCACATATTCTTAAAATTAGATTGTTCTACAGAACGTGATGAACATTGTCAGTTTAATTATGAATTAATATTTAATCTTGTACATACTTTTATTTGTAAATTATTTATATATATACTATCCATCTTTGTCTTTATTCTTAAGATGATTTAATTAAACATTTGTTTTGTTATTAAAGCACCTTACAGAAAAGATTAATTCTGTCCTTAAACAGAAAAGATTGAATGTTTCAACATAATACAGCAGCAGGAAAACAATTTAGAGAATCTTTTGTTATATACTTCCATTCTTTCAAGAAATGCGCAAGATATTTAAAACAGAATTGAAGTTCATTTTTCTCTTTAAAAGTATTCATTGTTATATCTTTCCACAAATAGAAGGAAATTTATATTCAAAAACTAGAAAAATGTTTAAGAATTTTCTTTATATTTTCTTTGTAAAAGGGCTTGCAACTATTTTCAACTATATATATATATATATATATATATTTAAATGTTTTAAAATATAAATGTAATATACCCTGACGTGATTCTAGAACAATACATAACACTGAATAATAACAATATGTCTTCGAACTTTATATATACAATCAGCAGCAAAATTATTGAAGCCCACATCCTTTTTTTTTTTTTTTTTTTTTTTTTTTTTTTAAGTTTGTTTGCTAATTTTTATCATCAACTTACTTTTTTATAAACAGTATAAGACTAAGAACATGACTGGGCAAATAATTACTTAACAAAACAGTATTAGGTGCCCATCTCTTACGTAGGAATTTTTGCTAGCGCTTCAATAATTTTGCTGCCAACTGCATACCCAATTTTTTGGGGGTTTATAAAATATCTGACGCGTAAAATAATAAGTCATGTTTTTAAATATATTATTCCTCTTTTAATTAAATCTCTTTAATCGTAAGATGATTTAATTAAACAGCTGTCCCGCTATTAAAATGTCTTACATATTTTTCAACGGAGAAGATTAAATACTTCAACACAATACAGCATCAGGAAAACAATTTAGAGAATCTTTTGTTGTTCAAGTCCATTCTTTATGGAAATCTACACAACATATTTAAAGGAGAAATGAAGTTCTTTTTTTTTTTTTTTTTTTTTTTCTTTAAAAGCAATCATTGCTGTACTGGTTACAACGTTTTCTTAAAGATAAAATAAAATCTATATTTCAAAACTTAAAATGAAATTTAAATATTTTCTTTAATTTTACTTTGTGAAATAGCTTGGAAATATTTTCAGTTTCTAACTTTAGCAAAAAAACGCATTTAATTAAACATTTATCGTATCTTAAAGTGATTATTTAACAATACATGACATCAAATAAAAATAATTTGTCTTTCGAAATTTTATTTTACTAGCTGGAACCCGTCGACTTCGACGGTCACTTTATTGACCGTAATGTTTCAAAAATCGTCGTATCATTATTTAAATGTATTTCAAGTTAAAACATCTAATATAATTTACAACATTTCACTTAAAAAAAAAGAAATTCGGAAAAATGGTCATAAATTGAAATACTATATATGACATCACTTTCTACAAAGTACTGTCAATGCGACGTCAAACTGACTCCAAATAAAACAGTTGCTATTTTTTATTTTCTGTTTCTTTTAATACTAAGGCTACATGTTAGCTGACCCGCCCGGCGTTGCCCGGACCCATGATAATAACCTTAATTGAACCTTAAATTTGTATGATTTTATACATTTAACTCGATTTTGTTTGAATTTCTATTTTTAAATAAAGGCATCGCGAAAAAAATAATCAGCTGTAACAAAAAAATTACCTCGAACCGAACGAAACTCAGTCTTGTGACACCGGTGTCTGCGGCAGCACATACGTGAGCCGCTAATAACATAAAAAAAAATTCCCAAAAATTAACCTGCAACCGAAAGAACCCGCCTGGTGTTGGCCGGCCATGATAATAACCTTAAATGCACCTTAAATTTGTATGGTTTTATATCTTTAACTCGATTTTGTTTGATTTTCTATTTTTAAATGAAAACATCACAAATAATAATAATAATAATAAACTGTAACAAAAAAAAATTACTTCAAACGGAACGGAACTCGGATTCGTATCCCAGTGCCTGTGACACATATGCAGGCCGCTATTAACATGAAAAAATTCTCAAAAATTAACCTTGAACCGAATGAACCTCTGACTCGTGTTACCGCTGCCTGCGGCTGCGGCACCGTATAGCTGTCATGTTACGCAAGCACTGCAAAATCCACTTTCCTCCAACAGGGAGCGCAGTATGTTGTATACGAACATCACCAATCACCTTGAATTTCCAAGACCTTTCAAATAAGGTGTCACATGGTGGTGTCAACTGCAAAATCCTTTAGTTGCACTTTCCACCGCAAGGGGGCGCAGTTTGTTCTGTACGAACATCACCTACGGTGAGGAAATACCAAGACCATTAAAATAAGATATAACATGATAGGGTCTAGTACAGAATCACCTAGTTCCATTTTTCACCACCAGGGGGCGCACTATATTGTATACAAACATCACCAATCACCTTGAATTTCCAAGACCTTTCAAATAAGGTGTCACATGGTGGTGTCAACTGCAAAATCTTTAGTTGCACTTTCCACCACCAGGAGGCGCAGTTTGTTCTGTACGAACATCACCAACGGTGAGGAAATACCAAGACGTTTAAAATAAGATATAACATGATAGGGTCTACTACAAAATCACCTAGTTCCATTTTTCACCACCAGGGGGCGCACTATATTGTATACAAACATCCCCAATCAACATGAAATTTCAAGACCTCTATCACCAATCGCCTTGGATTTCCAAGACCTTTTAAATAAGGTGTCACATGGTTTTGTCAACTGCCAAATCCTTTAGTTGCAGTTTCCACCGCCAGGGGGCGCACTGTGTTCTGTACGAACATCACCAACGGTCAGGTAATATCAAGACCTTTAAAATAAGATGTAACATGAAAGGGTCTACAGCAAAATCACTTAGTTCCATTTTTCACCACCAGGGGTCGGACTATACTGTATGCAAACATCCCCAATCGACATGAAATTTCAAGACCTTTAAAATGAGGTGCTACATGTGTGTGTCTAAAATGGATTTCCCTCTCAAACTAATTTCCCCCCTTTCCCATCCCCTCCAAATCTACTTTCCCCCTTTTTTCCCCCTTTAAAATCGAAAATTCCAAATTCGCAGATATTGATTTTTTAGTATTCGACTCTAGTCCCCATATGTACAATTTCTTCCCCGTGAAGTAATTTGAAGATTAGTTAAGCTCGTAAACGTGTTTTTAACCCGAAACGGATGGGAAACGGTTTCCCACCCGTTTCCCCCCTTCGACTTTTTTTTATTTTTCTCTTCTCATAGCACATCTACAGACCAAGACCTTTTTTTAGACACCTCAAATTTTTACACCAAGTAGTTCTCTCAATATAGTGGAGACAGACAAAAACATGTTTCAAATTAATATATAGATTTTTTTATGTTGCCACACTGTAAAAAAGGATCAATAATTAAAAAATAAAATGATAACACGTGAACTTTGTTTTTATAAGGCAATAAAAATTCAGATAAACTCGCTGTATTGTTGCATTTCCGAAAATGACGTCATTCGTTTTTAACCCAAACGGGTGGGAAACGGTTTCCCACCCGTTTCCTCCGGGGGGGAATCGGTTTCCCCCCTGGGGGGGAACTTCGACTTTTTTTTATTTTTCTCTTTTCATAGCACATCTACAGACCAAGACCTTTCTTTAGACACCTCAACCGAATTTTTACACCTAGCCGTTCTCTCAATATAGTGGAGACAGACAAAAACATGTTTCAAATTAATATATAGATTTCATTTTATTTATTCATTTATCATTTACTCGTATCATTATTATTATATTAATTACAAGAAATATCTCAATTGCGAAATAAAAACATTTTTTTTTTTTTTTCGTAAATGTTTTACTTATATTATTCCCCTTTCAATTAAATGTTCTTAATCAAAAGATGATTAGATTAAGCATCTGGCCTGTTAATAAAACAAGTTAGGTGTTTTTAAACATCGAAAATGAAACAATGTGACACAACCGAACATCCGGAAAACAATTTATAGAATATTTTGTTATTCAACTCCATTCTTTTAGGAAATCTATAAAATATTTAAAGAAGAAATTGATTTTATTTTATTTTTTCTTTAAAAGCATTCATTGTTGTATTGATTACAATCTTCCGTTAAAAAAAAAAAAAAAAAACCTGAAATTTGTACTCTAAAACTGAAAATTAATTTAGGCCCTTTCTTTGAATTCATTTTTTAAAAAATGTTTGCAAATATTTTCAGTTTTAACTTGCTTAGAGACATACTTAATTATAAATTTATTGTACCCTCATGGGATTATTTAGCAATTTATAACATCAAACAACAGTATTTTCTTTCAATATATGCATATATTTTTTTATGTAACCGAATATTTTGTACTTTTATGGAATTTTTCAAATAATTCAACGTAAAACTTATATGGTTGTAAATATTTTACTTATATTCTTTTTTTAGTTAAATCTCTTTAATCGTAACATAATTTAATTGAACAACTCTCCTGTTATTAAAACATCGTCGTTGCTTTTAAACATAGAAAATGAAATACTTTTACAGAATCGAGCATCAAGAAAATAATTTGAGAATCTTTTGTTATAAAACCTCTTTCATTCAAGAAATGTATAAGATATTTAAAGAAACGTTGAAATTCAGCTTTTCTCTTTAAAAGCATTTGTTGCTGTATTTATTTTAATTAATTTTTTTTTTTTTTTTTTTTATGGAAAATTATATTTTAAAACAGAAAATAAGTTTAGACATTTTCTTTAATTTTATGAAATAGCTTGAGCTTGCAACTATTTCAAAGTACTAACTTTTAGAAAACACATTTAATTATTTATATAATGTACCCTATAGCGATTATTTAGCAATGCGTAACACCAAATAAAAATAATGTCTGTATTTATTATTATTGTTATTATTAATATGCCCACCTTTATTTATTTATTTATTTTTGTAGTTTTATGAAATATTTCACATTCAAGGAAAAAATGTTTTGTGTTTAAAACATTTTTACTTGTATTATTCCCTTTTTAATTAAATTTCTTTAATCATAACATGATTTAATTAATAATCCAGTCGGTTATTAATACTCCTTACGAGTTTTTAAAAATATACGATGAAATACTTTAATATAATAGATCATCCGGAAAACAATGTAAAAATTCTTTTGTTATTCAAATCTATTCTTTAAGAATTCCCTAAATTATTTAAAGAAGAAGCAATTTTTTTTTTTCATAGCTGTATCGATCGCAACTTTTCATAAATAAAATGAACTTTATACTCTAATACTGAAAAGGAGTTTAAGCACATTATTTGATTTTATTCTGTGAAATAGCTTGCAATTATTTTCAGTTTTTAACTTTTTTAAAATGTATTTTATTATTATATAAATATATTGTAAATTAAAAGATTTTAATTTACAATAATATTGTAATTTTAATTGTAATTTTTGTTACAATTAAAATTGTAATTGTAAATTGTAAATTGTAAATCAACATTGTAAATCAACATTGTAATTTTAATTACAATGCAGGAATACTTGAATGAATCTTCTTAAAGTTATTTTCTAGCGAAAATAAAAAATATAAGATAAAAGATATAAATAAAAATATAGTGAAAGCCAAATAATGGTTGCTATTCTTAAGTATACTTATACTTTAAATAATATGTGAAATCATCTTACATTATTAAATGTAAATAATTTTATTAAACTTAAATTGAAGTGTATCTAATTTAAGAAAATGAGAGTTTACATTTGTAATGTTTAATGTTCATATTTGCATGTGTATGTAGCTTGAATTCCTAAAATATTAAAAACAGTTTGTGAGAATTTACGTTGAGTTTAAGGCCGTTTGTCTAAGCCAGAGACCTCTGAAACGAAACCATAGAGACGAACCTTATGAAACGAACCAACGGAAATGTACGAACTTTATAAACAATATTGCATATATTTTATTTTCCGTTCAGTTGGTAATGAACTGTAAAACAATTGTACTCTAATAACGTGTAGAATATAATATAATAATAATATTAATGAAAATTATTCCAATGCTGTTAAAAATAATCGAATTAATTGGTCAATAGTTTTTATGTGCCATTCTCACATATGGTTTGCGAAAATGAACAGTTCACGTAATTTTTGCTTTTCTGTTCACTCTCAAAATAAAAAATTAATAAGTAAAACGCTTTGCACATTATCAAATTATTCTACCTTTTATTATAATAGAGATTTGCGTGTTTCATTTTTTTATTATTATTATTATTTATTTAAATTCTATTTATGCATAAAAAGCACCTACTAAGTTTATGACAACTAATTTGAACTCTTTTTATAGTACAGTTGGTAGCCATGATACTAAAGATATTTTATTTTCCTGATATAGTATAATCACGTTTTTCGCGCCTAGGACTTAGAATGATTCCAAAGGCTTGGAAGGGTGCCAAACTGACCAACAGGTTAGAATTTGGTAACCATCCAGTCATTCGGCGTTCTCTTATCGCTATTTTCTCTAAACCAAAAGGGATATCACCCCTATTTTAACATTGGAATCGTTGGAGTCAGCTCTTGCGCAGAGGTTCTCATAGTCGTAAGAAACGTGGTTGAAGAATATGCTTCCTTTCATGCAGATATTATCACATGAGCAAAAATGATTGGTCTACAATACATCTTAAATATAGAAAATTGGATCTTAAATGGGATTTTAGTTTTTACAAAAAAAAAAAAAAAAAAAAACGCAGTGATTAAGAAGGTTGCTTATATTTAGTACTCTGATTAGTAAAAGTATATTCATGGCATATTTTCATTACAAAAATCCAATATTGTTGCTTAACACGACAATACATTTACCAGAGATTAAAAACAATATTGAAAGAGTAATTGGAAAAAAATTATCTCACTTACTGTCTCAAAGATGAAAACAGATGTTTTCACAGAAATATCTTGTATGATATTTTTTCCAATAATCCCCTTTTATAAATTAACTGTATTTGTATGATTTTTTAAGTGTTAAAGCAAACATAAATTACTGCAGGTATGATGTATTATGCTTCTGTGTCTTTAAAAATGCAATCTGCATTTCAAACAACATTTTATCCTATTTATCTAAGTTTAATGTTATCATAATAAATTTGAATAAGCCATATTTCTACTAAAATTTGTTCTCTTAAATTAGCTAAGCCGCATCCAAACTTATTCTTGTGAATTTAATTATAGCATTAGTTTCCAAAAATAAACTTAATATTAATTTTAGAAAAACATTAGAAATCTGAATGCTCATAGAAGAAAAATTATGTTTTAAAATTAAATTGAAAAAAAAAAAACAATCTTTCATTAAATTATTATGTTTTACATGTATAAATAGAATGTTGGTTAAAGAAACTCACTTTCATAAAAGCTATTTTGCCAAAATTTATGAAAGAGTATATTTAAAAAAAGAAAGAGAATTATATGCTTTTGAAGCTCGTCTTTTGAAAATGCAGAAAACGGCTAGCGTAAGTTCGTATTTCTTAAAGAATTCAAAGAATCGCTTTGAATTTTCTTCAACAACAAACAACTCTGTAAGACATAAATCACTTCTTTTGCAGTGATGAAGCTCCATATTTTCTTTCATTTTTACAAAAATCTTGAAATTTCTTTATATATTAAACCCAAAATATTCTTCATAATCTTACTTAATCAATTTGGAGTTAAGTTTCAAATGTATTGATGTATTAAAAAAAAAATTGGTATAAAAGTTTGTTATAGGTGTCAATAAATTATCATAAAATATTTTTTTCATGTACTCCAAATACTAAATCAACAAATCCTTCATTAAAACTCGCATATGAATAGGCTTATGTACTCAATTTGAAATTACAAACACATAATTTTCTTTTCCATTTTTTTTGGTCCTAGTATGTAAGTGTGTATGTTAAAAATGTGATGAAGCTCCATATATCCTTTCATTTTTACAAAATATCTTGAAATTTCTTCACATATTAAAGCCAGAATATTCTTCATAACCTGATTCCAATGAATTTGGAGCCAAGTTTCCAAGATATTAAAAACAATTATTGGCGTAAAGTTTGTTATAAGTATCGATAAATTATCATAAAATATCACTAAATCAACAAATCCTTTATCAAAACTCGCATCTGAATAGGCTTATGTACTCAATTTAAAATTACAAACACATAATTTTCTTTTCATTTTTTTTTTTTTTTTTTTTTTTTGTCCCAGCATGTAAGTGCGTATGTTATAAATGTTTTAATCAGCTGATTTTTGGGAAACATCATCAATTTTAACTCCGAAAGAAATAAATAACTTCTTTAGAGTGATAAAGCTCCATATATTCTTTCATGTTTACAAAATATCTTGAAATTTCTTCACATATTAAAGCCGGAATATTCTTCATAATCTTATTCCAATAAATTTGGATCCAAGTTTTCCAGATATATATATATATATATTGACATAAAGTTTGTTATAAGTATCAATAAATTATCATAAGATATTCTTCTCATGTACGCCAAATACTAAATCAATAAATCCGTTATTAAAATTCACGTCTGAATAAACTTATGTACTCAATTTAAAATTACAAACACATAATTTTTTGTTTTTGTCCCAGCACGTAACTGTGTATGTTATAAATAATCTTATGAGAGGATTTTTAGGAAACATCATCATTTTTAACTGTGAATAAAAAATAATATATTATAAGTTTTTAGAATAGCATTTATCCATTCTAAAACATTTTTACTCACAGCGATAATATATATATATATATATATTCAGTAATTTCCGCCCACGTAGTTTAAGCACGTTTAAATAAAAAAATATTAAGTTAAAAATATACTTTAAAAACATTTCTCTGAATAGTAAATAAAACTGAATTATTTTATTGTTTCTTGCGAAATTCAAATTTTGCTTATTACAAAGTATGCTGTATTTCATTTTTAATAATGAAGCTCAAATATCCAGTCGAGGATATAATTTTATCTATTTTGTCTACATATGATTGTACTAAATTAATGCTATTAATATGTTATTTATGCTAATTCTTTTTTTTTTTTTAATTATCGAATATTTTCCTTTTCAGAAATTTAGGCACATACGATACCTTTCCATAAATGGCTGGATATTTTCAATTTTAGACGTTTCTTCATATATCTAAAACAGTACTAGACGAATCCTCTTGAAATTTTAGGGTGTAAAGGACATATTATACCTTATATATTTCAATAAAGTATTATCTCGAAAGTAAAATGGGTCGCTTAAAAATGAAAGGAAAAGGAAAACATTTGGGTCCGTTATGCCCTGTAAACAGTTATGCTCAAAATACGTACTGGGTGTAGCATGTGATATTGAGACTTTTTCTTAATATCTGTCTACATTATTATGAAGCTTTCACATATATTAATGGAAATATAAATGTTTCCTTTTAAAAAAAAAAATTGTCAATAAAAATTATCAAAAAAATAAAATAATTTACTATAACACGCAGAGTATTAAACACAGTGCAAAGTCCATTTGAATAAACTTAACATTCTATATTAGAGACAGCATACTGCAATCAAAATAAGAAAATATTTAATAATATTTAATAATATATTAAATAATATATAATATCTAATAATATATGAGCATTTTTACTAAATGATTCTTAAGTACGCAAGCGCAAATTTCAACAAAATTTCATTTGTATAATACAATAGACAATAGTATCGAGATACGTTCGGCTGCAAAAGTATCCGAGCACTAGCAAAAATTCCTATATAAAAAAAGTACACTTAAAATACTGTTTTGCCAAATAAATCCTTGTTGAATCATGTCCTTAGACTGAATAAGAACATGACTCGACAAGGATTTATTAACAAAACAGTATTAAGTGTACTTTTTTTGATTAAGAATTATTGCTAGTGCACGGATACTTTTGCTGCCGACTGTACTTGTATGAGAACCCCAAACAAATATTGTGTAAACTGGAAAAGATGTACGTGATAGAAGGAACTGAATAGTTCCTCTCAAAAATAAGGAAAATAATAAGGAGGTTTTCTCAATATTTATTTACGACCAAAGACGATTGTAATATCATTGATAGAATTAAAATAAAATTGTGAATAAAACTTCTTATATTTTAGGCACTTTTTTTCTTTGGAGATGAATAGAGTAACAATTTATTATATCGTGAACAACGTTTTGAATTTACACGATGCTTGTTTGGAGATTTCATATAAGTAGCTCAATACTCTTGGCGATTACATTAGGAAAATGAAATTTCGCTAAAGCTGGCGCATGCACAGTTAAAAAGAATTTAGTGAAAAAGCTCATACTTCATTAGATATTTAATATTTTTGCATTCGAATTTCCGTATTCTGTTTTTAGTGCAGTATGTCAAGGTTTCTAAAAATGGCTTTGAACTGGGTGTTAAATTTGCGTGTTAAAGTTTTTAAAAATGGCAATTTCTTTTTTTTTTTTTTTTTTTTTTTTTTTTATAAAAAAAAAAAATACTGTTATATCTCCATGTACATAGGGGGTAGCCTCATAAAAATTAATATAGATAATAAGAAAAAGCTCGCAATTAGATGATACAGCCAGAAGCAATTCAAGTGTGGCCCTATTACAGGGTCATCCCAAACTTTTTCATTTTTCTTTAAATGATACTGGTTTCCTTTTTGCTTTCGGGGCAAAACTTTCACTGAAATATATGAAATGCAACCTGTTCTTTACTCTCCTGAAAGTTCAAGATGTACGTTTCAAAATGTCTTGTATGTTTTGAAATGTTTGACAAAAAGTATGACATCGAAAGAGTTCGGTCATTTATGTAAATGTAGTGTATCAAAGGATATTGTTAAGAATTATCCGGGAACTTTGGACATGCAAAGAATATGTTGTTCATCATGTATTTTAGTAATATTTTTGTCTTAACATTTAAAAGAGAACCAGTAAAATATTAAAGAACTAAAGAAAGAACGAAATGTTTGGTATTACCCTATAAAAAGCGATGTTCAAAATGCGTTCTGGGTAAAGGATGTGATTATGAGGCTTTTTCTAATTCTCTCTATTCATGTTTATTAGACTACTTAACGCATACATGAAAATATAAACGTTTCTTTATAGTACTGCAAAAAAATTACCATCTTTTGATTATAAAACGCAGGGTATTAAATTTAGCGTAATCCCATTTTTGCGAAAATTGACACACTAAATTCGACACAAATCACTGCAATCAGATTATAAAACTATTAAAATCCTAATACAATTTAAGAATTTTACTAAATAGGTTTTAACTGCACATGCGCAAACTTTAACGAAAACCGTTTACATACATTTTTTAGTCGAATGCGTTGAGCTATTTATATAAAAGTCCCAAGCAAATATCTTGAAAATTTAAAATGTTATCGTTCATAAAATTAATTAATATCAATTACTGTAAAATATAAAATGGAAAATATATGAGAGGTTTTATGCAAATTTTTATTGTGATTCAATAAATGGGAATATTACGTTGATGAAAGTAAACATTGGTAAGTTCTCTATAAAAAATATGAGTGAGAGAAACTTTATAATTTCTTTTTCCAACAGAGGAACTGAAAATCAATTCATTCTAAATACGATACCCTTTAAAAATTTTGCCACAATTGCTTGGAGTTTCCATATAAGTAGCTCAGTACATTTAACTAAGAAATCATGCAAATGAACTTTCATTAAAATTACGCTGTGATAAAAAATCGTCATCAAATATTATATTTCATTAGATATTTAATAATTTTATTCTTACTTGTAGTATGTAGTGTCTAATGTAGTATGAAAAAGTTTCTTGAAAATGGCATTGCATTGAGTTTAATACCCTGCAACGTATATATATATATAAAAGTGGTAATTTTTTTAATGCAGTTTAAAGAAAAAAAATACTTTAAATCTCCATGAATATATGTGCCATTCTCATATAAATGAATTTAGATGATTAAACCTCGCTTACTGAAGATCAAAGCGTTACTGCAGAAAAATTGCTTTCAGGTGCCGCTAGACACGTTTGTCGAAAATCACCAGCACCGCGCCTTTTTGTATCGTTTAGAAGTTGTAACATTCCACTGGTTACGTTTGCTATCTCTGGCAAATTAGCGCACTTTTTGAATGAGGCGGGCTTTACTAAATTTCAATTTCAAAATGCGTTCAAAATAACTCTATCTTGGGAAAGCGAGGGTTAATAGAAACATTATAGTACGGGCTACAGCCAGAGTGCATTTCAAACATTGTTTTTGCAGAGTGATTTCAAACATTTTGTTTTACTTTTAAATTTTTACTAGTCCCATTTTGCTTTGGGAGCAAAACATTTGCTGAAATGCAATATATTCTTTACTCAACTAAAATTTCAGTATAATTCGTCGAGAATTTTTTGAGATATTTGACAGAACATTTGAAATCGAATGTACATGGTTATTTATGGAAAGGTTGTAAAACTTAACATTTCATATTATATTTATACAAATTCTTTAAATGGATAATGATAAAGAACTAAACATTTAATTTTCTATTATCTTAAGAAAAATTATTTTGCTATCTTAAATTTCTGATTTTGACAGATAATATTCTTATCTGCAAATACATATGCATGGAATAAATAACACATACGATTTTTTTTTCTAATTGAAGTGTAATATATGAATTTGCGTTAGATGAAGTACGAACAAGCATGTTTAAAATTTAAATTTTTATTAAGAATGCTAAAAATGTTCTTAAAATATTTTTCAGCTTCGTTTTAATATAATGGAGGAACTAAACAAAATTAAGTCGCCTTGAAAAAACTACTTGTTGGATCACAACCATATTTAAGTCTGACAATATGCCATAGCATAGTCTCACAAGCATGCGGTTTTGATTTCTGTAACAAAAAAGGTTTATATTTTTCCAATAATGGATTAAATGGCGTCCTGATGTTATGTACTTTGCATCAAACAGATTTTATTCAGTATTTTCTGCACTTGGGGATATTTTAAATAGACAAAATTTTAAAATGTTACACAAAATTGTTTACTTTATTGAGAGAGGAATGTTAAATATCAAGAAATAACAGTTTATGATGGCTAAATGGCAACAGCATAATCCTTTATTCACCAAGTTCTAATCCAGATACATGTTTGAATGTTTGTATTGATTTGGAATCAATTTTATGCTGTAATTCCGACTTAATGAGCATGAACAATAATCGGGAAAAAACAACCTCAAATCTGAAATTCAAGTCATTGCACACACATTACTGCTACTACATAGATTTGTGTTGCTTATTCAATAACTTCGTTACAATTTCTAAACTCTCTGCAACCACGATGGTTTGCTACAAAAACAGTTCTTCATTAAAAATATTATAGTCTCTCGAAAGCACACAAATATTTTCCGGAAGATTGTCATGGTCATAGAGCCTCGGCATAGATAATTTATTATGCAAAAATACTTTATAGCAGCAAACATGTCTTTATTTCTCTTTTAAAACAATTTAAGAAGTATAACTCGACCTCTTAAAGTAAATGTTATCGCTCGTTGGTGAATGAAAAGTTCCTTATGCACACTTTATATAGGCAGAAAAGGACAAATAAGTTCAATATCTGGAAATTACTAGCACTGCAGAGGGGCCCTTTTACACTATCATCAACAAAAATTTTAATTAATGTTTTTTACATATTCAAGAAATTAAAACGTAATTCTCAGGAGTCTATGTGTCAGAAATATAATCCATCTCGTAATTTTTTATTTGGAGGTGCCAAAATAACTTTCGCAAAACTTGGAAATACATCGCCAGTTACAAAGCATAGTTTTTATTTTTTCAAAAATATCAAATAAGAAAAAGTTTAATATAAAAATCTTTATAGGATTTATTCAGAAAGATAAATAAAAACTACTCTAACGTTTATTTACATTTACATTACACCTAAAAATAATAATTTTGCAATTCTTTCATAAAAAGTAATTCCGAAAACCTTTTAAAAATCGCCTCATCATACTTTTTTTTTTTTTTTTAGATATCATTTTAAAGCACATTTAAATATCTTCTACTAAAGTATAATGAAAAATTTAAGAAAAAGAATGGATTTAAATATATTCAGACAATATTACATATTTTCTAAGTTGAATGTTTTTTGAAGCGTAAATAATGTTCTTAGAAAAGTATATTTGGCAGTGAGTAAGGAAAATGAATTTTGAATGGTATTCAAGTTTTCAATTTAAATAAGTAACATTTTTTTTCACAAAGTAAAATAAACAAATTTATCTCACAGAAATATTATATTGGAATTATTATTATCTATGACATATGGATATAAAGTAACATAAAATTCGCACAATGACATTTTATTAAAATATCAAATGTTTATCTTAAGTAACTAATTGGGTTGTGTAATAATTAAAATTTATCATGCGATATATTTTTAATATCATTAAAAGATTATTTGGCAAAAATACAGCATAAATCTTAAGTGATTAGTTAATTTAAAAATATAATTTATGTTGTTAAATCATATCACATGTCTACGAAAATAATGCTTACAAAATTCGATTCAGTAATTTTAGGTAATACATAAACTTTTTTGTAGGAAACCGTATATGAAATCTTAAAATGAATTTCGTTTTTCTCTAGCACTTATAGATTTTTGTCAATACAGGGTATCTATCGACATAATCTCTTCATTTTTGGTAGTTTCTAGTGCGTTTCAATGAAACAACATACAGTCATAACAAAAGTTTCCGGACACTAGCAAAAATTCCAATATTAAAAAAGTAAAGTTAATACTGTTTTGTTAAATAAATCTTTATCGAATCATGTTCTTAGTCTAAGAACATGATTCGACAAGGATTTATTTAACAAAACAGTATTAACTCCACTTTTGTTATATAGGAATTTTTGCTAGTGTTCGGATACTTTTACTACCGACTGTACTATAGAAGTTTCAGTATAATTATATTGGTGGAGGAGTCACGGTAGAGACTGTATCGATAGACATCCTGTATTGCAAAAATATATATGTGATAGAGAAAAACGGGCTTCAGTTTCGATTTCACTCACAAAAAACATAAAGATCAGAGGAAATCATCAAATAAAATTTTTAGACGTAGAACTGTGATATAATAGGTATGACCTCAAGATATAAAGCGAACAAAAAAAATTAATTTATATATATGTTTATTTATTTAATGATGTAAAAAAAAAAAACTCAAAAAAGAAAATATTTCACTTCCATTTTTTATGTAGCAGTTTCAAAGTTGAAAAACAAATAACATTTTATGATTCGTTACGTCTTTAATGATTACTGAAAAGAAATCTTTCCTGAAGAAATCGAACGAAAATTTAATTTATCAATACAAGAAAACATTCAGATTTCAAAATTATATAAAATGAGACGAAATATATAAAATTACATAAAATAAAATAGAAAGTCACCTTTACATTTTTTAGTTTACAATAAATATTTTCATTGGTTTATTTAGTTTCGTGTGAAGTGTTGTTAGAGTATTTTCCGTATAAAGAAGAATTTTAAGCCGTATACTTACGATAAAAACAATTGCTTTTAAAAATTATAAATATTATAAGCACTTGAATCTTACATTACTTTCCACTTAAATCACTAATTATAGAGACTGAGATTAAAATAGCTATAAATTTCTTCTTAATATATAATTTAATTTAATATTATATAAATCATATTTTGAAACGATTTATTTGTAACAATAACTAGAAAACAGAAAAAACGACACTTGCTTTCATGAAATCAAAAATGTTCGTCTCTCTACTATACTCTGTTCTCCGAGAACTGATAGCGAAAGTAAATAAAACAACGTCATACTTGGCGATACTGTTGAATGACTGGCGTTGGGCTGAAGACAAACAGTGTCTCTCTGACAAGCGAACAATTTCTTTTTTTTTTGTTTGTTTCTTTCGTAGCGGTGTTTTTCTTTTTTAAGGTGTTTAATGAGAATTATGGAAAAAGCATGGAATATATTCCTCGAAAGGAAAGATAAATTCAATGAAGTCAGAAAATAGTTTTTATCCAGCTGTCCCAAATTATACTCACTTACAAGGCAGGGAAAACTAACCTTCCGTCAATATAAACATAATCGCCTATTCAGCGAGGAAACATAAATGTGGCAAACATGGTGATAAAACAGCAACCCTTTATGTTTACTTTCGCTATTAGTTCTCGACGAACAGAATATAGGTCGTAATTTACAATAAAATCTAGCATTATATGCTAAGAAAAATACATCATCTTTTCACAAAAAATTAATCAATCAATTCCAATAATGAAGACAGATTAAAATTTGCTACTTTTAGTACGTAGAGAGATAGTGAAATTTTTAAAATTATTAAGAATTAAGAGAAATACATGGATAAAATACAGGGTGTCCAAGAATTATCTTTACAACTTTGAAATTTAATAACTTTTGAAATAAAAAGGATATTCACATTCTGTGTTCTGCAGTTATTAGTGCAACTCATAAAGTTTTGTGCAACACCTTGTGGACTGTTGATCTGGGTATTTCTAATTGTGTAGCAGCCGAACGAACTGATTTTTTTGGACTGCGCTGGAATGCTTCGCGAACCCGCTCAACAGTTCCATCACTTGTGCTGAGCCATCCTGCTCCTTTCTTATGTAACACTGAGCCTGTGGTCATGAAGCTGGTGTGCCATGCACGGATTGTGGGTCTGGATAGTGGCAACTTGCCAAATTTGGTCCTGCAATTGCGTTGAACTTGTGTGTCCGATTTGCTTTCAATGAACCATGCCACACATTGTGTTTTCTCCTGTAAGGTCCACATGCTCAGTTACAACTGGCTAACCTAAACGGAAAAAAAAACTTTATGAGTTGCACTAATAACTGCAGAACACAGAATGTGAATATCTTTTTTATTTCAAAAGTTATTAAATTTCAAATTTGTAAAGATAATTCTTGGACACCCTGTATTTTATCCGTGATTTTTAATTGAAAGATTAATGATGATATATTTTATTAAAAGAAGCGGTAAATATAAGAAACACGCATACAGTCGGCAGCAAAATTATTCGAGCGCTAGCAATAATTCCTATATAAAAAAGTACACTGAATACTGTTTTGTTAGGTAAATCCTTGTTGAATAATGTCCTTAAACGGACTAAGAACATGATTCGACAAGGATTTATTTAACAAAACAGAATTAAGTTTATTTTTATCTTACTTTTTAAATAGGAATTATTGCTAGCGTTCGAATAATTTTGCTGCCGACTGTACGCCCTTTTCTTCAATGGCAATACACAAAAGGTTAGGAAACTCTGGAAGAAATACATAATTCTCAGCGGTGATTATGTAGAGAAGTCTGAAAAAAAATTAAGATTTTATCTCTAATATTATCTGAAAGATTGAAATAAAGACTAATACATAACACTGTTACTTTGATTGCATATGTAGCAGCGATGGATTTAAAAAAAATTGTTTCAATGAAAAGTCTAAATTATTTGAAAGTCATCGTTAAAGTTTTCTCAAGAGATACACAAGAGGGTGATTGCGAAACTGTCCTATTTTTCAGAAAAAATGATCAAACCATTTAGAAATTTGATGAAAATTAGATTTAAAAAAATTGCTCATTCAAATGCTTGAATTAATCTTTTGGTAAATACGTCCCGAAATTTAGTGCGGGCATAATTTTCACAAGTTAAATCTTTTCGTATACAATTGGAGTAGATTTCTTGAAGCAAACCCCCTTTTCGCATGTTTTTAAAGTTGAGTAAAATTTAATTCTATTACAGCAAAATACTCTGCTTAATTTGATTTTGAAAAAAGCAATCTAAAAATCTTACTATAAAATTTATAAATGAAATATTTTATTTCAGGTAGGTCAGAAGTAATGATAGGGGAAGGTGGCCTAAAATAATCCAATTGGGCAAAACGATCCGCATATGATTTCTTCGAAAAGTAGGTAGCGCTATCTACCGGGTAGCATATTTACTCCCTTTACTTGAGCTCAAACGGGGATGCAATTCGAGGTTGCTGATTGGCTTTTGTTTCACGTGTTGCATCTGACGTCACGCTTTCCTCAAAAATTTGAGGGAAGATTTTTCCTGAAAAATTTTAATAATATTTTATTATATTTCGAGTTTTTTTTGTAAAATGTCTACATTTTCGGAGTCAAAGCTTCCTCCATCATTCATTCACGAAATAGAATCAACTTCTGAAAATGTAATTACAATTCGAAGTAATGTAAAAAATTTAGATGAATGTAAGAAATGGATAGAAGAGTTTGATCAATTAACAAACACGAAGTGGAATACAAGATCATCAATAAAAGCATAGGAATTAGTAATTAAGAAGCAAAACGGCATTAATTTACTAAAGTTAGGAAGTTACGATTGCATTTTATTACGTTTAATTCTCTGCAAAGCACAAATATATTTTAAATATCTTTAAAATATATCTAAAAGTGGCGCCATCTGTAGGATCGGATTTTAGTTACTGCACAGAAACTATTATTATTTATTTATTTTAATTTATTTTAGCTAAGTATGTATTTTGTATTAATAGATTTCATAAAATATTTTAAATTATAATTTATAAGGATACAAATGAAATTTATATTCAGTTGTACTATACGTTTTTTTTTTTTTTTTTTCTTTTTTTTAAGTACTAAGAATTTTTTAATTTTTATTTATGTATTTATTTCTGAATTTCCCTAAGTAATTATCACCTTGCATTAATTTTTCTGAATTTGGAAAAATTCAATAAACTAGTTCCATTATTGACATTCCATACAGAAGAATGTATTCACTCAATTTTTATATTCCTGCATATTGTTATGAATCATATGCACACCACACACTGTGCTTGAATCACGAATAGCAAAAAAATCACATAACACAGCTCACATGCAGTTTCAGAAAAGTATAAACATATTTTAGTAAAGTATAAGTACTTTTCAAAGCATAGTCCCAGCGTATCCGAATTCTTTTGTTAGGACCTGTAAATGAATCGTAAATGATTATACATATAATTTGATTTGGTTTAGGGCCGTGTTAAACTGCACCTACAACAATTTTCGCATATAGATGTAACGTATTTGAATTCTCTTGAATGCACTTTTACAGGATCTCAACAAAAGCTTTTTCCTTGATCTTAATGAAAGGTTTAATACAGAGCAGCACTAAATAATTCACGTTTAGAATACTGAGTTTGTACTTCTATCTATAATTTGTTATTGAGATATGGTGCCATAGACAAACGGCTAAATACCTAATTTTCGGATTGTGCAGGCCTCAAAACGTGTAAAGTATGCAAAAGCTCATTTCAAATTTTCACCTAAAAACATACCTTTTCTCCTACTATACGGAAAGAAAAAGTAATAACGTGAAATAACCATACAATAGATAAATAATGCAAGACAGAGGGGGGAAATCATATTAATTAAAAAAAAAAATCATATTATTATACATTATATTATACATTCATGAGCAATTCCTTAAACGATAATAAATCGTTTATTTATTTTTCTAAAAGTACAATAAATTAATAAGGTATTTAGTACTACACGTAATTATTTACTTTTCAAATCAAATTTGCAGAAAGTTTTTTTTTTTTTTTTTTTTTTTTTTTTACATTTACTTAATATTTTTAAATTTGTTATTTTGATGTTTGTAAAAGAACGACGGTATTTATTTATTTATTTATTTATTATTACGGTATTATCTATTTATATATATATATATTTTTTTTAAGGTCAAAAGTAAATGAGTAAATAAATAGAGCGATAAAAATGATTATTTTATTTTATTTTTATTTACTTACTTATTTATTTATTTGTTTTAAGTTCGGGAAAAAAAAAAAAAAAAAAAAAAAAAAAAACTTTCTTTTTTTTCCCTTTTTTACTTTCCGAACACTATAGTGAGTAAAGTATTGTAATCATGTCAAAAATCCGAATTTGAGATTTTGATGTTTCTTTACGTTTAGAGGTCCCCTGAGTCCGTTTCCACTATTTCTACGATGATGTATGTATGTGTGTGTGTGTGTATGTATGCGTCTATATGTGTGTGTATGTCTGTGAGTAAACACGCTAGCGTCTAAACGCTTTGTTCGAATAAGCTGAAAGTTGGTACGTATATTGTAAGTCACCATAGTACGAACCCTATAGATTTTGGTGAATCTAGCACTCTTATAGTTTTTTTACAGGGACACCAGGAAAAATTCTTTATCATTATGGCCTATGGGGCCAAATTTTTAAAAGTGCGATACCGTCTAAACGCTTTATTAATCTAAGCAAAAAATTTTTACACATGTTGGTCACAGTTGCAGGAACCCTATAGATTTTGAATAATTTAGCACTTACAGCTTTCTTACAGGGGCACAAAGAAAAATTCTTTATCATTATGGCCTATGGGGCCAAATTCTTAAAACTGTGATAGCGTCTAAACGCCTTATTCATCTGAGCAAAAAATTTGTACACATGTTATAGGTGACAGTTGCGCCAACTGTATTGAGTTTGGTGAATTTAGCACTTACAGGTTTTTTACAGGGACACAAAGAAAAATTCTTTATCATTATGGCCTATGGGACCCAATTTTTAAAAGTGCGATAGCATCTAAACGCCTTATTCAATTGAGCTGAAAATTTATATGAATATTATAAATCACTGTTGCACTAAATGTAAGCATTTTGGTGAATCTAGCATTTATAGGTTTTTACAGGGACACAACGAAAAATTCTTTATCATTATGATCTTATGGGCTCAATGTTCAGTAGCGTTCAATAAAATATCGTGTAATAGATGGAGAAAAATACTCAAACACTCTATAATGGTTTTCTCTCTTTTGTTAGTTTAACAATTCCTCTTTCTTTACTTTAGCTACAAAACTGTTAATTGTTCAGTGTTCGGAAAGTCGTGTGGAGTCACTCCAGATTTCTTTTCTTTCCTTTTCGTCTTTTAATTAATAAAGTATTTAGAATACTAACAAGGTATTTAGTATTACATGTACTTATTTAGTTTTGAAATAAGATTTCATTTTAAAATTTGTTTTTGGTGATTATAAAAGAACAAAAGTAAAAAATATTTTTGGGTGGTTAAAAATAAATGCATAAATAAATAAAAATTATAATTATTTAAATGAATGATAATAATAATAATAAATGAAATATAAATAAACATGTTTTTTTCCCCTTAAAATAATAAATAAATAAATAAATAAATAAGTTCGACTTTTCCTGTTTTTTTTTTTTTTTTTTTTAATAAAATTACTGTTAAGAAATTGTTCAAAATATGTTTAAGGAATTTGCGTGATAGTTATACGAACTTCTAACATAAATTAATCAGAAAAATGAGAGGAATTAAAACATAAAATATAATGAAAATGTTACATAATAATTAAAAAACAATGAAAAATATAGATGGCGCCACTATTTTTCTCATTCAGAATTATTTTATTAAAGCAATTTTTTCCGTCATAAATTTAATATGGTAAAATAAACCATTTAAATTACTCAGAAGAAAATTTTGTTTTCAAAATACAACTAGAAATCTCTTTCAATTATTCATATTCATTTATTCGCATAAAACGAGAGGAATAATGTTGATTAATACTGATTTAAGCCAAGTATTATAGTCAGTGGTGAATCATTGCATCATAAAAGGTAGCAGCCAATCGACAACGTTGAATTGCATCCCCGTTTGAGCTCAAGTAAAGGGAGTAAATATGCTACCGGGTAACACATAAACTAGTTGTACCAAGTCAAGAAGAAATAATAGCGGTATTCAAGCGATTGCAGTATTACGCGTCTGAATAGAATCCTTTCAAAAAGTGGGGTTTATAACATCTATTAGAAGTTAAGCACTAACTGTCCTACTTATTTAGATATATAGTCTTTCATGTACAGAAATATGACTTGGTTTATTTAATAAAATATCTTTTTAGAAGTATATTACACTTGCTATTTTTTTATGTTTCTCTTCGTCATCCAGTAATATGACCTAACATGAACCGCTGTGTTCCCGGGCAAAATGATCCATTATGTGGATCGAATTTGATGGAAATGGACAATATTTATTTCTGAATTTATTTTGGTCTGTTGTTATACCTATTATATTTGGGTTCATAATTTTCAAATATTCTATCTTATTGTTCTCTCTCTCTCTCTCATTTTTCATTTTAGGTAGATTCCTTATAGGAGATCTACCTATTGCAATGGTTCTCATGAAACGACTTTTGGAAAATTTCTTCATATCTTCACCGATCATGACCCCTAGAACCCAAAACCACCCTCCGTTCAAAAGTTTATATATATATATATATATATATATAGGTATATATATATATATATATATATATATATATATATATATGTGTATAACGCTTTTTCCCATGTTAAGTTGTGAACACGATAACTGGAGTAATTTTTATTTAAATTTAACCAGTTCAGGATATGTTGCCAGGACAGTAAAAATCTCGGTCGAGTTCGTAGATGGGGTATCCAGCGCAAAGGGGGTGGAAATGGTGGGGGGTGGAAATTTCCATTTGCCCATAATTTCTTTAATATTGAAAATAGGAAAAAATTTCAAATCAGGCGAATGACCACCTTACCCTAAAGAACAATTTTTGTATTTAAACCTTTTCGATAGCTCCAATTGCTCAGAAGTTACAAGCTAAAGAGTGATTTTTCGTCAATCTTATATATATTATAAATGTGAATGTCCGTTTATTTGACTGAGTTTCACGCTAAAACTGCTCGATGGATTTCGATAAAATTTGTTATGGAGATAGCTTATACCCTAACTTAAAAAGTTGGCTACCTTTTATTCCGAAAAAAAAAATTGTTTTTGCGATTTTTATGCATAAAATAGCAATTTTGTAAGCTAATAAAAGCAAAAAATTAGCCATTTAAATTTATCCATAATTTAATTGTTGCCAAAAAAAAAAAAAAAAAAAAAAAAAAACGAATTTATTTTTTTTTTTTCAACAGGAAAATAAATACATTTATCTAAACGTGAACGATAAAAAATTATAAAAAAAAATTATGCATCTCACAAAAACTGACGTCATTTTTAATAAAAAATTTCTTTTACACATTGATAAAGTGCTAATACGCAAGCGAAGTGATGACGTCACTGGCCGTTCATGGATGCAAGAAAAATATTGCCTATGTTAAACGTCCATTGGATTTTTTTGTAAAAAAATATTAAAAATCGAGGAAAATTATTTCCCGATTTTAATCCCCATATTTTGGTATAGGTATGTATTAATTATTATGTCCATGCGTTAGATTAAGTTATTTTTGTTGTAAAATTGACAAAATTTGAATTTTTAATTTCAAAACTGTAGGAAAAAAAAAAAAAAAAAAATGGCAAATTTCCATATTCGATTGAAAACACAAACATTTCATTTCAAAAGATGATATTTACACAATAAATATCCAACTAATATACTAATTAAAAGGAAAATGATAAATATTCTATCATAGTTTGAAGTAAAATTTGTTTTCAAATGTCTAAATAAAGTATCTGATATAAGATACTAATATGTTGCAGCGGAATAGATTTGATATCGGTCATCCTTAGCAGAAAAAAAAAAAAATATATCGACGAAATATTTGGCGAACAAAATTTAATTCCTTTCAAAAATCATGGTTATTTTAACAACTTATATTAAGAGAGTAATGAATAATATGAAACAATATTTCGTACAATGCATATTACGAAAATATACATCTGGCATGCATATTTTCGTATTACGTTTTTGATCACTAAATACAATAAGCGCCAAGAACGACAGAATTTTGAAATTTAAAATTAAAATTTTGTCAATTTGACAGCAAAATAACTCAATCTAACACATGCACATGATAACTAATCTATACTAATATTATAAATGCGAAAGTTTGGATGGATGTTTGTTACTCAATCACGCCACAACGGCTAAACGGATCTGGATGAAATTTTGTACAGAGATAGATAATAGTCTGGAATAAGACATAGGCTTCTATTTATACCGGAAAAAATGTAAATTTTTAATTAATCTTCTATATACAAGGATGGAACACGGGCGCAAAATTCATACAACTATCAATGTACGAAAACTTTCTACTTCTTAAATCAACGATATCAAGTAGAGAAATTCCTTAAAGAGATTCCGGTATGAATTCTGCGCCCGTGTTCCATCCCTGTATATAATATAAATATTTCTTCTATAATAAAACTTTAAAATAATTTATTTTAATTTTTAATTGTTGCCAAAGAATATTTCACGCGAATAATAATAAAAATAATAATAAATATTAAATTTGCTTAGGCACATGACAACATAACGTCATTATCAAAATTAAATAATAAGAAAATGAAAGCTAATTCAGATCTCTATTAAAGAGCTTTATTAGTTGATAATCCTGGGTATATTTTTAATTTTAATACTGAAGTAGATAGGACATTTTTCGCCAAGGACTCTATTTTTGTGACAGCAACCTTAAGCCAAGTAGTCCATAAAAAATATAAACAAATCTGTACATATAAAAGAGTAAACTCAATGATTCACTGACTCAACACTGCCATGACGATTCTGTGGGAAAGATGGTCACAAATTTTAGTGACCAGGTTGGTTTTCGGAGCCTGACCCCCAACTAAGACGGAATTGTGCAAAATACCCCCCCCCCTGTCTCCCTTGGGGGGCAGAAGGCTTATCTCGGCTCCAAATTACTTAACGGTGAAGAAATTGCAGATGGAAAGACCAGACTTGAGTACAAAAAAATTACTTTCTGCGATTTTGGATTTTTAGGGGGGGGGGGGGGGAGGGAAAAGGTTTTGGAAGAAGGGTACTCAACACACGGGGAAATCGAACTGAACACACACTACAAAGGGATTTTATGAAATTCCACCCTACCGCCCTTTGGAGAATGGGGGGCAAAAACATGTATTCATGCGTAACGCTGCACTAAATTATCTAAGGTTGGACATTTTTTATGTAAGGGACGATTATATGTATCTAACTCATAGTATGAAGAGATTTTGCGAAATTTCCTCCTTTAAGAACGGGGGGGGGGGAGAGATTAAAAAAAAAAGTTTTAAAGCATAACTCAGCTTTAAATAATTTCATGATCTCAATTTTTTGATGTGTCGGTTAGGTATGTGTATGCAACATGCAATATAAAGTAATTTTGGAAATTTACCCCCCCCCCTTCCTCTTGGGGCGGGCGGGGCAAAAACCACATTTTGAAGCTTAAATCCGTCCAAATTACCTAAGAATGGCGAATTTTGGTGTGTGGGTGTTAATTAAGTGTGCGAAATATACACTTTGATGAGATTTTGTAAAACTTTCAACTGTAACCGCGAGGGAGGGGGAGTAAGAAGCAGGTAAGGGACTGCCGAAGGCATTGGGCAACTTAAAATTAGATTTTGACGGATTTCAATGATTTTTTTTTTTTTTTAAGATATTTTATTATTATTAATGATATGCTGTTTTGGGGATTCATTTCAATATAATGACCAGCGAAGCGGGCAAAGCCTGCTAGTTGTTCTATATAACCGACATTTTCTATATAGCTTTCATTGCAAAAATTTATAATCTGATGCATATGTCACGTGCAAACGATAATAAAAAAGATCACTGAAAATATAATAAAATTTTAATCATGTTTTTAAACAATATAATAACCTGATTAAAAAAAAAAAAAAAAAAAAATGTTTAATTTAACGGAAAATATGACGTCACAATTACAAGAATGTACTAAACTACTGAGAAAAATGAAATAAAATTTTATCCGCGATTTTAAACAAATAAAATAAAAGTTGATAAATAAATAAATAAATAAATATGTAAATAAAATCAACATATCTTAGGGCTAAGCAGATTTAGACTTAGCTTTATGACATAGATGCTATACTGTAAAAGATAGATGTTATCGTAAAAAAAAAAAAAAAAAAAAAAAAAGAAAGAAAATCGTGTAAATCGTTGCTAAACAAATTAAACTCGTATGATAGAAAAAGTAATAAATTTGGGGACATTTAGGTATTATCCCTTTGACAAATAAACTAGGGACGATTTTAATGAATTTTCCGTTGAAGTTTACTTTTATAAAAACTTAAATTTGAACTAAAGTATTTCATTACTTGAATTCCCTTATTTTGATAAATAAAATTATACCATTTAAAAAAAAATAAAGAACACACTTTTATTGAAAAGTGAACTAATAAAGACTTTAGAAAACTATTACACACTTTTAAATCGTTATTAAAAAAAATTTGTTGCCACTCTACATTATATAAATACGTCCAAATCCTGTGTCACATACGATAGTTTTGTATAAGTATAGATTTTTTGTTTGCCCCTGGAACCTGCACCTGATGAGAAAAGTGCCTGGAAATACTTGTATCTAGTATAGACATTTATTATGAAGTCGTGTGCAAAATTTCAGGTTCTTCGGACGACAAGAAGTTACCAAAAATTGATTGCAAAATTCCGTTACATAAATTAATAGTTGCATCATATCAAGTTATTAAAAGTGTGTTAATTAAAAACCATGTTAAACGCTTTAATTAATCATTTAAAAATATAAAATTAAAATAATACGTCAATCTTAATACAAATATCGTTTGTGGTGAATAGTTTAGAATGTCGGTTTAGGCAAGAATTTAAAACTTACGATTGAGAGTAATAAGTTACAGCTTCCTTTGACTTTTTATCTCGTCGGAACAAGATATTGGTCTGTGAAGAGATATGAGGTATTCGCATGGAAAGAAAATATAATGACGCCAAAGCTACCTTTCTCCATCGCCAAGCTCGCCAAATTTTGTCGTCTGACAACGAATTTTGTCGCCAAGTCAAAAATTTCGTCGTTAACTATCAAATTT
The DNA here is from genome assembly GCA_963930645.1 of Salticus scenicus. Lineage (NCBI taxonomy): Eukaryota > Metazoa > Arthropoda > Arachnida > Araneae > Salticidae > Salticus > Salticus scenicus. The sequence goes on along the minus strand of OZ005648.1, from coordinate 186,701,044 downwards.
TGCCGCCAAATCACAAATTTCGTTGATAAGTCGCAAGTTTTGCCACCAAAATCTCGCCAAATCATACAATTTACTAAATTCATAACAATTAACATTGAAATTCAGCGATGCCAAATGGTCCAATGTTAACTAATGTTAATGTTCCAGCTTATGTGAACCAAAACAGTTTCACTTTACAATTTTTACTCATCTGACAATAAGAATCATAAAAAAAACAATACAAAACTTTCAATAATTCAATAAAAATTACAATGAAATAACTATCTAAAAACCGCTACTAGTTAACTGTATTTGACTTGACCATAGTAACGCCAGGCTTACCAGTGCTTGACCATAGTAAGGTCACAAGCGCATTTTCACGTTTCTATTATTTTTTCTTTAAAAGAAAGAGATTGAACCTCAGTTACATGGAATTTATATAAAAATTATAATTTTAATTAAGCTTGGGTGGGGAGGGGGGTGTAGCCCAATAGCCCCCTCCGGGATTTACCATTGCTGGGATTATATATCTTTAAGACTCTATTTGTTGAATTATTATGAGCTTGAATTAAAAAAAAAAAATTGAAGCATTTACAGACCAATAAATCTAGCCTAAAATTTTAAGTAGATTGAATAAAATCCTTTTTTTGTTGAAAATTAAATTTCTTGAAAACAGAATAGCGACGTAAAAAATTCAATGCGTGAGAACAAAGCCATTGGCTAAGTATTAATGCGTATGTAAAATTTATTTACATTTGTAACATTAACGTAAAGGAATCTACCTTTGCCTTTAAGCTTGCCGAAAAGGGATTTTTTTTTTCCAAAGTTATTTTGGACACTTAAAAGGAAAAAAAAAAAAAAAAAAAAAGAAATCATAAATTATGTATGCTATTTGATAGTAAAACTTATTTTATTTCATTGTGTATCGTCATAATTTCTTTTATATCCTTTATTTTAAGATAAAAAAGCAATTTACAATTTTTTTTTTATGAGTTATTTTTATTTCACCCTTTGGTGAGGGTAAAAAATTCTTTTGGGCCCTTTTTTAAAAAATCTATTTTTTTCATTACTCAACTTAAGTTTAAAATATTATTAAAGTATGTTTATAATGTAAAACATACTAGGAAAGGACCAAAGTTTTATTTAGACAGTCATGTTAACATTACACAAGTTTTTCCCTTAAGAGGAGCATTTTAGCCACTTTCCCCTCAATAATAAAAGGGCTTTTGAAAGTTACATATATCAAATTGTTCCGAAGATTACTCCAAGAAAAGAAATTTTTCATAATAGCAGGGATGGAACACGGGCGCAGAATTCATACCGGAATCCGTTGAAGAAATTTCTGTACCTATAATATCGCTGATTTAAGAAGTAGAAGATTTTCTTACATTGATAGTGGTATGAATTCTGCGCCCGTGTTCCATCCCTGTAATAGCCAACCCATATATAAATTAGCTTCTCTCTAAAAATGGAAAGTTCTCTCAAATTGAGCCATCTTTCCCTCAATCGAACTTATTTTTCACTCAAGGCAACTTCTCACGTTGAAGGAAATCCTCTCAAATCTTTGAGCTGCTATAAGCGGCTCAGATTTGAGCCAGCTGAAACAAGTTATTTTTGAGAGAAATCGAGCCAAGTTTGAGTGAATCTGCTTGATGCTGGAAATAATGTCAGATTCCCTCCGCCGGAATCGAACGCGGGTCCCCTTTGGTGGCAGACGAACGCGCTACCACTACGCTACGATTTCATACAAAAAAAAAAAAAAACTATCGTATAGTCGTTATAAATTATTCTCAAAGGGAGAAAATATTATTTATCAATTTTTACTTGTTTATACATAACATTAAAGTTATGGGAACCCAATAAACTTCCTTAAAATAGCACTATTGATTTAAAATTGGGGTAAATTTCTTCAAAACAGAAAATTTATGACAAGCAGACATTTTAGAAGCTTGCAAATTAATTCTGTATAATTTCATTAGTTTAGAAAAATAAATTCTTCTACGCGGTGTTGAAGAATTTTTTCAATAACTATGAGTTGAAAAAACAGTATGTACTAGTTTGTTTATACATATTATTCCCGAAGTTGAGTTTAATTAAAAAAACATTGTAAAGCATTTTTAGAATGATTTACATTCATTTTAATAAATTAGTTTCAATGACTATAATGAAAGTATTAAAAATCTTTAGACACAAATAAATTTCTACATGATATAAATACATTGTTCTTTTTCTTTATACATCATATATTTCTTTAAGAAGCAGTTTTTAAAAAGACATTCACTGCTCATTTATAGTTTTTTTTTATGACTAACACTCATGATTTGATAACTCTACTACTTTTTGTCAGTTGTATGTAAAGCATTTGTTATATTTATAAAAAAAAAAAATTATCTTTGATAGTTTACTTTTTTAATTATCGAAAGTACTCAACATATTTTTAAAACAATATACAAATTGATTAATTATATATATCTAAAAAATATATTTTTCATATGTCATTTAAAATGTGATCGATAGATGGCACCATCATTTCGCAATTTTGTTGAACGAAATGAAAAGTGATCGAAATTCGTTCAGAAAGGAACTGGCAGTTTAACGATCAATTTGACTGAAAAGAATTTTAATCAGAAAAAAAACTGATTTTACTCAAATTTGATTTATTCCTAAAAATCCTCTCAAATTATGGGTAAAAATATTTCGTTTGTTTTTGAGTCAGAAAATTCGGTCACAGATTTTAAGAGAATTACTGGATAGAATTTTTTTTCTAAGAACTATATGTTTTTTCTTTTAAATTACTGAGTTGCTTTTTCGCTGATAAAACCGTACCTTCACCTTCAGTTCAGTGGCATCTTTTTTTCTATCAAGCCAATCGCGAAAAAGGGCGCTAAATGCGTTAGATCTCTGTAATATTAGAATTCATAGTCGTTAAAGTTATTTTATTATGGAAATCAGTTAGTACACCATGGAGAAATGCTTAGTATGAAAAATTCATGAAACGTTCAAGCAGCATGTATAACCCAGACATGCGAATAATTTTTGAACGTTGATTATGCATCAGTGAAATGCTGCTTGCCAGGAAAAAAACAAAAGATAAAACAAAAAATAAAAATAAAATAAAATAAGATGAAAAATACCTTTTCGGCAAGCTTAAAAGCAAAGGTTACGTTAAGGTTACAAAAGTAAAGAAATATTACAAATACATTAACACATACTTAGCTAATGGCTTTGTTCCCAGGCATTGCATTATTTACGTCGCTATTCTGTTTTCAAGAAATTTAATTTTCAACTACAAAATGGTCTTATTCATACTACTTAAAATTTTAGGCTAGATTTATTGGTCAATAAATGTTTATTTTATATTATTTTTTTCTTTTCTTTTCTTTTTTTTTTTTTAATTCAAGCTCATAATTATTCACAAATAGAAGCCATAAAGATATACAATCCCAGCACTGGTGAATCCAGGAGTAGGCTATTGGGCTACAGCCCCATGCCCACCCAAGCTGAATCATAATAATAAATTTTATTTAAAATCCATATAACTGTTGGTTCAATATCTGTATTTTAAAGAAAAAATAATAGAAACGTGAAAATGTACTTGTGACCTTATTGTGGTCAAACACTGGTTAGCCTGGCGTTGCTATGGTCAAGTCAAATACAGTTAAGTGGTAGCGGTTTATGGATAGTTATTTCATTGTAATTTTTATTCAGTTGAAAACTTTTTATTATGTTTTTGTGATTCTTATTCCCAGATGAGTAGAAATCGTAAAGTAAAATTGTTTTAGTTCACATAAGCTGGAACATTAACATTAACATTAGTTAACATTGGACCATTTGGACACAACTAAATTTCAATGTTAATTGTTACGAATTTAAAATATTGCCTGATTTGGCGAGATTTTGATGAGAAAACTTGCGACTTAGAAAAGAAATTTGTGATTTGGCAGCAAAATTTGATAGTTGACGTCAAAATTTTGACTTGGCGACGAAATTCGTTATTTGACGACAAAATTTGGCAAGCTTGGAGATTGAGAATAGCAGCTTCGACATCATTATATTTTTTTCCCACGCGAAAACCTCACATCTCTTCACAGACCAATAACTTGTTTCCACAAGATAAAAAGTCAAAGGAAGCAGTAACGTATTACTCTCAATTTCAATCGTAAAGTTTAATTTCTTGCGTAAACCGGCGGCGTGCTAAACTATTCCCACCAAACGATATTTTTATTAAGACTAATGTATTATTTAATTTTATATTTGTAAATGATTAATTAAAGCGGTTAGCATGGTTTTTATATTTTCAGTGATCTTTTTTTATTATTGTGTGCACGTCACGTAAGCATCAGATTATAAATTTAAGCAATTAAAGCTATAGAAAAAGTCGGCTTCATCCCACTTGACGAAAAACCACTTTTTAACTTGTAACTTTTAAGCAATTGAAGCTATCGAAAAAATTTAAATACTGAAATTGTTCTTTAGGGTAAGGCGGTAATTCGCCTAATTTGAAGTTTTTTCTATTTTTAATATTAAAGAAATTGTGGGCATATGAAAATTTCCACCCCCCTTTGAGCTGGATACGCCATCTATGAACTCGACCGAGGATTTTACTCTCCTGACAACATATCCCGAGCTGGTTAAATTTAAATAAAAATTACTCCAGTTATCGTGTTCACAACTTAACAAGGGAAAAAGCGTTATAAATATATATATATATATATATATATATATATATATATAAACTTTTGAACGGAGGGTGGTTTTGGGTTCTGGGGGCCATGATCGAGGAAGATATGAAGAAATTTTCCAGAAGCCATGTCACGAGGACCATTGCAATAGATAGACTTCTTATAAGGAATCTATCTATAAAAAAGAGAGTTTTTTGCATCTTATAGTCACTGGGGACGAAAAATGGATCCACTACGATTACCCAAAAAACAGAAAATAATGGGGACCCCTGGCCATATTTCAACATCGACAGCCAAACCGAATATTCATGAAAAAATGCCATGCTGTGTATTTAGCGGAATCAGCTTAGTGTCGTGTATTACGAGTTGCTCAAACCAAGCGAAACCATTACTGGAGTCGTCTACCGAACACAGTTTATGAGACTGAGTGGAGGACTCAAGAAAAGCGTGCACATTACTACTCCAGACACGACAAAATTATTCTCCTACATGATAATATTCGTTCGCATGTTGCTGTGCCGTCAAAACGTATTTTAAACACTTAAGTGGAAAGTCCTGCCCCACCCGCCATACTCACTAGACATTGCCCTCTCTGATTATCGCTTTTTCCGGTTGGTGGCTGTTGATCTGTCTGAGCCGCGCTTTACGTCATATAAAGATTCCAAAAATTGGATCGATTCATGGAGAGCCTGTAAATATGAAGAGTTTTTCCAACGTGGTTTCCGAATGCTGCCCGAAATATGAGTAAAAGTAGCGGCTAGTGATGGCCAATGCTTTGAGTAAAATGTAATGTACCATTCTTTCACAATAAATTCCTAATTTTTGATTAAAAAATGCGGGAACTTATTTTTATCCCTAATATATTTACAGAAAATTTCAAACGAATATTGTCTTTCTCTCGTCGTATCTACCATTACATCTTTCAATAAAATAGAAGTGTTTTAGTTGAAAGTTTTTCTTTCAAATAACATTCTTTTGCATCACATGTCACGAAATGAAATTTTCCACTCGTGCAGAATCCGATGCATTTTCGAATCTTTGAAATTGAATCAGTTCCAGAGAAAAGAAATATGTTTAAATGAAATTTCTACACTGAAAATAATCCTGTTTACTTTGAAAAACATGACATTTTCCTAATTCAGAAAAGCAAAAGATACAGGAGGAAATGTTACTGCAAAGTCAAAATGTAGTACTGATAGTGTAATTTTAGTACTTTTTTATAATTTGTTTTGTAAGCAATAACATTCGAATCATGTGCTACTTTTTTTATATTCTAGATTTTGAAAGTTGTACATAATTATTTAGAAGATATAATTATACTTAATATTTCCTTTTTTACTGAAGTTTCAATTCTAATGCATAAAATGTACACGAAATTGTTTATTATTTTCCATCGCATATTAGTAATATGCTCGATTAATTCATGGCTAGTGAAATATTTTATAAGTAACTGAAATGTTTTTAAATTTTTAAACAGTATATTTATGACAAAATTTCCATTTAAAATCATTCCTTAATAAATTGTGTTGATGATAATTAAAATGAGTAATACACTGTAAATATCATCTTATGCCAATATTTTTAAAAAAATATTGCAACATATTAATTTTGTACTTCACTCTTTTACTGTAATGTCTTGCTGTTTATATTTATGTTGATGAATTTATAAAAGGAATGATTAAATGATAAAGTAGATGCAATATTGAAAAAAAGTCATGTTTAATTATCTGGTGTGTCACTCACATAACTTTTTCTTAAACTGCATTTCAATACTGAAACAATGATTGAAAAGATCTGAAAATATTTTAACGAATTATAATAGTAGGTTTAGGAACTATTTTATATGATATATAATTTTGTGTGATGTTAGCTACTGATCCCATCAATTTTTCGTTTAAAAATAGTATTTCCTAGTGTTAAATTAACATTCAAGTTTGTTATTAAATTTAAAAGTTTATTTCAGATTACTCAGATCACTCTCCACCATAGCACTCCTTGAAACTTATCAATCTTGATCACGCTATACAAACTGCAGTCTCATATGAACTTCAAAATATAAAATTTAAAATTTCTGCAGTTATTTGTTTTTCATTTACTACATTGATAACTGACATGCATATAGATAAATTCTAAAACTTGATTTTCGTATTCAAATAAGCTCAAAACGCAATATTATCAAAACACTAGAACTAAAAATTGAACTTCAAAAAATATCTTGTTTGCCGCATGTGTATGAGAATTTAATTTTTCATTTCTTAAAATTTTCATCGTCATGTTAAAATGTAGTAAAGCATTTCCTTCAATTACAGTCAATAAGAAAAGGCTGTTTTCGCTTAATTTTAGGTAGCCCCGAATATTATCTATAAATTAAATATACACAACATTGTGTAATTTAATTTCTTTCTATATGAAAAATATATTACAAAACTTGAAATGCACTTCCAACAATTTTCAACCATATCTCTGATATATCGAAATTCTTTTGGACAGCCCTGTAAAAGAATTAAGAATGATTTCCATACCGTATTCAACACACACATGCTTTTATACATACGATAAATATATTATTACTTCATTTTATTTAGTGAAGCCTATAGATATTAATCTACAGGGTGTTCGAAATAAATTTGGCAGTTTTCGGTGATATTAAAAAACAGGAAATATCGTCTTCAAGACACGTTTTATTAAACTCAAGGCAATCGTACTGTATCAGGAAAACACGATAAAGCAGAATGACTATAGAAAATCACCCTTTGTGGCCCACAACTGTCTCAAGGAGGCTTCTGAATCTGCAGCATGCAACCTTCACGATGTCCCCTGAGAGAGCTGCAAATTCCGCCTTAATCCTTTCGTTCGGTTGTAGGCAGTGCTGTGTGTTGCTCCATTTACGCCCCATCCATAATAATCCAAGATCAGCAATCAGAGGAGTTAGGAATGGAAATTTCAGGACCAGCGGTGAAGTCGTTTGCCTTGGTGAGGCGGTTGCCTTGTGCATTTTCAGTCACGATTTGGCTTTTAAGCCTTTTCTACGAATGATAACTCAGGTCTTCGTTCAAAGACATCTTCATGGTTGTCGGGCGACATCCATTTTCTGTGTTAGAGATCGTATTCCCTTCTCTGGATCACCCTGCACAGTCTTTTGTAAATGGTGCATAGATTCCGGGCTGCAGCAGCAATCGGATCGTCTTCTGGGATTTTTTCCAGCAGTCACGGCTTCGTAGTCACTGTTGTACTTCTGCATTTACCTTCGAATCTCTTTCACTGTGTTCAAGGAGCACTGGGTAACTGTCTTGATTGCAGAATTTAGTTGACCGGCACGAATGATCCTGATGCTGGTAGCTATTTTCAAATATTCTGGTAGCTTTTACCCGTCTATTACAGTTGTGTTTGACTTCACAGCTACATCTAGAACCAAAAGGAAGTAATATGTGAGAATGCTGGTAATGCCTTCAGACAACTGGCATGTACATACAATAAAATCAAATTGTATACCCACTACAACATTTCGCCCATAGACGTGATGTGTCTGATTTATCTTGGATACCTTTATACACAAGCGATTTGCTTGATCTCAACGAAAAGCGTAATGTAGCATCCTTATATTTAATTGATTTGAAAAAGAATGTTTGAACTTCTTGATATTAATTATTTTTGAGATGTAACAGAAACGCAGACACACATATATATATAAACCACTAAATGCATGTTTTTTGGATTCAGAGGACCTTAAAATGTGCAAATATATCAAAAACTCAATTTCAAAAATTTGACACAAAAAATACTTTTCTACTATACAAAGGTAAAAAAAGTAAAGATTAAATACGTATTGAGACTGATTGCAAGTTAAAAAAACTATCGGCTGTTTTATAGCTTTTCTATAACCTATAGGTGTATTAAAATAAAATACATTTTTTTGTGTTATTTGGTGCTTTTTGAGCTATTTAATACTATGTTTTCATTATATAGTTAAACGCTGATTGCACAGTATTATTTTTAATCGTTAATTAAGAACCGTAAAATTTGACTGATTTGTAAAGGTGCATTTAAATTTTAAATAATTTATTTTCATATTAAATGAAAGTCAGTTCATAAAACAATAAGAGTAATGCTTAATAATTATTTAAAGTTTATTGTAGACAATTAAGGTTTCCTTATGGCGTATATTTTTAAATTTTACTTCAATTATTTTTTGTATTTTTTATATGTGTTAAACCATAATTAAAAACTTAAAATAATGTATAAAGATAATTAGACATTTTAAATTACTTTTTATAGATATTTTGTTAGAAAATTTATTGAAAAACAAGAACTTTCAGAAAACACAACACCACTTTAATCAAGATATTTTAATTTTGTATTTCTAAGCATATTGATAAATTTCCCAAGTAATGAACTACTCCTATATGTGTAATTTGAGTATTTCAAAGAATATAACATGTTAAATGATTGACAAAACAAGACTTATCAAAAAGCACTTTGCAGATCCTAAACCTTATAAATAATAATAACAATAAAAAAAGCAACACATCTACTATTAGTGCAGTTTTTTTTTTATTTCGTTTATCAACATTTGCAAAACATGCGCCAAACATTTCGTCCATTTTGGTCCATAATATTTTCCGGTAGCATGTTTTCCATAATTGATAATATTAAAAATTTGTTTTGAGAAAATGTTAAAAGTAACATTCAACTTATATGTGAAACACTGACTAGGTGTGATATGCAAAAGTCTATATAACTCTACTTATAAATGAAATTCAAATACATTTGGAAAGAACGACTACAGTTTTATTATTATTTTAAAATTGAAAATTATATATTTTAATCAAAAATTCACTTTCAATGGTATTCAGATAATTAAGGTCTAATGTATAAAGATGTATTTAGATACAGTTTATTATTTTATTTTTGCCAACTTTTGCATTTCATAAATCAAGTTTATTTCCACTAATTTTAATAGAATTGTATGCTATTACTTTTCCACAGATTTATGTGTTGAAAATTAATATTATAAAATAGTGATACAAAGTATTTCAGAAAACCAGGGAGAGTTGACATCCGAATCATTGCACTAAATATATCTATGGGATTCATGTATAGATACTTAAAACAATGTATAAGTTTAGTATAACTAATTCAAAACATCTTTATTACAAAATTCAAATTAGAAGAAATAATTTTTCAACTAATTTCATTTTTTTTTAAAAAGATGTTTTGAATTAGTTATACTAAACTTATTCATTGTTTTAAGTATCTATACATAAATCAATTTATATAATGTAAGCAATCTATAAAAATATCTATCGGAATTTGAAAAACATAAAAATCTTACTTTCGTAATTATTAGAAAACTGACTTTGTTAATTCTTCTTTGGCACAACGTCTCTACTTACTTAATTTAAAACATTTCAGAAATTTGAAATTGCTCTTCTGACATATATTTACGAAACTGTTTTCTAGGCATTATATCATATATAATTTTGTGACCAAAAGTACAAGAAATCAGAATATTTCTTACTTAGATCTATTACAATGTTTTCATAGAATTCAACACTTTTGAAAAGGGACTTCCAGGAAAATCATTTTTATATATATGCACAATTTAAATGCATTCATAAATCGTATTATTTAGAAAGATGTCTGTCATGTGACACAGCTTTCAATATTAGGTATTTCGTAAAAACAACGTAGAAGCAGAATATGATAAAAAATAGCTAAAAAGACTATGTTCTATTATGTGTCTGTCAATCATTTGTCAATATATCCATATGTAGCAACTCAGATATTGCATTTTTTTTCCCTCTTACTATTCTTGGAATAACATCTTATTTTTATTTTTGCATCCTACAGTAAAAATGTTTTTATTTGGCAACTCTCTAAAAAAAACTAGACTCTTTCTTTCTCTATATATACACTCCTCATATTTATAAGGACACTTTATATTTTGAAATAACTAATGTAAAAACAATTGTGAACAAGATTATACTAAGTGCAATTAATATATCTAGTATTCTAAAAACCAAAACTGTTATATTTTTTTTTAATATAAAACAAAATTAATGAAAAATAATGCAAAATGTGTTTTTCTCCACGTTTTTAGATGTTCATAATTATAGGGACAATCCAGATTTTTTCGTTTTATTTAACTTACTAGCGGATAAATTACAGTTGACATGCGAATTTGTTAACTACTGGGCTAGATTAATTCATATATAAGCCTTCAATTTTTCTTGGACGGACATTACTGATAATTCTTCGAAAAAAAGAACGTTCAAATAGTGAAGTATGATAAATGTGTTTTTTAAGTGGAAGGATAGTTTCAATCCGCCGAATTTCTAATGGAATTCGATGGTCTAAAATTGCTGAAGGAAATGTGATCAAACGTTGAACTGCTGGTTCGATAGGAGGGAGATCTGATGCAAAATCAGAGTTGTTTTACAGAGATCGAAGACTCATAATTCCTCTTACTGTTCTACTCATAATGACTGCTGCTGATTTTGCTCGTAATTTTTAACGAAAGGTTAGGTTCCACATTTATGCATGTTTTAAATAATTAATAATATGTTAAAATAAATAAAAAACCTGTAATAATCAATCAACATTTAATGGGGGAAAGAACGTCTGTGTTAAAGTTGAATAAAGACAATATTAAATGGTAAAATGTTGCATTTTCGGATGAAAAACATTTTATTCTTGATTAACCAAATGGTTTTAACAGTTACTGGCACGATCTGAAGATAGCGAAAGACAGAGCAGATTTTTTAAAGGCAGATATGAATCGGGCATTTTAAAGGTGGATCTATGGTGCTCTGTAGAGCTGCTTCTACTGAAGGCAGAATGAATTTAGTAATTTTTTCTATTATTATAAACATCAAGAGAATATCCGCAAATTTTAAACGTGGAATTATCAGATTTTTGTTAGATTTTGGGGGGTAATAATATTTTTTTCAACAAGACTTACATTTTTGCTCTACTTTTAGAGCAATAGGAAATAGTTTGAAGAAAGAAACTTCTGTATTATTGCCTTTCTCATGGCCTAAAAGTTGAAAAAAATTTAACTTATGATATTTGAAAGTGCATGCAAGTGGAAAGCAATTTTAAATAGTTTAAATGTATTAAGAATATCATATATGCTATATGAAATGGTATTGAAAATGAATATTAAAAAAAAATGTATATATATATATATATATACCAGAGAGAATGTCTGACTATTTAACCCTAAAAAGAGACCCCATAAAATATTAATTTAAAGAATAACTGAAACAAATTACTAAAATTCGAGCTGTCCTTATAATTGTGAACACCTGAAAAATCATCTTTTTCCATATTTAAAGTTTTTTAAGATAGAAAAACGGTAAAACTTTTTAAATATAGTCTATTAATGAAATTCAGATTAATTAAAAATATATTTGTTTAAATAATAGTGTTCAGTGTTTAGTTAATATAGAAAAACGGTGTCCTTACAATTATGAGAAGGAATGTAGATATATTTTTTTCCTACATTCAAAACACTCTGTTAAATATACATAAAAACTATTATGTCTTTAAAATAAATTTTCTTTCTATTTAACATTAGTTTGAAAAACTAAATTTGAACTAAATTTTTAAGCATTAATTAAAAATAATGCAATGCAAACCGGTTAAAATATGTTTGACAAAAATTAAATAATTGTAAATTATTAATTTACGCATCTTAGTTAAAGGCGGCTCAAAATTTATCGAAAGACTTACTTAACAATAGACAACAAAATGTTTTTAATTTAAACTTTTTCTTATTCAATAAAATTTTGTGTTTCGGTTTTTGAAAAAATGGAGCAGAAGTATATAGTTTCCAAAAATGTTACATTAAACATAAACTATTCCAAGAAAATACACGTACAGCCTACTATGTAAATATATTCTTTGTCGAAAGGATCACGGTAAATTACTGATTGAAGTTTACATGATAGAGTTGTACAAATTTTTATATACAAACTTTCATTTTCGACAAAAGAAAAAGAAATTTAGGGTATTACAGACGTCAGCCAATAAAATTACTATTTCAAATCTCTCTCATGCAATGATTACAACCACAATTAATCCAACTTTTTTTTTCGGAATTATTGGCTGAAATGTGATAATTCAAGCAATAACTTCATGCAGATTACATCGATATTTCTAAGCATAAAATAAAAGCACGAATAATATTACAGTATGAAAAAGAATTTCGCTAAAAAAAAGCTATTCTGAAATGGTTAAAATTCACGTGCACATATTTAATTATCTCAAAATGCTTAAAAGCACCAATTAAGACCTTTATAATTACCTCTGTAATGATTAATATATAAGCTATTCAATAAACTCCCCACAGAAATTTTGATATAAATATGCTGGTTGGAGCCGGAAGCATGGGGCATTTTATTTTGAAAATTTTTACAGATTTCAAAAATCTGTGGTTTATAGTGTCAAAACCTTGATGATAACATAACTTTAAGCATTGCCTCTCGCCATAGATAATTCAGTGACCGATTGTGCCTACCTGGTGCTCCCGACCAAAGAAATATACATGATCAATTTAACGAGACATGCAAACTGCCGTAACAATCAAATATAAGACATACGTGTAAAGTGAGTACATGAGAACAGTATCAAAATTTCATCTTGTTAGATATGGGATAGAAAACCGATGTGAGAGATTTTACTAAAAATGCGGCTGTAGTGCTTCTGTTGGACACGTAAGCATACTCGTTAGACAAGGTTTCCATGGTTCGATAAGTTAAAATTCAAATTGGTAAGAGCTGATATTTAAGATAGTGTTTGAGTGTGGCGCAGATCTCTCAAAGCTATAGACCCAAGTTTTCAACATTCGCTTAAGAAAATAACTATGTTGCATAATAATCCTGGGTGATGTATTTTTACATGATGTGGACTGATTCAAATGAACAAATAACTAAAAAAAGGTATTTTCATCTACTTGCAATGCATTTGCAGACATAAATGTGTTTTGTGCACCAAAACAAAGATGAGATTTTACGGGATGACAATTCGCCATGTCGCAGTTCCAAAATCGTTCGAGGTCATTTTGTGAAACATTCTGCACAAAAATTTCAACCAAATACGTCAGTGCTGTATGTTAAATATATTAAAGGAAAATATACTCATTTAAAAGTCAGTATTGTGTATTTCCTTTCTTTATGTGTTTATATATATATATTATTAATGCATTGTTCAATATATATATATTGAACAATGTATTAATAAAATTAGTTATTCTTGACACGCTTTTCTATAAACTTACTATTTAAACACACATATTTTTATGTTAATAAGCACCTGAGGAATTTGTATTTATGAAACAGATATTTTTTATATATTTGGTTGCCCCTAAACTCTTTTCTCAAAGCATCAAATAAAACATGCTGGTACTGATTGCTGTTGCATTTATATGTATTTTTTTCTGAATAAAAAAAATGAGTAAAGAACTATGGATCCATCAAATAACATATGCGTTATATTATAATTAAAAATGTATGCATTGGCCCACTTGCAGAATTATTATATTGCTTTATTCGTTTATCATAAGAAAGAAGATGATTACAAGTAACGACGGAGAAAAGATTTATATGCCAAAACTTCCATATCACTTTGATCTTAATAAGTTTTATTCATCTAATATCATTCTTTATTTTACTTATTTGTTATATAAATTTTTTATTATAGGAATAGTTTTATTTTCCAAGAACATATTTTTAATACACGTAACATTTTATAAATAATAGTAGAATAGAAAACAATGAACTAAATTATCAATATTTTTAAAAGAAAACAAATAATGTATATACGCTTATATACATATGCATAATTATTCGTGAAACAAAGAGAATAAAAATGAAAAATGTATCAGAGGCTATGTATCCTCTATATTTCCTCTATGTAACCAGACATTTCTACATTCTGTAAAATATTATTAAATTCATTATTAATTATTAATTTAAATAAAATGTTTGATGTAAGAGAACAAAATATTATTAGACATGACGAATAAAAATTTTATATAATTTTGATTTCCTTTCAGGTTTTTTAGTACTTCCTTTATTATTATTTATTTATTTTTTCATTTTTATTTATTTATTTATTTATTTATGCTTTCATGCATCTTTTCATTTACAACTTTGGACAAAAAATATTTAAAACTAATATCTACACAGTTTCATAAAAATCAGTCTGCCCGTATTTAACTTAAAAAGATAATATTTGTACTCATTATTAAAAAGTTATTCCAGTGTAAACAGGAAACCAAAAGAAAAAAAAAAAGCTAACAAGGAAACATTCAAAAGGTGTCGTCTTCAAAAAATATTGAAAAAAATATATGTGATTCTACTCTTCATAAAACACCAGGAAGGGAAAAAATTATCGGCTGGAATGAGTTACAGCGACCACAAAAAATTATCAAAATTAAGCATATTTGGCGATTTAGCTCTGTTAGGCGTTCAGTTTGCTGGCACCGAGATTGCCGTGTACGAACAGAACTATGTTTTGTTTCTCCGCCAAGTACTCAAAATAAATCACCTAACAATGTGAAATCGCCAAATATGCTTAATTTTGATAATTTTTTGTGGTTGCTGTAATTCATTTCAGCCGATAATTTTTTCACTTTCTGGTGTTTTAGGAAAAGTAGAATCACATATATATATATTTTTTCTTTTCAATATTTTTTGAAGACGACACCTTTTGAATGTTTCCTTGTAAGACGTATCAAATAAAGCATCACTAGTATACAAAACACGGTAGTTGTTTCATTTGGCATTTCTGAGAAAGAAGAATTCAAGATCAACTAGTACTGAAGTAGTGAAATAACTATTAAAAAAATTATAATCTTAATATGGGAAGACCTTGTTTATATCCGCATGTGCTGTATGCGAGTATGCTGAGTAAGTCTGTTCATAGATGCATATGTGAGTGTGCACTTATAATTATAACAATATATGCAGGAAAATGGGAAAATATTTCAGAACCTACTTTATTCGAGGTTACGGATGAAAACACTCTTATCACAGATTGAAAAAATAATATTTTTATGCTAATAAATAAACTGATTGTTTTTATTTCATGTCAAATATTTAGTCAATGGTGATAAATCAATTCATGATGAAATTATTTACTATTTGCATTTTATGAAAAATAATGGAGTATGTGTAAAATTATTTATTTCCATTAAAACAATACCAATGTAACGTTTACATCAGGGCACAAAAACAAAGCATCGCATTCCCAATGCACTAAGAAAAGCCACGTCAGAAATAAACACCTAAATAAAATTAAATAAGATAGCTAAAATTTTTTACATTTAATAAAACATAATTTTATGTGTGTATTAACTATATTTAATCATAGATTAACGATTTTTTCAATTCCCAATTTTTATTGAAATACTATTTATGATTCGCATGTATAGATGTTTAGTTCAAGTAATATTTTTTTTCTGTATTTAAAGAAACTGAAAGTACTGAAAAAAAAAATCAAATGTATTTTTATTTTATTTTATTTTATTTTATTTTATTTTTTGTTTTTGTTTTCTTCTTGCTTTCATTTACTTTTTAATGCAAGTATTTTCTGATTATTAAAAAATTTATCGAAGTTCATATTTTACTTTCTCTTTTAAGTTATTTATAGCAAAATCAATAATTCTTATCTAAAATTTTATTTTCTGGAGATCCATTTTCTCCATTTTAAATTACAGTTATATTTTGGTTTTGAAATGCATTTTCTTTAACTCAAGATTTGATTGAATATGGATAACAGGAAGTATTTTAAAAATACTTCCTTTTCCCTCTTTTACTTGTTTTGACAAAGAAATTACATTTGTTAAAGGCCATTCTTTGTTTATCTTTTCATATCTTACTTTGTATCTTATCGCTTCACTTAAAACGCTTGCATTGTTATGCATAATTAATTCGTAAAGTTAAAAGTCCTATTAATAAAGATAAAATATAATTTTTACTTAACAATTTTCCTGTTTAAACTTTTAAGAGGAAAGGGAATAATGAAAATTATCAAAATCATTGCAATTAAAAATATCTGTGATTATTAAGGATATTCTAAGCTATGTAATGTTTTTAAAATAATGCCATTCTGTAGCTCCTTAAATATTATTTAAGACTAGCAGGCACTGCCCGCTTTGTTAGTTACTATGTTTAAATGAGTTTTAAAAAATGAATAATTGAAACTTTTAAATAAATATGTTTCCATTGGCGACTTCTTCTGGCCCAACTTTAGTATGGTGTCTCCTTGGCTACTTTTTTTATGAATTTAAACGACTGTCGCAATTGTGTGAAAACCTTGGCCAGAAACGTCCGAGCTACTTCAGTGAAAACTTTCAAATTTTGTTAAGGGGCCATACCAAAGCTGTGCTCAAATTTTTGGAAATACAAACCATGGCCAAGTATCGTGATATACAGCCGTTAATGAAATGTAAATGGCAGATCATTATTTATTTTTCATTATGTTGATGGCTGTATGGCTTTATAAACTTCAATCTATTTTAATAGTTACGATGGAAAATGAAACCATTAGAACATAAACTAGATAAGATAATTTTTCTGGATGATAACTATCTCCAAAGAAAATAGTAATTAAAAAATCTTGTATATATTTGCTTTTTATAACTTTTTTTTCTTCCATCTTAAACAATAATGAAAAGCCCCAAAAGTTTTTTATTCTTTATAAATATTTTATAAAGTACTGTTGTTACTTTTAATTAAATTCTCAGTATTACGAGTGGTTTTCATCTTGGGTGATCCAAAAATTAGAGTAAACTTTAACAATGAATAATTGCCCCAAAAATAGAATAGTTTTGAGTAAACAGAAGAATAAGCATTTTATTTATTTTATTTTATTTTTGTATGTGTTTGTTAACAAGTAACTGCTTGAATAGCTTTTTATTTGACTATAGGAGACGATGCACAACTGACAAGTAGTTGAAACATTGTAAAAAGATTTACAGCTGTTTAATTTGTTGTCCGTCATTCAGGAACATAACTGTCAGAAAAGACAAAACATCATTAATTTCATATAGAATGGAATTGTCAGTATTAACCCTTAAATGCATGATTTTTTTAATTCTGACCGAAAAAAATCTATTATATGTAGATTATCATATAGGTTTATGGGGGAAAAAAAGTATGTAGGTTTTATTTATTATTTATTTATTTATGTTTCTGTTACTAGCCGGCTTCAGATACCAGCTGATTCACAATTCTTGAAAAATCTAACCATATTAAACTCCCGCTCGTTGGGGGCCACGGTAGCCCAGTCGGTACTCGATCCGGCCAAAGACCGTTGTGTACACTATTGGCGGCTGGTGCACGTAAAATCTGTCCTGGCCGCAATGTCCTCCATGTTCCCATCAAAACATATACCTCTGGGAGTCACCGAAGAGGGAGAGACATTCCTTCCGTGGAGGATCAAAATTGTGATGGCATGTATCCGGACCACCTCTAGGAGTGTGCCCCAGACCGTCGCCAATTGCCCATCTGCGCAGCACTAGTGCGACGTAAAGCCCATCCATCCCGCTCGTTGGCGCCTACGGCTCACGGTGGATGAAATTATAGACAAAAAGGCATATAGGATTATTACGGCATTTTAAGGTTATACAAAAGAAATTTTTTGGTACACTTATGTTTACACTATTGTAATATAGACACTGAAAGTCATACCTTTCTTCTTTACAAATATTTTACACTTTACGTCTACAAGTTGGGGTTTAGAGATAAAGTTTTAGAATTTCAACAGAGATTTAGAGATAAATTTTTAGAATTTCGACGGGGATATTCATACAAGAGAATTAGCCAAACAGCGTGTCATGAAGATTTATTACATCATTTTAAACATTTTCTAACAAAGTAAGTGCAAAAAGATAATAATGATGATAAGCAATTTTCTTAAAACAATTTTTTCAAAATTTAAACAATTCTAAGAAAACAAGCTGTTCTTGAATTCCGAAGATATATGTTTAGTTTATGTCCAATGGTTAATTTAAATACCGTTAAGGAAAATATTAAAGTGCATTCAATTCATTTATTATTAAATTAGATTTTGATCATGCGCATTTAAAATGCAGGGTGAAACATTCAACGGGCTCGTTTCACTTATTAACCCCTGCGGGGCTCTGCCCGCATATTTACTGCTTTATTTTTTACTGAATAGAAATATTAAAACTGCATAACTCAAGATAAAAGCAGAAAAGTGTTATAAAAAATCCCCATGTTCAATATGAAATTGAAATACATAATATTTAATACCACATTATTATAGTTATTTTTTATGAAGTATTGTGCTAAAAACCAGTAATTTTTTTAGAATAGAAAGAAATTTGTAATATCAGAGCATTTTTCGTTACAGTTTTAGTATATGACACCTATGGAGACTTTTAAATTTTTGACACGATTTGGAGATAAATTTTTTGGTATAATTGTTTGTTAAAAATAACAATAATAGTAATAATAATAATACCTATTTTTTTTTTCTTTTTATGCCTATATTTTATACCAATGTAGTTTTTTAATTAATTTTAGGCAGTGTTTAAAACTATATATATATTTAGTGTACAACTAGGTAATAATTTTACACATTCGAAAATATCTGAAATATATATATATATATATATATATATATATATATATATGTTTATATTATTAGGTAGAGGTTTGATATCTGTCGTACTTGGAGATTTTTGTATTTGCTGATCGAAAACGTAATATGAAAATAAAGTTTCCGGAGTGTATTTTCGTTATAGTATGAAATATTGTTTCATATTATTTATTGCTCTCTTAATATACCTCATTAAAATAACCATGATTTTTAAAAGAAATTAGATATGTTCGCCAGATTACTTGGAGATTTTTTTTTTTTTTTTTTTTTTGCCAAAAACGACAGATATTAAATCTGTTCCCATAAGTATTATTTTAATTTGGAAAAATCTCTTACAACTTCAATTTTTAATTATTTTCTACCTACTTCTTAAAATGATGAAGAATAAAATGTACTCAGTTCTCTATAAAGTTAGGCGATGAATTTTTTTCTTGGCATAATTAGACATATGAAATATATCATAGAAAAGTCTAATTCTGTAATGCTAAAGTAATAGCAGCGTGAAATTAGAAGATGAGTTTACATATGAGTTATAAAGAATCATTTATAAATCAGTTTGAATATGACTCATTTTTTTTTTCTTCTCTTAATGCCAAAATGTATTCGAAGTATTTTAAAATATGTGTTTAAAATAAAAATGATAAAATACACTTTAAAGACGAAAATAAATGCAATCAATCATACGGTTACAACATTATTTAATTACCCCCCCCCCCCCAAAAAAAAAAAAAAAAAAAAAAAAAATTAACAACATAAAAGATTGCCAGTAAGAAAAATAATTTTCTAAAAGTAGAGAAAAAGTATTTGCAGACAGCAAATTACAATCCTAAAATTCTTTTTTTGAAAATATCTAAAATAATGCTTTTTATTTATTTAAAGACAAAAAATTTCTTTATTACAAATAGCAACATTGACGTTTATTTTATTTTTGCTTTTTACACCATTTATCACATTTTTATTGTCCCGTGGAAAATGATATCATTGTAGAAAAACAACGTCGTAAGAGATACTTTTCAAGTTTGAAAAAAGAGTATCTTTATTAACCCGACATTTTTAATTAATAACTTCGTTAATTAAAATAATAGATATTTCTAAGAAACTGAAATGTCTTTCTTAGAGTATTCGGCAAATATTGATACCTCTCATGACGCGAAAGACACTGCCCTCCGTGAGGAGATGCGGTCGCAAACAAAAAATTTGACGCCAGTGACAGTAACTTTTTTTTTAATATATAAAATAATTAGATATATGAAATTTATCATAGAAATGTCTATTTCTGTAACGTTAAAATACTATTAGTGCGAAATTAGAAAATGAATTTATATATGAGTTATAATGAGTCATTTATAAATGAGTTTAAAATTTGACTTCGTTTTTCTTAATGCCAAAATACATTCAAAGTATTTTAAAATATGTTTTTAAATAAAAAAAGATAAATACACTTTAAAGACAAAATAAATTCAGTTAATTGTACGGACATGACATTATTTCATTATTCAGAAAGAAAAAAAAAAATAGAACTTCTAAAAATTTTTAAAAGTAACATAAAAGATTGCCTGTAAGAAAATTAATTTTCTAAAAATAGTGAAAAAAAAAAAAAAAATACAATCCTAAATTCATTTTTTCATTGAAAATTTCTAAATCAACGCTTTTTATTTATAGGAAGACAAAAAATTTCTTTGTTACAAATAGCAAACTCTCATATCGTTTTGAGAAATATCTTCTGAAAAAGATATGAGAAGTTTCATCTTCTCATTTTTAAGTAATTCATTTTTAACAGTGAACCTATTTTCAGAGATTAGGAAATTATCTATCCTGGTAGAGCAATTTTTGAATTCGTAAAAGGGGTCATAAAATGTTCAAGTCCATTTATTTTAAAAAGGCGCATGTTTGAGCGAAAATTCCTTTACATTACATTAAAATAAAAACATTCAGATGTACAAAAATGTATTTGATTCTTTAAACAACTTTAAACAATTAAATTCATTCAACTTTCAATTTAATTTATTTAATAAATTCTATGTGTATATTTTATGTGTGAAATCGCACGTAAAATTCAAACAAAATGGAGTTAGTGATGATTTTAATTATGATTTAGGATAATATTAATACCATTTTATATTAGTTATAATAGCAATTAATCCCTGTGCCGTACGCGAGCACTTTTAAAATTCAGAAAAAGAAAAAAAAAAAAAAAAATCACTGAAAATTTTTACTATTGAAAAACCTATTTTCTAAGCATTATATATATAATTGTAATACCCAAAACTACGTCTCCTAGCTCAGATCACCCTGTGAGGCTGTTTTCCCAGCGAAAGTCAATGACGAAAAGCTTACGTAAAGGGTTTTCCTATGGGGATAATCTAATTTTAAATGGTTAGAATGGCAACACTGCGTATTATTTTTTGACTTTTTTGTGTCATTTGTGTTTAGTATGCTGTCATTTAATCATGCAAAGATACACGCTTGAACAACGTTTCAAAATTATTAAATTGTTTTATCAAAATAAGTGTTCATATTTGAATACTCAGAGAAATTTGAGAAGAATTCATGGACGACATTATTCAGTTAATCGACTCGATCGATTGTGATTTTTTTTCTTTGGGAATATGTTAAGTCACGAATTTATGCTGATAATCCAATAACATTTGAGAAATTAAAAACCAACACTGAACGTGTTATTCGTGAAATAATTCCAAATTTATGTGAAAGAGTGATGAAAAATTGGGTTGACAGAATACGGTATGTACAGAGAGGTCGTGGTGTTCACATGAACGATATTATATTCATACTTAATGGCATAATGTAAGCTTTCAAAAAAAAAAAAAAATGTGTCTCACAATTTTTTTTTTTTTTTTTTTTTTTTTTTTTTTGTATTACACTTAATGGAAAACCCTTTAGAAACGCTCGTCCACAAAACCCACGTAACCTCGCACCCAATGACATTTAATAATAAACTTTGTCAGTCTGTAGCAGTGTTTCTTTCAGAAAGGTTTCGTCTGCGTGTTTATTTCCTTTGAAATGTTTTTAAGTATAAAATGTAGCGCCGGTTTGACAGAACTGCTCATGATTTTATTTAAAATATAATCCTTGTACTCC
Source organism: Salticus scenicus (assembly GCA_963930645.1). Classification (NCBI taxonomy): domain Eukaryota; kingdom Metazoa; phylum Arthropoda; class Arachnida; order Araneae; family Salticidae; genus Salticus; species Salticus scenicus. The sequence goes on along the minus strand of OZ005648.1, from coordinate 186,678,653 downwards.
GTATATATCGTGTTTCTGTCTTCATTAAATTTTGTCATATGTTACATTCGTCGGCGAATTATTGTGTTCAATTCCTCCCTGTCATCATTTTGATTTAAAAATGGTTTTATGGAAAAGCAAAAATAGTAAATATTCTGTTTGTTTTGCGTGCTCTACCACGCTAAGAGCTAACTGCCAGCAACATATAAATTTTTGCATGATTATAAAAATACACAGATATCCATATTTTGTAGACATTAGTTTAAATCAAATTTCATTCCAAAGGTCTGCTTTCTTAATAGTTTATTTTTTAGTTCTATGTCCGTTTTTTTTTTTTTTTTTTTTTTTTTTTTTTATCATTGTTCAATTCATTGTGCTCCGCCCTTTCTCTTTTCAGAACCACTGCATACTGTCAGAGTCACTATGCTTTATAAGTCAGAAAAAATAAAAATTAATTAAAGAAAAAATCTTTAATGATCGGGGAAAAATTTGCTCCAGATCAACACTGCGTGTGGCAACATATGACCGTTCACGCTGCATGAGCCCGTTTAAGTTTGACCCTCTTAACGAATCACTATACTTTTACACACCAAAAAACATAACGGAAATCGAAATAAATTATTTTATCTTCAGTGAAATACTCAGTTCAGGTCCCCACTGCCTGCAGCAGCGCATATCTGCCTGCGATACGCTCGGCTTGCACCCCTAATAATTTTGCGCTTCAGAAGATATTCGCAATTGATTCTTCATATCCAGATGTAACTCAATAAAAAAATTCCCCCCTTCCCTTTAAAAAATTTTACACATTCAAACATACCTGCAATCGATTCATCACACCCAAAAACATACCAGTTTTAAATGCTCTAACTCTATTTCTACATTCCTGAACCCATGCTTCCCGTTTAGGACTCCTTTATAATTTTACATTTTTGAAAGTATCCGTAATCGATTTCTCATACCCCAAAACATAAAACTTCCAATTTATGGCTATCTCTTTATTTACCAATTTTCGAGGGTTGATCTCTATTTAAAAAACATAGTCCCCAATTCTGCCTTCAAGTACCCCCCCCCTCCCCCTAATAATTTTACTTATTCCAAATTATCGGCAATTCATTCCTCATACTCAAAAACCTATAAACACCAGTTTTGTGGCTCAGTTTCTATTTTAAAACATTTGCCCCTCCCAAAATGTCCTCCAAATAATGCCTCCTGTTAATAATTGTGCAATTTCGAAAGTATCCGAAGTCATTTTTTTTTTTTTTTCCATAATGATATTTTGAAAAAATTCATTTATTAATTTGTAAACTTTAAACATATCAAAATAATAATAATAATAATGATAATGATAATTATTTTTCATTAAAATTTCATGTTTTTAAGTCAGCGGCTGCTCGTAAATCACATTTTAGTTATACTAATATTGAATAAAATCATTTTATATGAAATAAATGTAACTTTTATTCCTTATTTAGGTAATTCGCTTATTTTCAGGTAGATATGGTGATATTTTCACAGTTAATCAAATACTGGTTTCGGAAAATTTTTCAACTTCCAGTCTTTTATGAATTTACACATTTTGAGAGACCCAGATTACGATTCGACCATTTTTAAAAATTGCCTGTCTCTTTGAGTGTGTGTGACAAAAAAATTTTATGGCTACTGTATCTCAGAAACTACTGCACATAATTTCACGCGTTCAACAAATGTTATTGATTTTATTTTGAAGCAGTATAATTTACGGAAGATTACGCACTAAGTGCAACGCGCACTAGTGCGCTAAGTGCAACGTGGAACCCGAAGCAATTGGGTGAAAGTATTAAAAGAATTCATTGCTGTCGTGTTTTGAGCTATTATAAAAGTTTCAAGTGACTATCTAGCCGGGAAGTTAGTTAAAAATTGGTTGCAAGCTTTGTACTGGTAACGCTGCCGAATGCAGCAGGAACCCGAAACAGTTGGCTAAAAGTATTAAAAAAAATGCATTTTCACCGTATTCTGAATTATTCTGAAAGTTTCAAATGTCTAGCTAGTCGGGGAATTAGTTAAATAAATTTTCTGTTGAATCATATAAACGCTGCCTAAGGCAGTAGGGACCTGAAACAGTTGACTAAAAGTATTAACAAAAGTATTGTCACCGTGTTCTGAGCTATATTGAAAGTTTCAAATTTCTAGCTAATCAGGAAGTTAGTGAAAAATCGAATGCAAGCTTTTGTACTAGTAACGCTGTCGAAGGCAGCAGGAACCCGAAGCAGTTGGTTAAAAATATTTAAAAAATGCATTTTCACCGTGTTCTGAACTATTCTGAAAGTTTCAAAAGTCTAGCTAGTCGGGATGTTAGTTAAATACATTTTCTGTTGAATCACATAAACGCTGCCGAAGACAGTAGGGACCTGAAACATTTGACTAAAAGTATTAAAATTATGTATTGTCACCGTGTTTTGAGCTATCCTGAAAGTTTCAAATGTAGCTAGTCGGAATGTTAGTAAAAAATCGATTGCAAGATTTGTACTGATAACGCTGCCGAGGGCAGCAGGGACCCGAAACAGTTGGCTAAAGGTATTAAAAAGTTGCATTTTTACCGTGTTCTGAACTATTCTGAAAGTTTCAAATGTCTAGCTTTTCAGGAAGTTAGATAAATAAATTTATTGTCGAATTATTAAACGCTGCCGAAGGCAGTCCGACCTGAAGCAGTTGACTAAAGTATTAAAAAAATGTTTTGTCACCGTGTTCTGTGCTGTCCTGAAAGTTTCAAATATCTAGCTAGTCGGAAAGTTAGTTAAAAATCGATTGCAAGATTTGTAGTGGACAAACAAACAAACAAACAAGAATCGAAGTTAATAAAAACATGGTAATATTCATACATAACAGATTTTCACCGTAGGCACACTGTAAAAAATCTCGCATTAAATGAAATTCTCCAAATCTACCAACTAGGATCAAACTAGATTCCCCTGCATAGTTTGCGTCGATGTTAACTCACAGCCACAGAAGCAACATTTATTCACTTACTCAGCATTTCCCTTTCTTTGATACCCAGTTCTACTAATAAACTAGTATGTTGTGGCCACCACAAGACTTTCTTCTATATTTACCTATACATATTCAATCAGTAACAATATTAAAAAAAAAAAAAAAAAAAAGTACGATTTTTTTTTTCTAAGTTTTTTTTTTTTTTTTTTTTTTGTTAAAAGTGAAAAAAATCGATAACTTTGTTTTAAATTATCACAGATTTATAGTTCAACCATTCGTTTTAAAGGTATTGACGAGACCTTTCGAAAGATACCCATCTTGAAAATTTATCCCCCCCGGGGGGGGTACTTCCCCCCCAGGGGGGGAAGCGATGCCCCCCCATGCAGAAATTTTTTTTCCTAGTTACATACTACTATTATCAATAATTCATATTAATTTTACAATCACAAGTTTAAATTATGCACAATTATGCACAAATTATGCACATTTATACGAATTTTTGTCCTATGCTGCCATGTTAAAAATTTAGATAAAATGCTATCACAGCGCCACCTGTTGAGCTATTGATCCCCAAACATAATCAGCTCCAGTTTATGTCGGGGACCAACTAAATACCAAGTTTGGTTAAATTTCGTTAAAAAAAAAAAAAAAAAAAAAATGCGATTTTTTTTCTAAGTTTAGTTTTGTTAAAACTAAAAAAAATCGATAACTTTGGTTTAAATTATCACAGATTTATCGTTCAACCATTCGTTTTAAAGGTATTGACGAGATCTTTCGAAAGATACCCATCTTGAAATTTTGCCCCCCCGGGTGGGAACTTCCCCCCCCCCCGGTGGGGGGGCAACCGATGCCCCCACATGCACAAAAATTTTTTCCTAGTTAACTACTACTATTATCAACCTGATCTTTCGAAAGATACCCAATGTGAAAATTTACCCCCCCTGGGGGGGTATTTTTCCCCTAGGGGGGGGGAACGATGCCCCCCCATGCAGAAAATTTTTTTCCTAGTTACATACTACTATTATCAATAATTCATATTAATTTTACAATCACAAGTTTAAAACAACTCTAATTATGCACATTTATACGAATTTTTGTCCTATGCTGCCATGTTAAAAATTTAGATAAAATGCTATCACAGCGCCACCTGTTGAGCTATTGATCCCCAAACATAATCAGCACCAGTTTATGTCGGGGACCAACTAAATACCAAGTTTGGTTAAATTTCGTTAAAAAAAAAAAAAAAAAAAAAAAATTGCGATATTTTTCTAAGTTTTTTTTTGTTAAAAGTAAAAAAAATCGATAACTTTGGTTTAAATTATCACAGATTTATCGTTCAACCATTCGTTTTAAAGGTATTGACGAGATCTTTCGAAAGATACCCATCTTGAAATTTTGCCCCCCCGGGTGGGAACTTTCCCCCCCGGTGGGGGGGCAACCGATGCCCCCACATGCACAAAAATTTTTTCCAAGTTAACTACTACTATTATCAACGAGACCTTTCGAAAGATACCCATCTTGAAAATTTACTTCCCCGGGGGGGGATTTTCCCCCCCAGGGGGGAACCGATGCCCCCCCATGCACAATTTTTTTTCCTAGCTAACTACTACTATTATCAATAAATCCTATTAATTTTACAATCACAAGTGTAAAATAACTCTCTTTATGCCCATTTATACGGAATTTTGTCCTATGCTGCCATGTTAAAAATTTGCATAAAATGCGATCACAACGCCACCTATTGAGCGATTGATCCCAAAATCTAATCAGCACCAGTTTATGTCAGGGTGCAACTAAATACCAAGTTTGGTTAAGTTTCATTCATTGGTTCGTGAGATACAGCGTCCACAAAAAAAATGATACAGACAGACAGACAGACAGACAGACAGACATTTTTTAAAAACTATTAATTCGTGTTCTCCATTACCCAAAACATGTAAATCCATCAAAAAATAGACTTCGAAAATTTTCGCGAATCCAATACTTTCTCTATATTACATATAGAAGAAAGTAAAAACAGAAAAAAACTATAATAAATCTGCTTTAATGGTCACAGATTTTATCTTATTACAGAAAAAAAAATGAAGTAGATGCTAGACTGGGATGTTATTTTATATTAAATTTCTGTTGTCCTAGAAAACAGATATATATATATCTGTACTGATAAGTATAAAGCATTTAAGTCCAAAAATGTCGATTTTGAGTTAAGCACATAGTCAGACTCAGAAAAAAATTCTCTATCGATTGGTATAAAGGATTTAAATCCATGTCATTTAGTCTTTGAGAAAATCCATTGGTACAAAAAGATTCAAGTCAGAAATTTAGCATTAATCTTTGGTATAAAATATTTAATTCAATTTTTTCCCTTTATTAAATGAAATGGTATAAAGCGTATGAATGGTATAAAGCGTATAAACCAACATAATCCCTTTTTCCTAACCGATTCTGCTGATTAGTTTTTAGTTAGTTTAACTTTATTTTTCGTCTCCTGAAAAATCAAGAATATGGACTTAAATCCTTTATACTTATCAGTACAGATATATTTAACAGAATGTTTTAAATTGTATTTGACTTACAGGGAGCTCCATGAATAATGAAACTGTTGAGTGCCTAAGTAACTAACACATTTAAACTGCGATAATATACATGATCATAGGTAGCATACACTGCAAAAATACATAAGCTACTTAATTTCATCAATAAATATCTATGTTCTTTTACGATTAAAAGATCTTTATGGGACGCCTATATCAAGAATTAAGGTTTTTAGTGAGATTTTAAAACAATAAAAATGGCTTTAAAACTTCAAATAAAATTAAATAATTAAATATTATTTAGCTCGTTAAAATAAATGCTTTTAATTATTTTATAGTGTCATACATAAAAATAGATATTTTGATATTAATATACCGTGTGTGATCAAAATTGGCATGTTTTAAATCATTAGAACTTTAAACTAAACTAAAATATTATAATTTACAGGTATTTATCTATATCATTATATAAAGCGCAAAAAATTGTTTGTTTGTGGAGGGTAATCTCTGAAACTACTGAACCGATTTAAAAACTTCTTTCACTGACCGAAAGCTACAGTATGCCATATTGTTATAGGCTATATTTCATTTTGATAAAATAAATTTTAGTTTAAAATCGGAGCATTTTAATTAAAATCCCCATAGAAGCCGTAATAGAAATGGAAATAATGAAATATTAAAAAAATTAGCTGCTGCCAACATAAAAGAAACATTTACATATTCATTTCGTTTTTAAAATATCTTGACGCGAAAAGAAAAGAAATATATTTGCACGTGCATTAAATTGAAATTCATATAAAGCTTTTTTAATTGTTAAACTTACACGTTAAATCTGACGTCATTATAGAATTAAAAGTGTTTATTTTTCTAATAATTTAATTTGATATGATATGATATAATATCTAAGCATCAATGTTTAAACCACGGAGTCTTTATTACTCCGTGGTTTAAACTGATGTGTGTAAACGAAATTGGAATTTAAAAATAAATAAATAAATAAAATAAAATAAAATAAGAAATTCTATTTTATAATATTATTTACTTTAATTTATAATTGTTGCCAAAAAGATTTACGAATTAATTTATTTTTAGACATATAATAAAATATATTTTCACGCGAACAATAATATAAAAAGTGAACTGGATTTTTTGTAAAAAAATAATAAAGATCGAGGAAAATTATTTCCCCATTTTAATCCCCATATTTGGATATAGATATGTATTAGTTATCATGTGCATCCGTTAGATTAAATTGTTTTTGTTGTAAAATTGATAAAATTGGAATTTTAAATTTCGAAACTCTAGAAAAAAAAATGGCAAATTTCCATATTCGATTGAAAACATAAACATTTCATTTCAAAGGATGATATTTACACAATAAACATCCATCTAATAAACTAATTAAAAGGGAAAGGATAAATATTCTATCATAATTTGAAGTCAAATTTGTTTTCAAATGTCTAACTAAAGTATCTGATATAATATACTAATATGTTGTAGCGGAATAGATTTGATATCCGTCATCCTTGTCAGAAAAAAAAAAAAAAAAAAATATCGCCAAATTATCTGGCGAATATAATTTAATTCCTTTCAAAAATCATGGTTATTTTAAAAACTTACATTAAGAGTGTAACGAATAATATGAAACAATATTTCGTACAATACATATTACGAAAATATACATCTGGCATGTATATTTTCGTATTACGTTTTTGATCGCCAAATACAAAAAACGCCAAGGGTGACAGTTTTGAAATTTAAAATTAAAATTTTGTCAATTTGACAGCAAAATAACTCAATCTAACGCATGCATACAATAAATAATACATATCTATACCCAAATATGAGGATTAAAATCGGGAAATAATTCTTCTAGAATTAAAAAAAAAAAAAAAAAAAATCCAATGAGCGATTAACATGGAAAATCTTTTTCTTGCATCCACGGGCGGTCAGTGATGTCATACTTCGCTTGCGTATTGAGATGTTTAAATTTATTTGGCGACTATTTTTAGCAACTAACAGTTATGGCAAGTAGCTCAATATACATAGCGCATACAGCCATTACTGAAATGTAAATAGCATTTAATTATTTGAGTTACATTATGTTGACTGGAAACCTATTTAATATACCTATGCTCTATAGCTATACTAATATAAAAAAAAGAAAGGTTTATATGCATATGTAGAAAACGATCGCTAGAACTAAAAAGCCGATTGCTTTTTTTTTTTTTTCTTTCAATAATCAAAAGTTACACTCTCTCTAAGTGCTAGAAGCTATAATAAATTTTGGTAAAATAAATTTTTAATTAAAATTTTCAATATTTTAATTGAAAACAAAGCATAGATTTGATATCTATCGTCATTGGCGATTTTTGTATTTGGCGATCGAAAACGTAATACGAAAATCTGTATATTATCGTAGTAAATACGAGATGTATGTGTTTACTTCAATTACCCTACTACCGTAGGTAGTGGAAGTATTGTATAGGTTTTGGCAATTGGTCAGTGTGTGTGTATATGTGCACGTGTGTGTGTAATCTTCTGGCTGTCATATCTCCAAAACTAATAAAAATAGAACTACTAAACTTCACAAGTGATTCAGGTCTGGTGTACAGATAAATTTTCCAAATTTTCGTGAAAATTGAAAAACCGGAATTGGGTCATCGAAAACCAGAAATGGGACCCTAAGCCCATATTCAAAAACACCTCTAATGATTTTCTTCAAAGTTGCTATATAAATAATATATTAGATGCCCTTTCGATTGAAAAGTTTCTTAGTTCAGGAAAATTGATAGGCGTCCTCTATAAACAGTTCAATTTCAGACTTCGCAAGTGCGTTCCTTTAAAAACGCCTGTACGGATTTTTTTCAAACTTGCCATGTTAACTTCCTATTAAATATCCTTTTGTATGTAATTATTGTTTTTAGGTCAATAATTGAGTATGTTAAGTTTTGGTAAAAGTTGGTATCACAAAAACGGCTCTAACGTATTCTTGAAAATTTTTTCTTTAATCCAATTTAGATAACCTTTCTCAAGTATTACGTGCTTATTACAGGAATATTAACGGTCATCCTGATTAGGTAGTTCAGTTTTAGATCTCGGAAATTCGCGTTTAAAAAAATAACTATCTATTTTTTTCCCCTTATTTTTTAACTCCCTATGCAAACTCTGTTGTATGTGTCTTTATACGTGTATCAAGTTTCTCTTACTCGAAAATCTCAAAAAATGCAAGTAATATCTCCAAAAAATTGTATATATTACGTGTAATAGTGGGTAATGGAAGTCGTGTGGTTGTTTCACATCAGATTCTGTAATAGTATATATTGTACGAATATTGTTTCATATTATTGATTTCTCCTTTAATATACATTAAAAATTAAATATATTTGCGAAATGAAAAAATAAATAATAATTAAAGCTATTATGACGTCAATTTTATCAAAAACATTTTCATGTCATAGATTTATTTTTCAATATTTTTTATTCATGAGTAAAGAAATGTTTCTTTTTATGAAATAAATAAATAAATAGCATTAAGTAAAAATTGCCAACATTTAACAACTAATTAAAAAAAATAATTGTAAAATTATATTTTGACTTTCCAGTTAATAATATTGCCTGACTATAACATATAAACTGATATATTTCTTGATTTTTTACATATCAATCCATCTTTAACTAAAATTTGTTCATCAGTGCGAAGCTGGACGGGTCAGCTAGTGTAGAAATAAAACATTAAACGCATATTTTAATAATTTAATTTGCTCGTAATTCGTGTCTCGTAACGCAATTTAACTTTTTTTTAGAATTCTTCTGCACATGAACCTTCGAAATTATTCAAATTCAAAAGTATTCATTAATGGCTAAAAATTATTATGTAATTTTTACATAATATATGATTTTCTTACCTTTTTATCATATAAAATGAATCTTAACTAACATCATGAATTCTATACATCATTTAATTTATACGTCATTTACAATTTCCATCTCAGACCATTTAACATATTTTTCTTTCCCATCACTGAGTAAACTACCTAATTTTCAACCAAAAACACTAATCAGCGTTCCGGAATCAAGTTTTCAACAAAATACCGTAAACAACTCATCGGAATAGCTCTTCCGAAGGACAAATGCATTAATTTCCATCGTAGTAAAACCATCTTTTCTTCACGCTTTGGTGAAAGAAAGAAAGGTAAGGCGTTAACACGGAAGAAATCCTGTTCAATTGTTTTTGCATACTGGATGGCATTAGCGGTTATTTTTATAATGCATTATTCACAGGGAAAATTACAGGATTTTTTTTTTTTTTTTTTAATTAATATTAGATGCTTTTATTTGCTAATTTTCCAGATTTACTTGAAATGTTCAAAGAGTATACTGTATATGTCTACATTTAAGTATAAATAGTTTTTTACTATGTTATAATAAAATTTAATTTTTCACTGTAAGTTAAATTGACATAACATCTTACTTTACAGATAAAATGGGTTACGAATAACATGTCACATAAGGTTTTCTTTCAACAGTTTCATTTTAACGCTTTTCTATAATTTTTTAATCCACATTAACTTTTCTCAGACAAATGGGCCCATCCGGCCGAGTGGTTCTGCGCTCAAAGCTGGTAGACGGGAGGTGCCGGGCTAGATCCCAGGCTGCGCTCGTCGACCTAGCCTTTTAAGTTTTTCCATGGTTTTTTCCGAAACATGCATAAATACGGGCTAGGACCCCTTAGAAAGACTCCCAAGGAGGGCATTTTTCCTCAGGCCTAGGATCCTACAGCAGTCAATTGGCTTTATTCCTAAATCCAATCCAATCCTCAGACAAAGAATTATAATATTAATTTAGTACTAGAAAAATGGGCGCGTCAGTTTGAAGGTGAAACTAATGTCCAAAACAGTTGTTTTGATTGCTTTATTTATGCCAATGTTAAATATATATTCAAGATAATTTTTTGATATATAATAAAAATCTTATACAATTTATACAATGCATCTTTAAATGACTTGCATTACATTTAATAAAATAAATTTGAGTAAAAAAATTAATCATTAGTTACAACTTACTTCGTTACTATTTTGAACTATTCAGTTATACAATTTATTAGCATTCTCAAAAAAAAAAAAAAAAAAAAAAAGGTAGATATTTTATCACAAAACTCGCATATATCTGGTATCAGAAAAATAATATTTTCCACTAATAACATAATTATAAAATTCTCTCCCCCCCCCTTTTCTTTTTTTTTTTTTTTTTTTTTTTTTTTTTTATGAATTCCACATTATTAGTAAACATTCATTTTATTAAAAAATCAATACATATAACAAAAGAAGATGTGTGTGCATGCGTAACCGTTGTTTTGTAGGCAAACAGCTGGCCGCAGATGTACATAATTTTCCATGAAAATCTGTTTTTACCTCTCCTAAAGCACCTCGAAGACCAGTTCTCTAATTTCGGACTAGTTTTTTAATTTATTAATCATTTCTTCTTCTTCTCTTTTTTTTCCTGTTGTTGAGATTGTCAAGTGCTGCCATCTATTGCTATAAAGTGAAAGTGCTAATCTGATCGAGAAAAGTCTGCTCGACAAACGTAGTTTTTCAATGACAGAAGCTCTACGTATCGTCCTCCTGTTAGCACTTAAATTGAAATGTCTCGTTCAGGGGAAAAATCAAGCTGTGAAGACACGGAACCGATATAGAGTAAACGAAAAAGATGCTGCGAAGTTAGCGGGGACATGAAGCGAGGTTTAAAGTGATTTCAATAGATTATTATTATTTTTTTTTTTTTAATAAAGTGGTTAGCAGGTGTACAGTACACACAGAGATTAATGTTTTTTGAAAATTCCTTTAAATTTAGTGACTAGAGAAGCAGACAAAGATAACATGGCACACACATGCGAGACATATGTGTGATGAATACGAAGCATGTATGAATGTCGTGAGTTTTTTGGCATGGTGTTAGGTGAACGTGTGCATGCTTAGGTTTAAAACAAAATTGATTAATAAAGTAAGAGTGCGTAAGGTTTGCGTTACTGATTCGAAGAAGAGTGTTATTTTCGTTTCCGCGTGGCTCTTCAAAAAGAGTTTTCAATTTAAAAGCGCTCTGCGATTGTTGCTATAACAAGGAAACATTCAAAAGGTGTCGTCTTCAAAAAATGTAGAAAAAAATATACGTGATTCTACTCTTCATAAAACACCAGAAAGTGAAAAAAATATCGGCTGAAATAAATTACAGCGACCACTAAAATTTATCAAAATTAAGTATATTTGGCGTTTTCACACAGTTAGGCGATTGATTTTGAGTACTTGGCAGAGAAGCAAAACACGGTTCTGTTCGTACACGGCAATCTCGGAGCTAGCGAACTTGTCGCCAAGCAGCGCTAAATCGCCAAAAATGTTTAATTTTGATAATTCTTGTGGTCACTGTAATTCATTTCAGCAGATAATTTTTTCACTTTCTGGTGTTTTATGAAGAGTAGAATCACATATATTTTGTTCACTATTTTTGGAAGACGACACCTTTTGAATGTTTCCTTGTAAGACAAGCAGGTCTTAGCTTGCGAGGCATTGCCCGTTTGAAGAAAGTTTCCGAGGGTGGTGTACAGTACACTCTTAAGAGACATGCTGATATTAGGAGTGCTTTACCGCTCACATCCTAGGCAACCTTTTAAAACTTCAAAACAGGAAGATAAGTTTATTAGAGTGATATCCGAAACCAAAGAAAGGCATCAAATTCGTGCTGAATTTGTTCATGTTATTAATATTTTAATCTAGGCTACGAAAAAAAAAAAAAAAAAAAAAAAAAGCAGGATTGAGTTCGTGATCAGTGTAAAAAAAGAGCATTTTTTACTGACGAATCAAAATTTGAAATATTTCGTTCTAAGAGACTTTAGATTTTTCGTCGTGCTATATGGATCAGCGCATGTTGTCCGCTTGTGTCTAATCTACTATCAAGCATGGAAAAGGTTTTATTATTGTTTGAGGAAGTTTTGGAGGTAGTGTAGTTAACACGCCAAAAACCTTGTAATATGGAACTGGCTGGTGGGATATTAACTGTCAGTCTTGTAAGGATAGGTGGGATCATGGATTCCAAGCGATATCACAACATCTTTGTTCGGTAAGCTATTCCCTCTGGTACTTGCCTTATTGGTTTGGGATTCATTGTACAACAGGACAACGACCCGAAACGTACTTCAAATCTGTGCGGAAAGTATTTTCAATCCAAACAACGCGAACAAATGCTGAAAAATATGGTTTATAGTTCGGACTGCAACCCAATTGAACTACTTTCAAACCATTTGGACAGGTGCATCAGAGGTATAAATATCACGAGCCGAAATCATCTGGGAGAGGTGATTCAATGCAATTGGAATAACACTGGATGCGAAATTTGGGATAAACTAACGAATAAAATGCCCGAGTGTATGCGGAGGTGATAGTTTCTAAAGGTCGTAACTGTAACGAAGTTTTATTGTCCGTGAAATGGTTTTATTTCCGTGAAGATAGTGGAATAAAAAATGTACATCGTTGAACACAATAATCCAGGCTGAAATATCGTATATCCTTTTAAAAGAGTGCCACTTGACAAAAATAACAGCAGTCATTTCCAAAAAAGAGCAGTTTTTTTTTTTTTTTTTTTTTTTTTTTTTTTTTTTTTTTTTTATGCAAAAGGAATGAACAATCAAGTAAGCACATACACGGTTCTCATAATATTCTATAGGCCAGAGAGAGAGGGAGAGCAAACGAGGGCACCTTAGGGAAGGGGTTTCTTACACCAGTACAAAAGAGATATTCACAGTCTGAAAGCAAAAGGTGTACTGAATTGCCTTCGCCAATTCAAATCCGAAATTAATAAACTAATGCCAAATAAAGCGCCAAAAGAATGTTCTAATTGGTTAATTCAAAAATTTAATTCGTTATTTAAAAAACAAAGACAAGCTAGGCAACATAAATTATGCCAAAGGTAATTACTTTTTTATCGGCGCCAGGAATATATCATTAAGAATTTATTTGTTCTTTTTTATTTTATTATTATTATTAAAAGAAACGAATCCAGCATCTGTTGACGCCAATGAGATGCAATAATTCATTATGATAGCACAAATCACCGGAAATGAAATACATTTCGCAACTTTTGTTTATATATTTTAAAGTAATTTAGACAAATAAATTATTTTCTACCTATGATTAAATGAGATATTAAAACCTAAAATTGTTGAAAAGCGAAAAAGTTTCTATTTACAAATGAATAAGTCCCTTAATAAAAAATACAAATTAAATTAAATAGAGATTGAATTTTATAATAGAATGAATTTATTTCAGAGGATATTATAGAATAAAGTGTTCTTTTTTTTTATTGGAATAAATTAAATTAGATTTTATTTGTTAAATGAATTAATTAATTTTATAAATATTCTTAATAAATTGACTTTTTTTATTTAAAATTTTCGTAACTTTGATGAAAGAAAATATAAGCCAAAATTCTGTTGTGTATGCTAAATTATGACAAGAACTATGTTTCTTTGCTTAAAAATTATATTCATGCGATAGTTTATTATTTTGTGTATTTCATTTAAAAATCGAAAAAAAGGGTGTATTGCAATTTATGAGCGGTAGCCTGTATATATATATATACCGGGTGTTCCATAAGTCTGTAGACATTTTAAAAATTCATAAAAATTGAAAGAAATGGTAGAATTGAACGCGGTTTTTGTAAAAGATAGAGGGCAATGTACATGAGCAAATTACACGTCTTCGTAAAAAACTCTATTTATTCACATTCACATGCACGTTTACATGCACATAAATCCTATTCTATTTGTCCATCCTCACCAAAAATTACAGTTTGCAAACGAGTTACAACAGCGCTAACTGGAGCTTCAGTAGGCGGTTCTTACCTAAAGGAACAACTTCACCAATAAAGCTTTATATAACAAGTTAGCATCGCAATTAAAACTTTATTCACTAGTGGACAATTGCTAAGGACGGATGATAATAGCTTAATTATTGTCATCCGTTCTTAGGAATGCTCCACCAGTGTATATGCGCAAGTAGGAGGCAAAATAGGATATAAGCTAAATTAATCGTAAAATCATGCGATTTATAGGACTCTGATTTGTAAATTTCTCGTTACGCATCCTTGTAGCGCTCTCTATCGAAGAAAAGATTAACTTTTTTTTTCCTTTACCCCAAAAAATATTCCTTCATGAGAATAACCTTTTCGCAAACCACGTTTAATTCTACCAATTCCTTCATTTTTTGTGATTTTTTTTTTTTAAATTTCTACAGACTTATGGGACACCAGTTATATATATATACATATACATATATATATATATATATATATAAACTGTGGCATTCCCTCATACCAACCGTCAAAGACTGAATGAACTGCGAAGGCGCCCTATCTGCCTCAGTTAAACGACATGGCGCTTAACCAGCTTTTATTATATTGCCAAGGCCTTTGAATCTGATTTCACGCTAAATTTTGATTTTGCCGACTGCAGGTGGTTTCATCAAGGAGGGACCGCTTCAGTGACGCGCCTCTCTCTGTGGAAGGACTTTTCAATTCAAAGTTTTCAAGGGGTGGTTTTGAATCTCGTGGCTCTATGGGATTCCAGGGATGTTTCTACCATCTCCACCTCGGCTGGCGATGCACCCAGGGGAGAAGAAAAAGATGATATTAAAATCTGAGGGAGACAGGAAGAGCTGAAATAACATCTTAATGTTTACGATCAAGCAAAATGCACATTTTGATTCTAATATACTTTTCTGTATTATTGTAATTAATGTAAATATGTTTCTAATGAAACAAACAAACAAACAAAAATGTAATCAACGGTTCTATTTATCTCCTACCTAATCATCTTAAATTTTTACTTTCAGCTTGTAAAGTCTCGTTTCCGACTTTAACTTGATTCATGTTCTTATAGGACTTTAATAAATGTCCTATAAGAACATTTATTATAGGACAGCCTTAGCCTTAGCCTTCTTTAGAGTAGAAGGCTAAGACACTCCTGAAGACATTGGGGCTTCAGATTCGACGTGGGAAATTTAGCTTATATTTTGGCTTTCTTCATTTTTTTTTTTTTTTCGGTTTTGAGATTTTTTTTATTATTAATGATATGGTATTTTGAGAACTCATATCATTTTAATGACCAGTGAAGCAGGCAAGGCCTGCTATTACATATAATAGTAGAAAAAGAGAAACACACAAAAGAAAAGAGAATGATTGATTGATAGATAGTACAATTTCTGAAAGGTAAAGAACATATGATTAATATGCTCATACGAAAAATACCATTATAATTGATAAATGAGATGCTATTTAATGCGCCAAGGGACTTGTTGATTCTGTAATACTGAGTTTTCTCTATGGAAAACATAAAACTATACGTACTCACCACATAGGCCTGTTTCAATGGATTCAGATTTCATCTTTGTATATAAAAAAGGAGCTTTTTGACTGATTAAGATGGAATGTTATAATTAATTTCTGTAAACAGAAATTTTCTGTAACAAAGTTACAGGAAGTTTCTATTTATTTTATTTTATTTTATTTTATTTTATTTTATTTTACTATATTTTATTTATTTATTTACCTTTATTTATTTATTTTATTTCCAACTTCTTTTTTACAATAAATGGCTTTGGTAAATTGAAATTCGGCTTTTTCAATGTTAATTTTTTTTTACCCATAAGTCTGCTAAACTATTTCTTTTGAAAAGTTAGCGTCCTTACCTTTTAATAAACTATTTGTTTTAAATTATCTCTTGGGCGAGATATTAACCTCAAAATTGACTCATAAAACTCACATCAGGTTTTAAAGATAATGAATTTTAGATTATGCTCGCGTCGATAATTAATTTTGACAAAAACGTTTGGAAAATATTAAGTTTGACTTATAATTCTTTCACGAAAGAATTAAGCAATAAAAGTAGACCTGTTCCGGAACCTTAAACTGTCCTTTGCCTGATTACCACAAAACAAACGCACAGAGACAAATAAATATATATGTTTGAGTATGATTCTTCCTCAATAAATAAATAAATAAATAAATAAATATCAATCTGCATTCTTCCGAAAGGTTCATTTTTAAATGCATAGAATTCAATTAACTTCCTTCACGACTTCTTTATTTTCGTCAACCTTATAACACAGATCTACATCTAAAAATTTTTTATTTGATAATTTTGGCTGATCTTTATTTATTTATTTATTTATTTATTTTATTATTATTATTATTATTATTATTATTTTTTGTAAGAATCATAAAATTTGGTTTTGGTTGAATCCGAAACTGAATTTAGTTTCTCTCTATCACGTATAAATATTTGACATTACAGGGTATCTACCGACACAATTTCATCCGTGACTTTTCCGCTTATGTACTTATATGGTAAATTTTATTGTATGTTTCCATAATTAATCATTATTAATCACAGAAACATTTTAGAAACTGTCGAAATGAAAACATTGTGTTGGTAGACACCCTGTAATTACAAAAATCTAAAATATCTATACGCAATAGAGAAAAACTTGCCTCATTTTCCGTTCAGAACACTGAAAAAAGAAAAAAAAGTATCAGCTAAAATTATCAAATCAAATTTTGTCAGCACATATATATATATATATATATATATATATATATATATATATATATATATATATATATATATATATATATATATATTGTAGACCTTTGCAATTATATTTCATTTCTATGTAAGTTTCACACACACACACATATATATATATATATATATCTTGTATATACAGACCTATGATTGTACAGTTTCTCAGATGGCATTTTTCAGAATTTCAGACTATATATATTTGTTTCTTTTAATAACTCAATTTATAATCTAACCCCGAAAGCGTTAAAAAGATCCATTCGAATATTTGAAAGTTAAAGTAATATTTTATTCTGAAAAATATGACTAATGTAAAATATGAAGAAGGAAAATCAAGTCATTAATTTTATTTTGCGTACTCAGATAATATATCTCACACAAGATATAACATTTCCTTGCATTTATTCAGAAAAGTTTAAAATCAATATTCATTTTTTACCGAAACTGTTGCTGACTTTTCTTGTCTCTAGAAACATTTTTTCAAACAAAAGCCACGATTAGATTTTACTGGAGATATATATAGTGAAAAAATATATGTGATGGACATTTATTTCTATAGTAAAAGTATGTTTCATATTTCAAAGAAGAGAAAAAAAATTCTTTTGTTGTATTTAAACTACATTTCTAGATAATTACGATAAAGAATTTTTTATGCTCATAGATGTCTAGTAGAATTCTAAATTCTAAAATGTATGTAAAGAAAAGTTTTAACTGTGATAATATAATATTTTTACTTTTCCTCTTAGAATAAACATTCTTGTTGACTGGAAATTCTATTAATTATTAGTTTAACCACTATCAATAAAAATTTTCTAGAGCTTTTAGGAATTTTATTTTAAGTAATAAAGAATAAATCGACCAAAATTATACAATTATTGTTGGTTAAAATATTTGTTTTGAATTATGCGAAAAATTTAATGCTCGTATCTAAAATTGATTATTTCTGCAAACATAGTTGTAAGAACTTTCCTTTTATTTATTTAAATTAATATTATACTTTTACTATTATAATTATCTATTTTTACACATTTTTATATTTACTTAAGTTAAATTGATATTTTACACACACACTAACAGAAAAATAAAATACACATTAATAAACAGAAATTCACCAGTTTCCAAAAATTTGGATAAAATTCATTTTCTAACGCGCGCAGTATAAAACATATAAAAACAAAAATAAAAAATATATAGTTTATATGAACAATCTTCAACACCTTAAACAATATTTAATAAAAAATTATACATAATGGTATTCAATGCACCCAGCACGGTGTGGGATTGCATGAATGTTTTAGAGTGAAATAAATTGATCGAACTAGGTAACTTCTAGTAAGTTTCAAAGCGTGTTGGATCAATTTGAATTTAAAGCTTAAACATGAAGTGAACCTTTTATAAACCAAACTTCAATTAGACCCTCTATACTGAGAAAAAAATTCTGTGATTGACATTTAGAAACTAAATTGTGGCTCTAGTAAAAACATTTGCATGTCATCCTTATAAATTCTAGTTCACTTTGAAAGCGAGTTCTAGAAACCCCTATTAAATTCTAAAGCATTTTACTATATTATCGAGGTCACACTTATTTAAAAATCTCTGTAAAATAACTGCGAACACAAGCGGTGAGCACAATAAATGCAAACACAAGAGGCGAGATTTTACAACTATAATTCGACCTTATGGTCCAATTCTAGGAAATCAAGTGAGAATTTTTCACAATACAAAAGATTCATAATACTGTTTCACCAGTTAGAAATATATAGACTATAAATTCAGTTTATTGGCTTACTTTACACGCATAGCTTGGTATTTGGTGTTTGAAGTTTTAGGAATAAGGTCAATTGACTGCACTAGGGTCCTAGGCTTGAGAAAGAGTGCCCTTCGTGGAGACCTTTCTAAAGGGTCCCAACCCTTATTTACACAAGTTTCGAAGAAAACCACAGAAAACGCAAAGCATCTAGGCCGACGAGCGTGACTTGGGATCGACTTGGCACCTGACGTCTACCAGCTTTGAGCGCAGAACCACTCAACCACTGGTGGACACGCATAGTTCGTAAATCTATATTTCTAGTTAAGGGATTCAGAAAATGATTACTTATTCGTTCTAGATGAAGGTGATATTTTTTTTCCCAGTGTACGTAATATATAATTAGTACTTTTGGATTAAAGCAGAAGAAACATTTTAGTGCCCCAGGCATATCACATTGTTTTAATGCAACGAAGATAAAATATCTGCTAATGCATTAAAAAATCATCTTGACTGACAAGAGCTTTAAAAAACTGCTTGTTTGTGTGTGTGTTTTAACCAAAGACAGAAACATGCTTGCACCATGGCAAAACAGCACGTTAGTAGAATAAAACAATAATCTCCATCTGTAAACTTAAGTAAAAAATAGAGAGCTACAAATCTAACATTGTTGAAAGAGTGAGTTTTAAAAGAGATGAAATTATAGCTTTGGCTGAAATAACTCTGTTTGGTTTAGGTACCATCAATTACTCCTTAGTGAAAATCAAAGTCTTGGGTTACATTGAAACTAGAATTTTAATTTAAGTGTCTTATTATGTGGTAGTGGTTTTTTAAATTAATGATTTCTCGTTCTAAGCTAGGCTTTTAAATCATTACATTAAGTATTTTAAGTAATAAAACAGCGCCTTATCTCCAGATATTAATTCACGAAATTTGCGAATGCAGAAAATCGAAGATCTTGTTTTGGATAGATTTGGAGCAATGTTTTCCAAAAGTACTCGAATGACAACGGCCGACATTATTGCACTTCGCAGTACTTTTAAAAGTTTTCTAAAATAATAATAATAATAATAATAAAGGAACCCATATGTTGTGTAAACGACACAATATTTAACTTTTGGCGACTATATATGTTGCCTAGACTTAAGGTGAGGGAATGCTCTAGTTAAGAAAGGGCAATCCGCATTTCCTTAATTTAGTTTCATCTATTAATCACAGCTAGTTTTACATAGAAGGTATATTAACACTATAAATGAAGTTCGTGCGCAATGAAACTTCAGCTATTTTAGCTTTGAGGTGCGCTGTTTCATGAATGTTCCATATCCTCACTATTGGTTGAGAGCACCAAATTTGTGGCTCGGCTTATTCGCTTATTGAATCTAAATCTACTGAAATGCGTGTAGAAGCATAAAAAAATGGTTATTTACAAATCGGTTATGTATAGCAGTAATATTTTATAATGAGAATTGCTGTTGCACTTCATTTGATTTTTAGAGGGTGTGCCAGTCTTTCACTTGACAGTGTGTACATTTTGTAATAAAATACTTTGTCGCCATTTAGAGCATCTGTGTTAATTTTTTTTCTAATGCTAATAAACGAGTTGCAAAACATCTTATTTTCTGTTATTAATAGATTTTCAGTAAGCACAGTTCCAATTTGATAACTTGATTTAGACTTTTCGGTTAATGAATATGACTCTGGAGAAAACTGTAAGGAATATTTATGGTCTACTCACAATTTGCAGAATCATGGTTGCCACAATGCAAGGAATTTTCGATTCTTCCACTTACGGTTCCCTAAAATATAAATGGAAAAGTCGAAAAGTCCTGACACTCTTCCAGCTATGAGTCCATGAATCGTAAGTAGACGAGATCTTGATGAATATAATTACCATATTATTTTATCAAAAACTTTTTGAAATTTTTTTTTTTATTTGAAGGATTAATATAGATTTTACTAGTGTGCAAAATAAAATTTTATTATCCGTGTAAATGAGGAAAAATGTAAAAAATTATAAGTATGGTCCTAGTAATGTATCGTAGTTTATATTTTAACAGTGTATGATTCATCAGTTCTAAATTAAATAATCAGCGTCCCTCCACCTTAAAAGTAACATTTATTCTTTATTCTATAAAGAATTACTAATTTTCTTCAATTTTTTTAAAACTAAATATATTTTTTAATAATTTAAGTTTTCTTGTTTATAATTGCTGTTTTGTATGGAATAAATATCCCTCTATAATATTCATAAAAGAAACATTAATTTTGTTGATTTTCATACAAAAAATAAGAAACCGTAAATTATTAAAAAAATATATTTAGTTTTCTAAAAATTGTTACATCTATAGCCCCTAACTCCCTTATAACGGCCTCACAAAATTAGGAACAATCATTTGAACACAGTGTAATTATCCCACATATCAGATGTTCAGAGTAATAATGGAGAAAGAAATCAAAATAAATAGTCTCATTTAAAAAATCTGAAGTAATTCAACTCAAATTTTAGATCATTTAACAGTTAAACAAATTTTAACCACTGATTTTTTTAGTAAATAAACAAAAGTGAAAATAATAACAGGATTATAAATATATAAATCTTATACCTGTGGTAATATATACCGTTCATACGACGGAAATCTATAACATTACTTACAAACTTGGAGCCTAATGGAAGTAGTGCTTAGACGCTCTCGTGTTCACTTACACACGTACACTCAAATAGCAGGAAAATATGCATACCCATATCAACATTAAAATAGCAAAAATGAAGTAAAAGTACTTAAAAACATATAGATACATGAAAATGACATAGTTTTTGCACGATTACAATACTTTTTTAATATAATTCTGTTCCAAAAGTAAAAACTTAAATATGGCTCTTAAATCAAATTATTTTAGTTATAATCGATTGGTAAGGTGCATAAAAACAGGAATTTTAGTATCATCAACAATTTCAGCCTATGTCAATCCACTGCAGGATTAAGGCATCCCCTAGGTTATTCCAATCTACCTTGTCTTTTGCAATTCTACTCCATTTCCTTTAGCTTCTCCATTCTGTTCTTACAAATTCAACAATCGTATTATATGCATTTTTGGGAGATAATGTGACCAAAAAACGTAAAAGTGACCTAAAGAAGAAGAAACATTAAATTTTCACAGTAAAAGAAATTTTATACACATATAAGACATATAAAACAAAGCTTACATATAGCGAGGTTAAAAATAAGATAAAAAAATGCTAGAGTTATTTTTTGAAACCCAAACTTCAGAGATCTGAAGATTACCTACCTAAGCGGGATGACTGTTAATTTTCCTTTAATAACCACGTAATACATGAGAAAGAAATGGATTTATATAACAATTTTCAAGAAAATCTTTACTGCTGATTTGAGATACCAGCTTCTACAAAAAATCAATTATTGACCGGAAAACAATAATTACATAAAAAAAGATATTTAAAAGTGAGTTAATATGGCAAGTTTGAATAAAATCCGAACAGCGTTTGTAAAAGAACGCGCTTGCGAGACCTGGAGCTGAGCTATTTATACAGGGCGCCTATCAATTTTCCTGAACTAACCAACTATATCATTCAAAAGGACAGCTAATAGAGTGTTTATATAGCAAAATTGAAGAAAATCGCTAGAGCCGTTATTGAGATACGGAATTACGGTCCCACATCCGGTTTCCGATGCCCCATTTCTGGTTTTTCAATTTCCCCCAAAATATGGATAATTCATCTGTACAGCAGACCTGTCTCAATTCTGAAGTTTTGTAGTTCTATATTTATTAGTTTCGGAGATATGATAGCCAGAAGATTCCGTACATGCATACATACACACACACACACACACTAACCAATTGCCAAAAATCACTTTTTTGGACTCAGGGGACCTTAAAACATGTAAATCAGGTGAAATCTCGATATCGAAATTTTTAGACCAAATACAATACTTCCATTACCTACGGTAGTAGGGTAATGGAAGTAAAAAAATGTTTTACAAACTCTTTTTATAAACCATTAAACCTAATTTCTCATTTATCCAATGTGTTAATTAAAACACATGAAATAAAAATTTATATAGTAATCAATATCAGTTTCATACTTTTCCATTATATGTATTTGATTAAATCATATTTAAAATACAATCTCTCGGGTTAATTATTATAGCACATAATTATTATATTAAAATAAAAATATATTTGACTATTTTTGTAAACCATCCAATTTTAATTCTTAAGAAAATAAAGCAAGTATACTTGTTAATACAAATTCTTTATAATGGTTTTTGAAGTACCGCAAATGTTAAATGCTAAACTGATCTCCAGTTTCTTTTTTTAAATATTAGAAAAAATATCATTATTTAATTGACTTTTAAACATAAGTTATTAAGCAATAAATGTACTAATGAGCCCAAAAAGTCGAAATATTCTAAAAATTTTAAATGAGCGATCATTTCGAGTTTCTTTTTAAATGATTATAATTTGCTAAAAAAATAAAATTATATAGAGGCATTGCAGTAATTGCATTTCATTAACGTTGTTATCTATAAGTTTCAAACGAAAATTTTTTCAATTAACAAAGTTTTACTGAATACATTCTAGTGAATTATTTGAAAAATATAAAATGATAAATATATCGAAACTAATATTGTTTTTAAAGAGCAATAAGTACGATTTTTTTTTTTTTTTTTTTTTTTTTTTGTAATGATAGTGAATATCG
Source organism: Salticus scenicus (assembly GCA_963930645.1). Taxonomy (NCBI): domain Eukaryota; kingdom Metazoa; phylum Arthropoda; class Arachnida; order Araneae; family Salticidae; genus Salticus; species Salticus scenicus. Next base: position 186,655,077 of record OZ005648.1, on the reverse strand, counting down.
AATATGTATTTACATTGTATGCAATTAAATTTATACATCATTAAAAATACCTAATTTTGTTAACAAATTTAACTAAACGTTTTTTCGGGATCATAACAGAATAAGATTCTCTTAAAACAAATTTTTTAAATCGTAATTTTTTTTTTAATAAATTCTCAATCAGTTAAAATTTAACGAAAGGGGCATTTGAAATTTGAAATTTTCTTCACTTAAGAAATATGCAAATATTATATAGAAATTTAATATTAATAAATAATTAATTAAAAAAAATATATAATAAACCTTTTTTCAGGAATTTAGCAGAAAATATGTTTTTAATACACAGTTTAATTATCGTAAACATACGTCACGATATTATTTACTAGTGACACAATATATCCATAGTGTTGAATGGTTGACTTTCAAATAAAGAGTCTAGTTATTTTATGCAGTCATTTATTGAGTGCTCTTGAACATATTACAGTTATTTCACTTCATCAGATCCAAGCACGCTGGACATTCACCCGGCAGCCGAAAAAAAAAATGATGCCGTCTTTTTTACGATCTGATCTCGGAACCGCGGTCCGAATCCTGGTCCCGGAGTGATATTTGAGTTGGGCTTATTTAAAAAGAAACAACACACATAAAATAGGTGCCAATTTTCGCTTGTGTCCGCTTAAATAGTGCTCATTTTGGCGCGAATTGTAATCTTCTCCTACAGTTTTTCATTGGTTATTAACTCGATTGAAAATTTCGCTGAGACCCAAATATCGAAAATAAATTAATATGCATTATTTCACCGCAAGAAAAGCGTAATAGCATAAACTCACCAATTTTTATTCTAAAAATTATCCAATTTTTAGACTTTTGTGGTATGAAAATGCTTTACCGCGAAACTAAATTTACAGGGGAAACTACTTAATTAATTTCAGGTTATGAATTTTTAATGGGATTTTATTTAGATTATCATACGATATTAATTTAAAATAGTAAAAGATTAATTTAAAATCTTAATTCATTCTATCCTTTCATATATATATATATATACATACATACATATGTATACATATACGTTCTTAACCAACTAAAATTTAGCAGCGAATTTTCCATTGCAATTTTGATTTTTGTTTAATTAAGAAATATATAAATATTGTAGAGAAATTTATTAACAAAAACTATATAATCGAATAATTTCAATATAAATTTTTAACCTTTTAATATCCGCTGTCATCTACAATGGTTTACTGAACTGTTATTTTCCGTAATACACTTCTAATTTGAAACTAAATAATTATGACGTTCAGCTTAATTTATATCTATAAAAGCATATATAATAATTATAAGATTTATCTTTAAATGTATAGATAAATCTTTTATTTAAATTTAAAATAAACATTGCTTTATCGTACAGTTAAAATAACATTCAAAGATTGCTCTTTTTCAAGTTGATTAGATGGTTAATAATTGCTTTTCAAAATAAAAGCATTTCAATGTGCTATTTATTTTTAAACGTTATAGTATTAATTCAAAATTCAAAAATAATTAGCCTTCTATAACGAATGTACGGAAACGAATATTGAAAAGAATTTATACATTTTAAAATATGTAAAATTAAATAAAATTATAAACATCATTTATAGAAATGTTTAAGTTTTATTGGATAAATATTGATTAACGTTATACTGTTCATTTCTAGCAATGCTTACCAACGCAAACTCGATAAAAAGAACAGTCCTTCTGATACATATGTGAAAATCATTTTCAAACATTTCACAGAAAAAAAATAATAATATCACATGGAGAAATAAAAGATGTAATTAAAAAAGGTATTCAAAATCCAACAATAAAAGCATACACTAAAACAACATTTCTTTCAGGGGCAAAAATTTTGGCTAAATTTCATTTTGGTTAAAGAATGCCAATAATAGGTGAATATCTGTGTATCTGTAAACCTAAAGACAAATATCTGTAATTCATATATCACTCAAAGTCCAATTCACTCAAACTGAACGTAACCAAAGAAACATGAAAGCAAGATAAATTTCATGCAGAAATTTAACGGAAGAGAAATTGAAAAATGCTTACATACTTACATGGAAAGAAATAAATAAATAAAATCATTTATAATATATATATATATATATATATATATATATATATATATTAAGATGAACGTTAACCTAAAAAATTTAACTTTCTTAGTAACTGAAAGCAAAAGTGGAATTAATATTACAGTTCGTAAGAAAAAAAAAAACTATCTGATTAAAAAGGCTTAATAGTGCTTTATGTTTTTATAACTAATCAGTGTCAAGTAATCCAAATTAAAGATATTAATATATACCTTATATTTATATTTAATCAATATCAATATTAAATTCCTTCATATTTACATAATATATATACAAATATATTGTACGCTATATAATTATATAACCTAAGATTAACTCTCCTAGTAATTGCAAACAGAAGTGGAATTAGTATTAAACTTCGTAAATAAATAAAAATAAATAAATAAAGTAGTGTAAAGTAAATAAATTAATTAATTAATTAAAAAAAAATAATAATAAATAAAGACTTAAAAAAAAAACAGTGCTTTATATTTTTAACAATAATTAGTGAAACAGTAATTCATAATTAAAGGTATTAATATCTAGCTTATATTTAAATTTAATCAATGTCGATATTAAATACCTTGCATAGAGACATAATATGTATATATTGTATGCTATAAAATTATACAACCTATGAAGTTTTATTCTCTTAGTAATTGAAAGCAGAAGTGGAATTACTACATTGTATGCTATATAATTATATAACCTAAGAAATTTAACTTTCTTAGTAATTGAAAGCAGAAGTGGAATTAGTATTCAATTCGTAAACTAATAATAATATTAATAAAGACATAAAAATAACAATGCTATATTTTTTTATAATTAATCGGTGTAATAATAATCAAAAATAAAAATAAAGATATCAATATGCAGCTTATATTTAAATTTAATCCATATCAGTATTAAATTCCTTGCATATTTACATTATATATATATTTATTTAAAAAAAAAATTATTTTATATCATTTAATATTTAGCAAATTAAATAACTATCAAAAAATTATTTAGAATAATTTTTAGCATTTGATGTTGAATATATTAACATATTGGAAAACTTTTTAATTTCATAACAATGTTACGCATTAATTATTTAATGCTCACTGTATCTATTCATCAATGTAATGAAATTGCATTGGAATTATGTCAAAATGCAACCTTTACTTCTAATGTCTGTGTAACTTCGGATAATTTCAGATACTTTACTTTGATAATTAATTTCTCATTCGATAAGCCAACTTCAATATTTAAGTTATCGTTTAGTTATTTTATAAAAGAAGTTATTTGTCGAGTGATTAATAATTACTTTTGAAATATCGGTTTTCTATGATCTGTTATTAATTACTTTTTTGCTTTTATGCTATAAGTATTGTACATTTATCAAAATACATATCAGATTCTTCGAAATCTGTCAAAAATTAATGCTTTTACGTTACAAGAAACTTACTGTTCAACAAGAGTTATTTATCAAGATCAAAGTGGAGTCCGAAGATATTATTCTTTAATAAATAAGTAGTGATAAATTAACTTTGGATGTAATATATATTTTATTTCTTGTTTTTCAATCCAAGCTTTACACACAACCATATATTATCTATAATTTGGTCTTCCAAAAATATATTACCTTCGGGAAAAAAAAAAAAAAAAAAAAAATTAATAAATAAATAAGGCTAACTAATAGAATTAAGAAAGCATATAATTTTAGTAATTCTGTATTAAATAGATAATAATTCTATATTTAATAATTTTATATTTAATTCTAAAAATTAAAAATACTTTTAATTTAATATTAAAAATTATTCCAAACAATAATTAATTTTTAGTTATAAAATGTTGTATATTAAACTTGAAGATGTAATGTTAAGTAGTAAATTTCAGGACTTCTAGTTTTAGCTTTCGTTTATAGTATGTATGTATAGTATATATATATATCGTTTATACTACGTATATAATCATAAATGCATTTTGATATATAAATTTTGTTAATATATATACGCGAATTCTGATAACTTATTTAGGAAATGAGTTCAAAATTATTTATACCTATGTAATACGTTTGAAAGAATTACTTATACATAGCTAAGGTAATAATTTTCCCGATACGATGCTTGATTTTACAATATGAAAAAAAAAATTTGAAAGTCATATCTGTGATAAGTTCTTCTTTCGATAAATTTTTAACTGGAAATATATTTTTGCAATTATGCAATATTAGTTGAATTTTGCTGTATTTATTTATATTTTAGTTTAAAATTTAAGGTATAATTTTTTTCACTTCCTTTAAATTTTGCTTGATTTATAAATATTTTATTATAAAGTGTATCTTTCACTACTAGTAGTATTAATTCTAATTCCAAGCCTCATTCCATATAAGTGAAAAACTGACATATTGATTTCACACTAAGAAAAAATTCTGTAACTGACATCTAAAATCTAGTTTATGGCTCTAGTAAAAATAGTTCTATGTCATCCTTATAAATTCTAGTCCCCTTTGAAAGCGAGTTCTAGAAACCCCTATTAGGATTTTAGAGCGTTTCCCTATATTATGGAGGTCAAATTTATTTTAAAATCTCTGGAAATAAATGTGCATACTAGAGGTGGGTTTTAGCAACTATAATCTTGGTTTATGACCCAGTTCTAGAAAACCAAGCGATAATTTCTCACAATGCAAAGGATTAAGAGTATTTAAAATATTCAGAATATTGTTTGACCCTCTAGAAATGTATGCACTAGAAATTATCCGTCATTTCGTCTATTCAGCTTATTGACGTGCCTTATACGCATAGCTCGGAAATCTATATTTCTAGATTACGGATTTAAAAACTGACCGCTTTTTCGTTCTAGATGAAAGCGGTATATATATATTTTTTTTCTCGGTGCATGAATATTTTAACATAACTGAATACTCTTGCTTATTTTATATTCTAAATAATCTGGCTCATATGATTATAGTGACGTATAATGTGCCCACATAGCGACGTATAATGTCCTTTTTTTTTTCTTAAGTAATCGTGAAAGTATTTTGTATCGCACCAGGCACAATGTCTATGGAGCAAAAAAATATTATGATATTAAACATTTTCTTTAATAACTTTAAAACAGAATATTACATAATTATATTTTGTCTATTGTGTGTGTGTGTGCTTTCTAGCTGAGGGAAAATACATTATCAGGAGAACCAATGTATGTACCAGTTTTATTATGGAATATGTCAGATACATATATATATATATATATATATATATATATATATATATATATATATATTACAATATTTATGTATATTTTTTCCAATTTTAATAAAATGCTGACGTAACCGTACGAGTTTTAATTCGGGATGCCTGTTTAATAACTCTCGAGGTTGGAAAAAGTGAAGTTCCGGTTTAGATTTCAGGTCGCACTCTTCGGCTTAGCTGTTCAATGTTTTCCTTGTTTTTCTCCAAAACTTGAGTAAATACGGGCTATGATCTCCTAGAAAGATCCTATAAACGGCACTTAGCCTCAGGCCTAGAACCCAGTGCATTGAATTAGCCTTAACACTAAGACCACCACAAAACCACCGTCCATTTAATAATAATAATAATAATAATAATAATAATAATTATATATATATATATATATATATATATTAAAGGACAAACTAATTATTCCAGAAAAAGAATAGAGTGAGAATTTACTTTTCTATAATTATTTATAAAGTAAATTAAGGGAGCCACCAGAATATCGAAATAGAAATTTTAAATGTCGAGCAATAAATTAGAAGGTGCATAACAGTTTAAATGAAAATATCATGATATCATTTGTATCAACATAATGCACAAAAGTCTGAGGAGCAAATTATTTTATTATATTAATTATTTTCATTAATGTTTTTAAAGTTGGAAACAATTATCTTTTGTCTTTTTTTTTTTTTTTTTTTTCTTTTCTAACTGAAAAAATATTTTGCATCATTTTTATAAACTCTTAATGTTTATGGAGAGAAAACATTTCCGTGGAAGATTTTACTCAAAATATTTGTTTCTCTGCTATGATTTATGACCTGTTTTGCATTTGAGGAAAAGGCATTATCCACTGGAAAAAGAATGTGAATATATATCAAGTTTATTCAGGAACATTTCAAATTTTTTATACAATATTTATCTATGTTTTATAAAATTATCATGAAGAGATGGTGAAAAAAGGAAGAATTTTTAATTTTAATTGCACTGTGGAATATATATATATATATATGTGTGTGTGTGTGTGTGTGTGTGTATTAAATGATAAACAAATTGCCCTAGAGAAATAAACATTGAATAATAATTTCTTTTTCTGTAATTATCTATAAATTATGTAAGCTTAGAGAGCCAACAGCGTATTAAAATAGAAATAAAAGTTTCCAAAAAAAAAAAAAAAAAAAAAAAAAAAATTAAAATTAAAGTTTAAACACCGACTTTCAAGACATCTGTCATAAAAATTTTGAGCTTTATGAATAATTCAATATATAAATGTTATTTATTTCAGTAGAGTATTATTGTTATAATACCTATTTTTAACATTAATATTAGTCTGCTTAGTACTGGTACCTATTAGTATTAAATGTAAAATAAATAAATAAGTAATGTATATGTTTTTAATGTCCATTTTATAATTTTATTTTTAAAATTAATGTCTTCTAACGATATACATTGTAGTAATTTTTACAACGTGGAAATCATTTAAACGACCTTGTTTATACAGACAGTTGATATGTTAATAACATACTCTTGTCCCATTTAGCTACAATAATATATTAATTGGACTATTTTCTTTTAACTTCAGAAACGTCAGTGTAATTGTTTATTGGTATGTTTTGCTTTAACCCTTTATTTCCCAAATTACCTTATTTTGCGAAAAATAGTTTGAAACATTTTATTATATTTCTTTATGCATGAGAAACATCTCATATTAAATTTAACTTAAACTATAGCTTAACTATAGAGAAAGCTTAAACTATAGGAAGTTTGAAATCCCAATGAAATCCTCTAGTAAATTTAGGGTATATTGAGGAATTTTTTTTTATGGGACTTTAAAGTCTCGGGGGAATACAAAGGGTTAATCTATTGTTTTGTATGCTACATGAGTGTAAAATCGGAGAAAATTTTGAATGTGATGATAGTGAAATGAAAAATAGTCATACATTTCTATTTATGTGGACTATACGTTTCAAAAATTCCATTTATTACTTATGTCAATGTTTCTATAACGTTTCTTCATTTACTGTTACTGTATTTCTGTGTGTGTTCTGTTATTTTAAATTTTTACAATTTCTTTTTCTCTATTTTAAGGATGCGAAAACAGTTAAATGTCATAAAACAAAAATAAAAGTACGGAAAATATAAAAGGAAGAAGGAATTATCTTTCTCTGCTCATGCAAAATTGCAATTTGTTGGAATTCTGTTCATTTTTTTTACTTAAGTAGGGAGAATATCGGAGACAACATACTCTTGATGCAATCTTGTTTTGAATTTTTCAATAGAAAATAGTTGTATTTCAAAAAAATAAATTTAATGCATACGTTTTTACTGGTATAATTATATTTAGATCTATATATATATTAATATTATATATATATATATATATATGTATGTATGAGAGATATGAGATATATATATCATATATATATATATGTATGAAAATACTAATATTATGTGTATATATATATATATATATATATATATATATATATATACACACACACACAAATTGTTAGTATTTTAATAATACAAGTTTAAAGCTAGCTCTGTAAAAACTAGTGAGCTTGAATTCAATTAAATATTATTTTTTAACAAAATTTTCAGTTTTCAGTTGAAAGAATTCTAGCTCGCAAATTATAAAGCGTCAGACCAGTGCTAACTTTTTTTGGTCGTGTGTTAAAAGGGGATGTATGTAGAAACATATATATCATATATATATATATATATATATATATATATATATATATTAAATTATTTAATTCCTTTACAATACTCAGCAAATGAGAGAAAGATGAAAATACCAACAATGAATTTAATAATTAGATGTATTACGTATAAATTTATTGTCACAATTACCATTTAAGTAAATTTCACTGAATAGTAAAAACATGTTAAAGTACTTACGCAGAAGAGAAATGACGTATATCACTTAAACCTAAACTATGAGTTAGTTGTCTTAATCCATTAGTCCAGTAAATTCATGCAACACAAGATAAGAATTGAAAGAAATTAACCAAAATGACTATTGAAATAAAAAGGAATGCATGAAGGAAAAATATAGTTAAAAATGCTGAAATCCAGTACCGATCTCATCAGGAAACTAGCAGTACTGTCAACAATTAATGCAATATATATTAATTTGGTACGACATTTTGATTGAAGTGAAAGGCAGCTATATCCTGTTTTTAAATGAAATCTATTTATTACACAATTTCAATGAAATCCATTTAGATGACATTTTTCTTATTAAAAAGAAATACGTTTCTTTTTTAGAATGATGATAGCATTAACGAAATAGAAACACGTTTCTTCATTATAAGATTAAATCCATTATGGATATTTTTACTAATTCTGTTAGGTTTCGTAGGCACGTACCGCAAGAAATGCTAGTCATAGATTTGGCAAAGCACCCACTTTTTTACTTTTATGATTATTTTTTCTTAATTTTTTCTTATCTTTTTCTAAAGATATATATATATATATATATATATATTACGTTTTATATTCTCTTGATCCTTTTTGTTATTGTATCGAAATATAATTCAGTTCTTTTATCGAAATTAAAACTATAATATAAACTTTTTTGTTATTCCATAACTCTGATTGTTAATTCCTTAAAAGACAATATACTTCAGTTTTTTTTTTTTTTTTTTTTTTTTTTTTTTTTTTACAATACTTTAGTTACATTCAATGAAAACTATTAAATATATTTTGTTGAAGTTAATTTATTTGTTTTAAATGAAATTTTTCCAAAAATAACAAAATTAGATATGTTAGCGAACAACAAAATAATAATAATAATAATAATTAATTAATTAATTAATTAATTAATCAAAACTTAGAAACCTTTTTTTTTTTTTTTTTTTTTTTTTCTTTAACAAAATTTTTCGATTAATTTTACCGTGAATTTTGTATCGGAAAAAATGAAAAATTTTTATTTATTTATTTATTTATTTTTTTATTTTTTTTCGTGTCATAATCGCAAAACATTGGTAAAATAATTTTGTCAATATGAACATTCTGTGTTTTTTACCTATCAAGTTATTTTTGAATCAATAAAACTTTTCGATTGATGCAAGTGTCAAATATAGTAGCGCAAGTGAAATTGTGCAAGTGTCTGTTAAATAATTATAGAAAGTATATAGGGATGTCACAATTATTATACATGATAAAATCTGAAATAGGCATGTGCATTTAAACATCCAACGGCGAAGTCACTCTTTTAAATACCCCCCTTCCTTTTTTTTTTCTTTTTTAACAGAAAAATCTAATAATAGCTTTCAATATTTTTCTTCGATACAAAGGGTGTTTTATATAAGCAATGGTTGTACTTAAAAGAGAGAGTGATCCGAGCCTTGACTTATATTGAGATTTTTCAAGTTTTACTGCTTCTTTCTACTATTTTTTAAAATATTTTTCATTTATATTCTTAGTCATTTACAGCATTCATCTTGTATTTTCATTTATAGTCTTCTTTGTCTACGATTATTCTGTTTACGTTAAAAGGATTTTCTCAAATGTAAATTATTTTCTTTTTGGGAGCAAATTATTTGTGTAATACGAAAGAAAACTATTTTTTTTTAATAAAATAATTTTAAATTATATATTTAAATCTTTGACAGTTTCGTTATAATTTCGATTTTAGAAAATAATTGTTTTCGCTGTGAAGTTAAAAATTATTTTAATTAAAATTATTACTTTCCGTGTTATTCGTTTTTAAACTTCATCTTAATGTAATGGTCAATAGATGGCGCCACTACTCTTCTCTTAAATAGCGAATTATGCAATGCAAAATGTTTTATTTTAATATATATTAAATGTCTAATTTTAAGACATCTCACTGTATAAAATTTTAATTACATTAAAAATCAAGACAATATACATTAAAATATGCAATTAAAATATTAAAATACACACAACATAAATTTAAACGTTTCGAGCCTTATTTTAGGCTCCTCATCAATAAACAAATGTCAAAAGTAAAGGTTGAGATAAACAATAGACTTCCTGTACAAAAGTACAGCGTATTTGGTCTAACTGTATTAAGACATTTTATATTAGCGAATTTCGATCACCAGTTTATTAATATAGAAAAAATGTCTTAAGTAAAGATACCTATTATGTCTAAGTTTTTTATTAAGATATTTACATGTCTTAAGTACTTTTTGAGATTTTTTTTTTATTTTGTCTTACTTTAAGACTGCTTTATTTGCAGTGTAAAACTCACAATTAGTAACGTTAAATATATAGTGCGTCCCAAAAGTTTATAGACAACCTATTATTATTATTATTATTATTTAAGAACTAATTAAACGAGTAAGAAAGACGAAATAAATTATGTAAATATGTATTGACGTAATACAAATAATGAATACCCTAAAAACTTTAAACACACATAAATTTAATATAAAAAAATAAAACGAAAATTATGCTGTCCCTAAAATATATAGACAACCGGTGTTAAAAGCTCATTGATGTACTGATCTTCAAATTTGCATATTCCAAGGTTATATACTTGTGACGTAATAGTTTTCTGAGATAAAAGCGAAGCTGTATTTCTTTTTTTGATTGATTGTACAGATGCCTCGCAACGTGCAGTTTTCCAATAATGAAATTTTGAAAACTTATTGTTTAAAAGCTCGTGGAATGAAAGTTACGGACATTTCAAGAAAAACTGGACGCAGCAGGGCTTGTATTTACCATATTCTGTCAAAAGTTGACAATTTTGAAACAAAATCACGCTCTGGGCGACCAGAGAAAACTAAACGACAATACGTAAAAATTTTCAGATTAGTTTCAACCCAGAACCTGTCTGTATGGTCAATTTCCAAAGAGATGACCGTTCCAGTATCAAATTCCACGGTGCATTGACGGCTGCAGGTAAGTAAATTGCTTGCTTATCGCAAAAAGCGTCGTTCACCAAAGTTGACAAAACGGCATAAAGACGCTCGTGTTTAGTGAGCTCGAAATCATGTGAATTGGACATATGAATGGTTCAGTGTTCTGTTTAGTGATGAAAAGAAGTTCAATTTAGATGGCCTCGATGGTTGGAAATATTACTGGCTCTATATTTGCAAGGAACCGCAAACTTTTTTCAGCAGACAACAAGGAGGGGTTCACTCATGGTGCGAGGAACATTTTCCTTTAAGGGAACTACCGTCACCACCGATATTGTTTCTTTAAAAGATCGTCAATGTTTCGAAGATTACCAGAAAATGCTAGAAGTACGGTTACTTCTATTTGGAAAGTTGCTAAACGGGGAAGAATGGATATATCAGCAAGACTATTGCTCCATTCACGTGTCAAACTCTACAATGCAATGGTTTAGACAAAACCAAGTAAATGTTATGGACTGGCCAGCCATAAGTCCTGACATGAACTCAATGGACAAACTTTGGAGAATACTTGCTAGAGACGTATATGCTAATGGCGTCAATTTGCATCAGTTCAAGATCGAATGCTGCAAATTGAAAGAAATTGGTTTTCTCTAAAGCCAGAAATTCTTCAAACTATTGTTTTGAGTATGCCTGATCGAGTTTTTGAAGTGATTAGGAAAAAATGGCTCAAAAATTTGAATGTTAAAGAAAAAACTAGTTGGCATAGGTGGACTGTGCTCAGTTCCCCATCATATATATATGTTCATAAATTTCTAGAACAAGACATTCTCTTAATATAGTTATCATGTTTAGAGAAATGAATTTGAAAATACGCTTGACACAGTGACAGAATGAAATCCCCGCCTAATAGGCTACCCGCCGTTCACTTCCTTATATTTATCTTATTCTAATCTTTTAATTTATTTTATTAGGGTAAATTTCGTAGTTAAGTTTTCATGCTACTATTTCCAATGCAACAATCCTCAAAATGCATATTTGTATGGAAAATTTTCAATTTTGTTATGTTGATAAAAATCTTCAATAACGAATAGCTTACGAAATTTTCCTATTAGAATATTTGTAATCAGTCATGTTCATACAAGTATCATAAATGTTATTTTGAAGTTCTCCGATATATTTATGATCCTGAAAATGACCATTTATGCTCAATTTTGTATTCTTCTGATCTTCTTAGGATCGTAAATTCCAAATAAATTACGAATTTCTTAAATTAGAAAATTCATACTCTATGGTATGAAAATATCCGACAAGATTGACGCTTGTATGAAATTTTGCCCTATTCTGCCATGTTAAAAAATTCGTAAATTTCTTATAACTTACGAAATTTTTATATTGAAAAATTCATAGTCAGTGACATTCATGCCAATATTCTAAATAAAATTTCAAAAGTAGTCTGACATCTTTACGAGGAAAATAACTCTCAAAATGACGTTTATGTGAAATTTTGCCCTATACTGCCATGTTAAGAAATTCTTAAATTTCCAATAACTTGCGAAATTTACAAAGTAGCATATTTATAGTTATTGATGTTCATTTCGACATCAAAACTGATATTTTAAAACTGGTCTAACATTTTTACAGTAAATCTTTCCCTCTAATGCACGTTTAAGTGAAATTTTGTCCTAATCTCCCATGTAAAGAAAATCGTAAATTTCTAATAACTTACGAAGTTTTTAATTCGATTGTTGTAAATGAATAGAGTTCTTGCCAGTGTAGAAAGTAATATTTTAAAACTGGTCTGACCTCTCTGCGATCATTTGTTCGTGAGATATCGTGTAAACAGACTAACAAAGTAACGGACTTACACACTAACAAACTCCCTACAGGCGGACACAATACAAAATTTTGTCATTTTCGGATTCCCCACACCTGAAAACGTATAAAAAAGTAAAAAATCCGAGGTTGAAAATTTTCACGATTACCTAAGTTCCCCATACCTATAGTATGATGGGGAACTAATAATGACTTGTCTATAAACTTTTGGGACAGTAAATTTTCAGTTTAGTTTCTATCATAATGTCTATGATTGTAATATAATATTTTTGTATAATATTATTATTGTCTTGATATTACTTATAATTAAAAATGATTTTGAAATCTTTATTCATATTTTAAAATAAAGAAAAAAACCGTTGTCTATAAACTTTTGGGACGTACTGTATATATACATATATATATTATTTTTGTTGAAACAAAATAAAAAATTCTATAATGTGTATCAAAACAACAAGCATAAATTTCTAAAAATGACTTTTTGATCTACATACTACAGTAATAATAATAATAAATTTATATTTCTTTTATGTTTCGTTAAATTATAGTTGCCGAATTTCATACATTTTGTAGACCACTATTCCAAAACTATTTTCTTTGTCTTATTGAGTTGAAAATTTTGAGTCATTAAATAAATCAAAAATTTTGTATTAAAATTCGTGAAAACTACAGTCGATAACAAAAGTCTCCGAACACTAGCAAAAATTCCTATATTAAAAAAGTACACTTAATACAGTTTTGTTAAATAAATCCTTGTCGAATCCTGTTTTTAGACTGACTAAGAAAAGGATTCGACAAGGGTTTATTTAACAAAATTGTATTAAGTGTATTTTTTTTATATAGGAATTTTCGCTAGTGTTCGGAGACTTTTGTTACCAACTGTATATTATTACCTTTAGTTGTCATTGTGGTTAAAATATTTTTTAATTAAAAAGGTGCATTAGAGTTTCACTTTAAAAGAAATCTTTACGTATTTCAAAACATTAGTGGTAAAATTTTTTATTACATATTAGAACTTACCAAAATAATTTTAACTTTGTGCTTCTAGTTGGGTTAACGTTTAAGGAAAAGATTTTATAAATTTAAAGAAGAAATGAATTTCGAATTTTCGTCTAAAGTAGACTGATATCTGTATTGATCGTAGTCTTTGCGAGGCTAAAACTAAATTTGCATTCAAAAGTGCAATAGGGATTTATCGCACTTTGTTTCAGTTTACTTAGTAAATTATTTCGATACTTTTTCCCTTTCCCCCTTTTTTCATTTTCTTTGTTTAGAACTCCGACTTTGTTTATATGATAATGAATGCAAAATCGTTAAAGGAAAAAAAAAATCAAAGAAGGTGGTATTTCCTTCTCAAAGCTTCAGAAATTTAAGCTATCATGATCTGTTTGATGAATAATTTCAAAATTTGATATAAAAAGGTTTAAAAAATATTTATTTCAAATGAAGTTATTTAGTATGCTCATGATTAAAGAATGTCGAAATGAGCTTCAAAAAATTGTTTTGTGATATCTATTATCCAACAAAATGTTATAACGAAAAATTTTAATAGGCGCAGTATTTTATTACAACAAAACTTTAAAAAAAAAAAAAAAAAAAAAAAATCCATTTTTTACTTTATTTTATATATATATAGAATAAAGTATTGGATTCGTGAAATATTTCGAACTCCAATTTTCGATGGATTTACACGCTGTGAGAAACTTAAACTCGATTTGACTGTTTTTAGAAAATGTTTGTCTGTGTGTGTGTATGACAAATATCGTGGACGCTGTATCTCAAAGACAAAAACGAAATTTAACCAAACTTAATACTTAGTTGGACCTTGACATAAACTGGTGCTGATTAGATTTGGGGATCAATCGCTTACCAGGGGGCGCTGTGGTTCAATTTTATCTAAATTTTTAACATCGCAGTATAGGACAAAATTTCGTATAAATGGCCATAATGAATGTTATATTTAACGTTTGATTGTAAAATTAATATGAATTATTGATAATGGAAGGGGGTGTAAATTTTCAAAATGGATATCTTTCAAAAGGTCTCGTCAAAACGAATGGTTGAGCCATAGAACGGTGATAATTTAAAACAAAGTTATCGATACTTTCAATTTCAACGAAAAAAAAAACTTAGAAAAAAAAATCATATTTTTTCTGATGTTGGCACAAAATTGACTTTCTTTTGGC
Source organism: Salticus scenicus (assembly GCA_963930645.1). Taxonomy (NCBI): domain Eukaryota; kingdom Metazoa; phylum Arthropoda; class Arachnida; order Araneae; family Salticidae; genus Salticus; species Salticus scenicus. Next base: position 186,639,919 of record OZ005648.1, on the reverse strand, counting down.
ATTTAATGTTATAACTCTGTCTGATAAAAGTCGTCTGCCATTGAAAATAATTTTCATATATAATAATTTCATAAATAATTTGTACTGCATGAGTTTTTGTAAAACTATATAGAAGAAAGTCTTGTGGTGACCACAATATACTAGTTTTATAAATGAAATTTCAATTCATATCATATAAGTAATTAGTATTTGTCTGTAATTCTTAAACTATTTAGATAAGCTATTCCACTTGAGGGAAATAAATATCAGTTAAGTATGAAGGTAACTTGTATGTTGCGTACAAAGGAAATTATTTCTCTTTTAAATCTGTGTATACAATTTGTAGTTTTAATATTACCAGTTACTTCCTATTTGAAACGTGTGAAACATTATCTTGGTTGCATCTAGCATTGCTACCGATCTTCATAATTTTCTCACACTACTAATTCAATACAGATATTTTTGCTTAGTTTAATTACAGAATTTTATTTATTAAATAAAGTAAAAATGTCAACTTCAAATTAGTAGTGCCAGGTAATTTGGCAGCTACGATCTAGATGGGAGTATTTTAGAACAGGGCCCGAAATTTCAACTTAGATTATACTCGCTGAAAAAGAAAGTTACTCGCCACAAAATATGATTAACTTACTGTATTTTTTACGTATAAGGTGACCAGAATTTTTTATTGGAAAAAGAAGAGAAATTATGCAATGTCTTTTGTTTTATAAGAAAATTGAAAACATTCAATTTTGAAAAAGAGGTCATTTTAGAGGACACAAAATTGAATGCAAATGATTATAAAAACCGATTCAAAAGCTACTTTACACAAGTTGTGGAAACATTTTTATCTCAAATGATGAATTTGGATCAGTATACCTTAATTTAAATTAATAATATACGGATACGAGTGGAAAAATCCCTAATCATTATAAGTGTCACAGGACAATATAGATTTTTTTTTTTTTTTGTATTAATTTCTGCTATAGGCAAAAAGGTTTTTTTTGGTACTTTTATGCAGTTACATAAAAAATAGTTGCTAGACATTTTTTTGTATTAAAATCATAATCATAAAAGAAAAAAAAATTGAAAAATGAAAAAATAAAATTATTATTCAACAAATGAAACGATTTGTTTTAACGAACAGTCATTCTTTATCAACATTTTATAAAAGTTTTCACAAGTATAACCTAAATTAGTTTTTGTAGTTAATAAGTTTTCAAAGTAGGTATTTTACTCGCCACAATTTTACTCGCCAAATTTTACTCGCCACAGTAAAATTTCCACTCGTCAATGGCGAGCTGGCGAGCGGAAATTTCGCGCCCTGTTTTAGAATATAAAATTTTGTTTGCAATGGTACCCTTTTTTTACGCATATAAGAATTTGTAATGTACGAGAAAATATTTCAAGTTATTAAAAGGTGATTCAAATTAAATTGACGATTTTCACGGGCCACTAGCTAAGGTTATGTTAAATAGACCCATGTGAAACTTCAAATGTATGTTATGTAGATATTGGGGCTGAGGATTAAGCGAAAAAACACTTTACATTCCGCTAACAGTTAGTGCCTTGCAGACTAAAGCAGATGCAAATGATTTTTCTTATGAAAGGGATTCTTGCCGTTCAAACAAACCCTTTATCGCCAATGATCCTTTAGCTAAAAGACACGGCTAAGTTTTTTTATTAAAAAAAAAAAGGAAAGGAAAGAAAAGAAAAAGAAAATAATTTGCGCTGGCTTTAGGCTATGAAATGACTTTATTATTATTATTTTTATTTTTATTAAACAGTGCAAAAGTACAAATTGCGACAGTCCTCAAGAAAGCAAGCTTTTGGTGAAATTTCAAACATTTTTACGGTCATAAATTAATCATAAGTGAAGGAGCAATCTTCACTACTTGCTATTACGTACGCACCATCTGTTGGAAAATGGCAGAGTTAGCTTTCCTATCTCAAAAAAGGTACGTGATTAGGAAAAAAATAAATTACAATGTTATAGAGAATCATTCATTTAGTGCGAAAAGACACCATGTAGATTTGAATGCTAAAATAGGAAGCCTAAAACGCGCATTTGTTTGTTCATATTTTCCTGAACTGTGACGCGGCAATCTTAGAAAGAAAGAAAAAAAAAATCTGGAGTGACTCCACTCGACTTTCCGAATACTGAGTAATTAACGGTTTTGTAGATAAAGTAAAGTAAGAGGAGTTGTTAAATAAACAAAAAAAAAATTTAATTATAATAGGTTGATTGGGTATTTTTTTTTTTTTTTTTAGTACACGATGTTTAATTTAACGCTATTTTACCAAACACGTAGATCATAATGATAAAGAATAATTCATTGTATCCCTGTAAAAACCTACAAATGTTAGATTCACCGAAATGCTTATAGTTAGTGCAACAGCCACTTATAATATTTATATAGAATTTCAGCTCCATCGGATAAGGCATGTAGACGCTATCGCACTTTAAAGTTTGAACCCCTATGCCACAATTATAAAGAAACTTGTATTTTGTCCCTGTAAAAAGAACCATAAGTGCTAGATTCTCTAAAGTTCATAAAGTTCGTGTGACGGTGACGTATAACATGTATATAAATTTTCAGTTAATTTGAATAAAGAGTTTAGTCGATGTCGCACTTTAAATAATTTAAGTCTATAGGTCTTAATGATAAACAATTTTTAACTGTGTCCCCGTAAAACTAGTTAAGTTCTAGAGTCACCAAAATCCATACAATTTCTGTGATGGCGACCTATAACACCTATATAAATTTTTCACTCAAACGGATTAGGCATTTAGATGCTATCGTACTTTAAAAACTTTCACCCCATACGCCATAATGATACAGAATTATTTGTTGTGTCCCTGTAAAAAAGCTAGACGTGCTAGATTCACCAAAACCTATATAGGTCGTGAAACTGCGACCTATATAATGTGTGTAATTTTTTGTTCAATTGAATAAGGCGTTTAGATATCGCACTTTATAAAATTTGGTCCCATAGGCCGTAATGATAAAGAATTTTTCTTTGTGTCCCTGTAAAAAAAATTTAAGATCTAGATTCACCAAACTCTATGCCGTTCAGGCAAATATTACCTATAATATGTGTAAAAATTATTTTCTCAGTCTAATAAGGCATTTTGACATTATCGCACTTTTTAAAATTTGGTCCCATAGGCCATAATGATAAAGAATTTTTCTTTGTGCTCCTGTAAAAAACTATAAGTGCCAGATTCTCCAAACTCCACACAGTTTGTGCAACTCTGACCTATAATATGTGTATAAATTTTTTGCTCAATTAAAGAAGGTGTTTAGATACTATCGCACTTTTAAGATTTTGGTCCCATAGACCATTATGATAAAGAATTTTTCTTTGTGTCCCTGGAAAAAAACTATAAGGGCTAGATTCCCCAAAATCTATAGGGTTCCTACTATGGTGACTTACAATATACGTACCAACTTTCAGCTTATTTGAACAAAGCGTTTATACGCTAGCGTGTTCACTCACAAACATACACACACACACACATACATACACACATACACACACACATACATACATCATCGTAAAAATAGTGAAAACGGACTAAGGGGACCTCGAAACGTATAGAAACGTCAAAATCTCGAATTCGAATTTTTGACATGATTACAATACTTTCCTCACTATAGTGTTCAGAAAGTAAAAACTAGTCATCACAAGATGTCTTTCTTTTTGATGTTCAAACACTTCTGCGTTAGCTGCAATGCACATCTAGGCCCTTGTGTGAACTTTAGATAGCTCATATATCGACGATATGCTACACTGTGTACAACATGCAACAGCAGTTCAAACAAGGGCTCAGATGCGCAATGCAGCATACAGACAAAAGTTTGAACATACAAAATGAAGATATTCTGTGATAACTAGTTTTTTTTTTTTTTTTCCCTGAGACCTTTCGGCATGTCACAGTGTACACAGTTAGAAAAATGCAAGCAAGATTATGGACAAAGATCAGCAGTAGATATTCCAGGCAAAGCTCGCAAAAAGCATTTACATTGTGGCAAACATACAACTTTGAATTAAATTCTTTTAATTAAATTTGGAAAACAATAGGTCTTTTACACCAATATCTATTTGTATGAATGCATAAATAACTCTCTCAACCAATAAAAATACAATTATATTTTGAGTTTCAAATACGAAGTGATTCTTATACGTCGTCACTGAAAAGCTAACTATTTGCATTTAAAGGGATTTTATCGTATAAATACAGTTTGATGAAAGATTGGAACAAATTACGCAGATTAACGGCTTTTGCTCGTAAAAAATGGAAGTATTTCAAAATTATACTTTCATGACATCAATTTAGGGTTGTGACCGTATTTCCCATAAAATTATACGGTCAAATCCAGTGATTTTTATGCTTCTTTTTACAGTGTAGGAAATCGTGAACAAACATAAGTTCCATTTAAGTGCCCTGTTTTATCTTTCATACCTTCAAGTTTTTTTTTTTTTTTTTGTATTAATGGATGATGCCTTTTCTGATTAATCATTTTTCCATACCTCGTACCTTGATAGAAACACTAACTAAACCCTTTTCTACCAAATTGCAATGCAAATGGTCTTTTCTATCATCACATAGCTACTTTATTATAAATAGACACACCTTTTATGATTATAGCTACAGTCTTTCAGTTGTTCGGCACTTCTAAGTTGGAAATAGTCTTTAAAGGGTTGGTATTCTATTTATATATAACACCCAGTTAAAATTTTATTCTTATCAAATCACTATACACTTAAAAAAAAAAATCTACGACATTTCGTTTCAGAAAAGGCAACAGGTTGCCTTTTTTGTGTCTGTTGCCTTTTCTGAGTCGATTCGTTTCTGCATCGATTCATTTAAATTTTAATTTACAACACTATTCGTTTCAGATATGCAACGAAATTACCCTTTTTTGCAACAAAATATTTCACAAACAATATTTTTAAGATTCAAAAAGGTTGGATTCGCTGCAGATCTTAAATAAATATCGTGTTGTAAATTAAAACTTTCGTTACCAAAACGAATCGATTCTTTTCCGAAACGATACGTAGAAGATTTATTTACAGTGGAAAACAGAAGCTATTTGTCTCTGTGTACTATTAATTTAAATTTAATCATTATGTATTAGGCGAACTGCTGGGTTAATTCAGTGAACATTTAACTGTTTTTAGATTGTGCCAATAGATGGCGCAGTGAGTACTTTCTGTAACCATCTCTGAAAGACTTTAGTTCAGAGGAATGTGGTTTAGTTTGCTCGCTCGCTATGTAAAATGTGTCGACGTTTCTGTGCACAGCTATAGCACATATTTAATTTAATCGAGCTTTTATATTTGTGTGAAATGTTGGTTATTATTTATGATTAAAAGTGTTATAAGTTATGACAGTGTGTTTCTACAACTTTATTGAAATGGTGAACACAAGCCAGCCGCAGTGGTGACCCGGACGATACAGTGCAATATGGCGATAGACCTCCGGCCTTTGAAGCTAAGTGGTTTAATTTTAAATGAATATATTTTAAATTAATTGATTTTTTTTTCCACTGTTTGAAATTAAAAATGCATTAAATAAATAACTCGAATATATATATTTTTTTGGGGGGCTGTTTTAACTAGATTGATATTTTTTTTAATGCAGTTTTAATGGTATATATTATATAGTGTATTACGATATGACTGTAATAGATTAAAAGATTTGCTATTTTAAGTTAGCGTTAGGAATCTTCTTTCGTATGAATTTAAATTCATTTTGACTTTGAATTTTGAACTTATGAATTTTTATATCGTAGTTAAAGTATAAAATTTTGATAAGATTGCCATGGACTCTGGTGAGAAGGCGATAAATGTTGAAAAAGTTTCTTGTAGAATTCCACCGATGTGGAAGAACAATATTCAAATTTGGTTTGTACAAGTTGAAGCGAAATTCGCGACATCGCAGATTACAAATGATCTGACAAAATATAACACAGTTGTAGGTTCAATTGATGCAGATTCGCTTATTTCAGTTTCTGATTTGATATTAAACCCCCCCTCCGAAAATCGTTATGAAACTTTAAAACAAAGGTTAATTTCGGAGTTTTCAGATTCTCAATCTCAGCAGCTGCGTAAATTATTGTCCGAATTAACACTAGGCGATAAAAGGCCTTCCACTTTACTTCGGCAAATAAAAGAATTAGGAGGAAAATCCGTAAATGAAGATTTTTTGAAAACAATTTGGATGGAACGATTACCTGTAAATTTTCAAGCAATATTGTCTGCCTCTTCAGCGGATTTATCTGAATTGGCAAAATTAGCTGATAAGATTTCAGAAATTAAGGAAATTCCTAGTGTTTGCGCGGTTGTTGAGGGGAAAACATTAGAAAGTGAGGTTAAAGAAATTCGAAAAGAAATTGCAGAGTTAAGAACTCAGATTTCAACTTTATTTTCGAAAGTAAATAGGCAATCAAGATCGAGAGATCGAGAAGTCGTGATTTAAACCGTGCATATTACCGTAGTAAAAGTCGTAATGTTGGAGATGGAAATTTTGATAGTAATGATTCGAATTTATGTTTTTATCATTCAAAATTTGGGGAAAATGCTAGAAGGTGTCGGAAACCATGTCAGTATAATTCAAAAGAGGAAAAAAACTAGTTTTGGCTGCTGCATCTGGTTTAAAGTTTGGTTCAGGTGTAGCAGCCCAAGTAAAAAAATGTAGACTTTTTGTTTATGATAAAGCTACAAACTGTAATTTTTTAATTGATTCTGGAAGTGATATTTCTTGTATACCGGCACCAATAAATTGTAAATATAATGCTCCTGAAGATTTTTTTGTATGCCGCAAATGATTCTAGGATACCTACATATGGTAGTAAAACATTGGATATCAATTTGGGATTGCGTCGAAAGTTCCGGTGGTCCTTTGCGATAGCTCGAGTAAATACACCTTTTATTGGTGCAGATTTTTTAAACAATTACGGAATTCTTATAGATTTGAAAAATTAAATTTTAATTGATTCAACTACTACCTTACAAATAAGAGAAAAATTGAGTGGTATTGTATCCCCCTCAATAAAATTAATTTCGGGAAATTCCCCTTATGATAAACTTTTAGAATCATTTCCAAATTTGGCGAGTCCGGTACCAAATTTTAAAGGTCCTGTATTGCATAATACTAAACATTATATTGAAACAAAGGGAGCTCCGGTGTTTTCTAGACCTAGACGATTACATCCAAAATTATTAGAAATTGTAAAAAAGGAATTCCAAGTTTTGGTAGAACAGGGAATTTGTCGACCTTCTAGGTCTCCTTGGTCCTCACCCATACATGTCGTTCCAAAATCAAATGGTACATACAGGATATGTGGAGATTACCGACGTTTGAACTCGATAACTATTCCAGGTAGATATCCTATCCCACATATTCATGATATAACTAATGTCCTTCATAATAAGTCATTTTTTTCAAAAATTGATATTGTTAGGGCATATTATCATATACCAGTGAATGAAGAGGATGTTCCAAAAACTTGTGTAACGACACCAATTGGAAATTTCGAATTTTTATATCTCCCATTTGGTTTAAAATGCGCTTCAGTGACATATCAGCGATTTATGAATGGGGTCCTGGGGGATTTGGACTTTGTTTTTTCTTACATAGACGATGTATTGATATTTTCAGAAAACGAAACGCAGCATATCAACCATGTAAAAATGGTTTTTGAAAGACTAAATAAATTTGGTTTAAATATAAATAAATCAAAAAGTATATATGGTCAATGTACTATTGAATTTTTAGGTCATGAAATCTCCGCGTCGGGTATTAAACCTCTTGACAGAAAAGTTAAAGCCATTTTGGAGTACCCTAGACCTGAATATTTGCTAGAGTTACGAAAATATTTGGGATTAATAAATTTTTACAGAAAATTCATAAAACACGCTGCGGGCATTTTGGCTAATTTAACAGATTTATTAAAAGGAGTAAAAGGAAAAAAATAATCGTACAAAAATTGAATGGACTCAGGAATTAATTGATTCTTTTGAAAAATCAAAGCAAGCTCTTTCGAATGCTGCTTTGTTGTCATTTCCGAGTACAAATGGAAGGCTTGTATTGCATAGTGGTGCCAGTAATATTGCTATTGGTGCAACACTTAGTATATTGGAAGGGTCAGATTGTAAACCAGTTGGATTTTTTTCCAGACGGTTATCGCCTTCTCAGGCTAAGTATTCTAGTTTTGATCGTGAACTCTTAGCAATGTATGAGTCAGTAAAATTTTTCAGACACATGCTAGAAGCACGAAACTGCGAAATAATTACGGATCACAAACCAATTATTGAAGCCTTTCGTAAAGTACGTGACACACATACAAATAAGCAGGCACGTTGGCTTTCCTTTATATCAGAATTTACTACGGATATTAAATATCTAAAAGGGGAGTTAAACGGTGCTGCAGATGCCTTGTCGCGTATAAATGAAATTTCTATTCCTGGAAATTTAGATTTTGATGAATTAAGTAAGGATCAAAAATCGAATGAGGAATTAAATAAATTAATTTCAGAACGAGAGTCAGTGCTTAAATTAAAATTAATTACATTGCCTAATACAAATTCACAGCTTTACTGTGACATTACTACTGGTAAAGCTCGTCCATATGTCCCATTAAAATTTTGTAAGGAAGTTTTCCAGAATTTACATTGCCTTTCGCACCCTGGTATACGAACTACAGTCAATCTCATTAGAGATAGATTTGTTTGGCCTTTTATGAATAAAGATTGTCGTGAATGGGCACGTCAATCTATTGATTGCCAACGATCAAAAATTAATAAACATACTAAATCGTCATTGAAGAAATATGATATCCCTACTGCGCGTTTCCAACACATTCATTGTGATATTGTAGGTCCCTTACCGGAGTCACATGGTAAATCTTATTGTTTAACTGTAATCGATCGTGTTACCCGTTGGCCGGAGGCTTATCTGCTAAAAGACATTACAGCTGAAACAGTTGCACGAACTCTTTACAGAGAATGGGTTGCACGATATGGTGTACACCATTAAGAATTACGACAGATCAAGGGAGACAGTTTGAATCTGACTTATTTAAACAGTTTGCTCAGTTACTTGGTATAGAAAAATGGAGAACTTCGCCATACAATCCGAAAGCAAATGGTTTAGTTGAAAATTTTCACAGACCACTAAAAGCAGTGATTATGGCCCATGGAACCCGTAGTTGGACTGAGATCCTCCCAACAATTCTCTTGGGTTTTAGATGTGCATTGAAAGAGGATATTGAAGTAACTCCTGCTGAATTACTGTATGGAAGTAACTTAAGACTTCCTGGTGACTTTTACGACCCTACGGTAGACATAAAAGACCCACGTATTTATGTTGAAAAATTAAGAGAATTTATGAGGTTGCTCAAACCGAAACCTACATCTGCACATCAAAATAATCCAGTGTTTGTACATAAGCATTTAAAACAGTGTTCATATGTATTTGTGAGATATGATCGAGTTAGAGGATCATTACAACCACCATACAATGGACCATACCCTGTAGTGTCAAGAAAGGAAAAATATTTCCATATTTTAATAGATGGAAAAATGCAAGTTGTTAATAGCGATAGACTTAAACCAGCATTTATTGTGTTTGATTCTCCAACAGAAGTTAAACCAGATGAAAACATTAGGGCTCGTACCTCCGAGAAACTAGTACCTAGACGTTCTAAAAGACAGGTCCGATTTTCAGACCGATTTGTACCCAGTTGAAGTTTGCCTGTCTTTGTTCACTGGGGAGGGGGTACTGAGGCAAACTGCTGGGTTAATTCAGTGAACATTTAACTGTTTTTAGATTGTGCCAATAGATGGCGCAGTGAGTACTTTCTGTAACCATCTCTGAAAGACTTTAGTTCAGAGGAATGTTGTTTAGTTTGCTCGCTCGCTACGTGAAAGGTGTCGACGTTTCTGTGCACAGCTATAGCACATATTTAATTTAATCGAGCTTTTATATTTGTGTAAAGTGTTAGTTATTATTTATAATTAAAAGTGTTATAAGTTATGACAGTGTGTTTCTACAACTTTATTGAAATGGTGAACACAAGCCAGCCGCAATGTACTTTTAAGTTAACATTATTGCAAGAGGTTTCAATAAACATAAACATTTTTTCTTTTTTTTTTATAAATACAAATAATAAATTCAATTTGTTCCATAAGATAAAAACTTCTACTTTCATATATATATATATATAGATTTTTTCTCCTAGTTTTATGGAATATATTTTAAGCACATAATTTATTTGAATGCATAATACCCAGATCATTAAAGGATGCACGTGTTTATGCAGTACATGTTGCAGTATTATAAGTGTATTAGTATTAGTTAGTGCAGTACATGATATAGTATTAAAAGTGACTTTTTTTCAAAACATCTTTAATTTGTACTTTTGTAAATAGGTTATAAATGTTTATAGAAAATTGTCTAAAATTATCATAAAATAGCATACATCTATAACTTTCATGTATAAAGGATGTCTATAGAATATAGTTTTTTCACAATACAAGATTTTCAAACTGTTATTAACCACTTTCTTACTTCTGGTTTCAAAAGTTTAACGTTAAATTCATAAGGATAAAATATAGTTAAATTTTCATAACATCTGTTGAAATTATTGTACAAAAAATATATTTTCGGATTAAATAAATAATATAAATAACATTCATTGAAAAATTTTTATTCAAATTTTAGATTTGCATATGACTAACTTCCAATACTTTTTTTTCGTTTAATTACACTTAGATTAAAAATTCTTTCTTTTCAAATTTGCTTGAGCGTTCTGACGAAATGATTCATTCCTACGAAAAAATGAGAAAAATAAACAATTTTATTATATAACAATTTTCAGTGATAATTAAAATGCAATTTCTTTAAAAAAGCAAAAGACATAGATAGCATACAAGAAATATATTACTATGGTATAGTTAAAAATACAAAATTGAAAGGTAGTGAAAAAAAAAATGTTATAGTTCATTATATCAAATATTTAAATTATCAGGAATATCAACATATATATATATATATATATATATATATATATATATTCTATGTTATCATACTAAATTTTACTTATTCATTTAAATATTTATTTATTACGTTTAATAAAATAGCAAAAAATCACATGTATCAATGCCTGATTTTGTGTCTTTAAAACTTAAAAAAGGAAAAGAAAAGAAAAAAGAAACCAGATAAATATCTGGAATCAAAATCCTAAAGTTCTGTTAAGTATTTTTTTTTTTTTAGTTAAAAGTTATACATTCATTTTAACCAAATATTTTTTTTTTCTTTGTAAGAACAAAAATTTTTTATCTTAAAATATAACTATACATATGTTAATTTTACATGTATTCATAAAATTAAAAAAAAATTGAAAAGTTACAAACTGAAAATTTCACACAGAATTTCAAAAATGTTATCGAACTCTTTATTTTATGTCTTTAACTTTATAAAATTTTACGGGTTTTAGTTGTTTCGCTTTAAATAAAATGAATGCACACTGAGAAAAAAAATATACCGCCTTCATCTAGAACGATTAAGAGGTCATTTTCTAAATCCTTAAAGTAGAAATATAGATTTCCGAACTACGCTTATAAGACACGCCAATAAGCTGAATAGACGATATGATCGGGAATTTCTAGTCTATATATTTCAAGATGGTGAAATAATACTCTGAATATTATGAATATTACGAATCCTGTATATTGCGAGAAATTCTCGCTTGGTTTTCTAGAATTGGGTCATAAACGAAGATTATAGTTGTTAAAACTCGCCTATTGTGTTCGCATTTATTTACAGTGATTTTTTAAATAATTTTGACTTCCATGATATAGGCGAATGCTCTAGAATTCTAATAGGGGGTTTCAAGAATTCGCTTTCAAAGGGGACAAGAATTTATAAGGATGACATCGAACTATTTTTACTAGAGCCACGATTTAGATTCTAGATGTCAGTTACAGAATTTTTTTATTCAGTGTAAAGTTTTTAATAGTAAAAATATAATATATATTAATTAAAATAAATCAAACTAATAGAAACTTTGGTGAGTAAAAATTATGTTACTTTTAGAAATAACTATTCCATTTATATATCGGCATGTATAATTGCATTCGGTAATTACCTTTTCTTAATTCAGTTCACTCCTACACCGAGAAAAAAATATGTACCACCTTCCTCTAGAACGAATAAGTGGTTATTTTCTAAGTCTCTAATTTAGAAATATAGACTTGTTAGTTATACGTATAAGGCAAACTGAATAGACGATATGATCGGGAATTTCTAGACTATGGTTTTCTAGATGGTGAAACGATACATTGTATTTTGAATCTTTTGTATTCCTAGAAATTCAAACTTTTATTTCTAGAATTGATCTATAAACAGTAATTGTAATTGTTAAAACGCATATCTGGTTTCCATATTTATTTTCAGAGCTTTTTTAATACGTTCGACTACAATAATACAGAAAAACGCTCTAGAATTTTAATAAGGGTGTCTAAAACACGCTAAAAAGGGAACTGCAATTTATAAGGATGACATGGAGCTATTTTTACTAGATACATAATTTATTTTTTAGGTGTTAGTCGTAGAAATTTTTTTGAGAGTGTCTCTGTGTGCATATAAAAACTTTTGTGGGCTCTGTATCTCATAAACCAATGAACGAAATTCAACCAAACTTCGTATTTCGATGACTTCGTCCTAAACTGGTGCTGATCTCATTTAGGTACCAATTGTTGAACAGGCGCTGTTATTTTTCTTTTTCTTTTTCTTTCTCATTTTTTTTTTTTTTTTTTTTTTTTATGACAGTGTAAGACAAAATTTGTACACACAGTTATACATAATAAGATTTACTCAAAGGGAATTCTTTTCAATTATTTTCAAAGTGAAGTTTAAAAAGTATAGATTTATATTAGTAACAATCAACTTTTTTTTTTTTTTTTTTTTTTTTTTTTTTGTGTGCGTGTGCAGGGATGAGGATTGAAAATTTTCAGTGGTTATAGATTTCAAAAGAAGTTATCAATATCTTTCAAACTAATGGTTGAACCATCGATATCTGATGATTTGAAAAAGAAAAAAAAAATCGATTTTTTTTCCCCATTTCTCTTTTTTTCCAAATCGCTGTAGAATTTTATGGGGATGTCTTGTACTCGTTAGCAAAGGTAACTAGAAATTGTAAAGATGGCATGGATCTATTTTACTCTACAACTACAATTTATTTTTTAAATGTCAGTCGTACAATTTTTCTTTCATTGTAGACTTTTCTTTTTAAAATAATAATTAAAAAATATCAGAATTTAACTTTATTTATTTTATTGCTATGCTTTATTTTCTGTTTTAATATAATAATTAACTTAATAATTACAAGATTATTATTGAAAATTTTGACATTCGTTAGACTGCAAATTTTAATCTAAGTGATTTGTGAAATCGTATAATTTAATCTTATTATTTTGTCAAGAACAATTTCCTAATTTATGATATATATATATATATATATATAGTTCGTAACAGAAAAATACTTATTAATTTATTTGATCTGATATAAAAGAGCTTTGGTTACAGCTTTGCTGAATTTTGTTTATGGACTACAATGCTAGAAACCGATTTGATTATGTTGATACAATGTTTATCAGCCAATGTACAGTAAAAGGACCTCAGATGTACATTTAATTTCTGCAAACCTAACAAGTTTTACAGAATTAAATCATAAATATAAATATATATATATATATTTTTTTTAGATTATGCTCTTATACAGTAAAAATAGCTGTCGGAATAAAAACTGTATACTATATACATATATATTTTTCATGAATAAATGAACATTAACAGATAAACTTCAGATAAATTTTTGAGAAATAAAATGAAATAAATAAAAAATATTAAACGGAAATTTACTTACAAAAAAATATATTGTGCATATTAATAACCACCATAACTATAGCTCGGGTAGTACCCACTGTATCCATAGCTTGGATAATATCCTCTGTATCCATGAGAATTTCCATAGTATCCGTTATAACCAAGTCCATTAGAGTACGATCCTAAACCTCTGAGTCCTAAATCAGAATAGCCATAACCAAGTCCTCTATAATATCCGGCATAAGCTACTGCCAAGCAAGCAATCAACAAAATCTAAAATATTAATAAAACATTGTTATACACGCAATTTTTATTCATTTTTATGTATCATTCATTTAAGACTTACAATGCGCAATTAGTAATAACATATATTTAAAACAATCCCTCTAAAAGTATGAATATTTATAAGTAATAATTAAAAGCGTTGACTTTGAAAATAGCATGAATAAAAAATTCTTAGAGGCAAGTTTTGAAGTGATTTAATGTTTCACAACACCTTTTTTTTTTTTTTTCAAATTTCATGTTATTACCCTAATTTTTATATTAAATTAAACATAATTTATTCCCACTAAACTATTAAATATTGTTTGTTTTTGTAAAGTTATAATATTTATTTTCTTAAATATGCAAACAAATTGATATGATAAAATTTTGAAGCTATATACTTTAAAAAGATTTTGAAATATCATTCGCCGAAAAAGAAAAAAAAAAAAAGCAAAATAACGGAAAAATAACGGAAAAATAAAAGAAACAATGCGTTTTGAGAAATTTCATTTAAAATCAAGCAATGTATATTAGAAATGGGAGAATGGGAGCATTTTCATTTATATTTCAGCTAGTATTTATCGTACAGTTAAAAGAACGTCATAGTTTTTTTTAAAAAATAATAATTTTTAAAAAAGACTTTTTAATCATTTGATGATGTACTATCCCTTTAAGATTGAAACAAAAAGATATTATAATGCATTATTTGAAATGAAATCTGTGTATTTCTATGTTTACTTAAAATATCATATTTCTACAATGTGATAAGACTTGTTATTTGTTAAATGAATTCTTTTGTTTTTGTTTCTTTACCGTATGATAATTAAGATATTTCGATAAGTAGTTTATGTTATAGCTTTTATATATTTTTTACAATAATTTTCCATTTTTAAAGCTAAAATTTAAATATATTTTGCATCTATTACATCTATTTTAATATATTAAATAATTTTGAATATATCTAGTTGTATCTTTGATGTTACGGAGAAGAAATGAATAAGGAAAAATTATTTTTAAAACATTGTTTCATTTATTTTTAAATTCAGTTTTTTGTTTTGTTTTTTAATATATATATAATAATTTTAAATTCAAGGCAATAGGCATAAGATTCGAATTTATATATATACATATTCCTCAGTTTATTAATATATATATATATATATATATATATATAATAAAACAAGAAATTAAAAAAATAAATCTATTTAAAATTACTTCAGTATACAGTAATAAAATCTAAAATGTATAGAGCATTTATATATATATATATGTAAATCGTTAAATTAATTATCAATACCTTACACGAAAAGAGATTTCTAGAAATTGATAGACAAATTTATGATTGATAATTTAACTAATTTAAAGAATTTGGGTTACAAACAATTTTTAAATATAATTTTGAAGAAAAAATATTTTGTTCTTTTTTAGAACTGATATTACAATTGAAAAAGGGTTTTTTTATGAATATAAATGTATCATTTATCGCATTACACACAAAGTTGTACTTTAAGAGGACTTATGTTGTTTTCTTATTCGCAAGCTTTCTCCATGAGTATTTTTTTCCCTGTATGTTTTTACCACGTTTTTATTAACTCACTTTCTTGTTTGTTTGTTCAGTATAAATCTTGCAAGCGATTTTTAACTAACTTCCTGACTAGCTAGACATTTGAAACTTTCAGAATAGCTCAGAACACGGTGACAATGCATTTTTTTAATACTTTTATTCAATTAATAAATGTCTAAAAATTTCTTGTAATTGCTCTCTTTATTAAGTGTTTGATAATTTTCTTACAAGTTAATGGGATAATTGATCAAAAATTTTTTAAAAAGTATTTATTAATACATTGAATTGTCAAGGTTACATGATTCAACAGAAAATTTAAAAACGTGGTATGTAAAAAGTGCTTTTTATCTTGTAATTATTAAAAGGATTTTTTTTTCAGTTTTTTCTTAATATATATATATATATATTTCAGTAAATATGTTTATATATTAAAATGTAATAAGATTCATCAACGGTTTCTACACAATATATTTATGTTGAATTTTTATTCTAAACATTTATTTTGAAATCTTTGAATTATAAAATTTTTATTTTTACCAATTGCTTGTTTATATAAAAATATATATATATATATATATATTATAAAATGTTTTTAATAATAGATAGAATTAATGATAAAATTCATGACATTAATTAATAACACAATATTAAGCAAATATTATACACAAAATTTGCTTTAAAATTTGTCTTATAAACACTTATAGAAATTTTCAAAGTGTTATTCCAGAAATAAAATTGGAAGTGATACTTTTTTTTTTTTTTTTTTCATTTACCTGAAAAATCAGATCTAATTATTTTTTCCAATTATTTAAATTTCTTACTCTTTTTTAGAAATTCAAGAAGGTCTATTAAACAAACATTTGAGGTTTTCTAAGATATAAATTAATAATATGTACCGATTTTTTGTTGATCGATGAACTTCTAAAATATCATGGAAAATAATCTCAGAAATTTAAAAAGAAATTATAAAAGATAATAATAAAAGTGATTGATTTGTGTGATTTTTTGAAGAATATTTTCATTTTTTTAAATTAAAAATTGTTGTATAATCTAAAATACTTATTAAGAAAATTTTCAAATTATCCCCTTTAAAAGAACTATTTTTTAAAGACAAAATAGTATTTAGTATTAAAACTAATATAATTTTAAAAATTCGAGTAAATGGAAAAAAAAAATAATAATTTTAGAAGTACATACCAAAGTTTTCATCATTTTGGTTGAGAATTGAAAAGTGAACTTAATGGTTAAAAAATTATTGTTCAAAGGAAAATTATAAATTCTTTCGGCATCCCACTCTTTATATATACATTTTTTTTTATGCTTCAGTGTCTATTCTTTAGTTAAAAATCTACACAATTCCATTTTATCAAAGATCTCTTCAGATTGTATGCATGATCTGAGAATATTTCAGTGTATAATTCAATGCAGGCATAACTTCTGTTGAGGAAATTTATCAACCGTAAAATCACATGCCTAATACTATTGGATAAAGCGTAAAAGTTTCTATAAAACAGTTAAAAAGAGTTTTTTCAGATAAACTAATGATCAAATGTTAGATAATCTTAAACTGCATGAAACATAACTCTTTATCTTCGTTTAGAAGAATTTAGATGTTGGGTAATTCATCGATAGATCTAGAAAGATAAATATTTCTTACAATATATATACATTTATATTAAGAAACGGTATTTTAACATAAACAAAAAAAATTAACAAGATTTAAGAAGTGATTAGATAACCGAAAATTATTGAAAAAAAGCACGAACCTCAAAAAATTTTCTAAGCTGTCTATGCAATCTTAAATTTCACAAGTTACAGAAAAAGAAAAAAAAACCTTAAATAAAATAATAGGATTAAAGTATTTGACATTTAAATTACTTAATATTGAACGTTTTTTAATTGTTTCTAAATTTTATCAGTTTATCGTTAAATGATATACATTTAAAATGTCATTCTATGATTTTTCATTATCTAATACAAAAGGAATATTGTTTTCGCTGCAAAAGATTTATTAAAATTCCTAAACAAACATGCATAATTGAAACATCATAATTGCATGTTATTAAATATTAGAAAAAATTATTTTGCCTTCTATTTATCTGAGCTAAAAAAAAAAAAAAAATTAAAAATGAGAAATAAAATTTTTATTTTATTCTTCAGGTGTTTAAGGAAATTGAAGTTCAAAAACTAAATAATCAATATGACAATTTAAATAATAATACGAGAAATATACCTTTGAATCAAACAATGTTTTAAATTTTACGTTTAATACATAACACAGGTATTATTTATTCCTCACTGTCAAATATGTATCAACATTTTATCAAAATGTGTGTCTAATTTAAACACCTATTTTGATAACTAAATCCCAATTAATCATTTCATGAATATTCTTATTGCACTATAAATGCACTACAAATAACATGTACGAATTTAGTAAATTTATTAAAGAATATTAGTCTTTATTAAATAATACTATACAATTCTTGTGTTATAAATATTATCAGTTTAAAAGTGTGAATGATTTTACATAAAATCAGAAATTTTATTGTAATATAGTTTAACATATAACATTAAAAATGAATTAAATGTAAAATACAGAAAATATTTTTTCTTCTTATTTTATAGTATATCTCTTTCAAAATTCCATTTTTTATTGTGCTTAGCCATTAGCCGTATTCAGTTTACTTATAAATTCTTGGCCTACGTTATCACGCAACGGATAGACAGGAGAACAGAAAAGCAGACATAGAGACTAAATGAATTTATAATCACGCTTAAATATTGTTAAAAAGTGTTAAATATGCTTAGCACAATCGGAAATGCAGCCCTTAATTTATCTGAATATTTTACTATAGGCCTGAAAATCTGAAGGTTAAGCATATCATATTCTATACAAAATTATTTTACAATGTTAAAAGTAAATGTCAATTTCTTAAAGATTTTCTAAGTGTGGTTTTCAAAACGTCTCTCCTAAAACACAATGTATTGGTATTTTTTTAATCTCCCTATATGCAAACCAATTCTACAGGACCTATGCATACCATTTTAAATAGGAAGCATTCCATAGTAAACTTGAATAACATATATCATTAAAAAAAAAAAAATCTTAAGATATTTACGGACGCTGACGATGGCCAGACAACCAGATAAACAGACGGCCAGTCGGACATATACACTAATTCAAATTATATTTACACTTAAAAATTGTTAGAATTAAACGAAAATTTCATTCCAGCAAATTTTCAGTACTAGCCCTTAATATATGTATATATATTGCGTAAAGCTTGATATTTATCATTCCATATTCTATGGAAAGCATTCTTTTGTGCATATGGATAACATATTTCAATTTCATTCAGATTTGTGCAAAGTAAAGTTATTAAAGTATGGTATATAGAAATGCTTGTCATACAACGCAATACTTTGGAATACTTTTGGGGTCCCTGCACACAAACCAGTAGTGGTATTCACTCCATTTTCAATAGAATACACTCGATAGTAAACTTGAATAACATATTTCAATTTCATTCAGATATGCGTAATGCAGAGGTATTAAAATATGGTTTATAAAAATACCCCTCTCAGAACGCAATGTTTTGCAATAATTTCGGGTGTCCCTGTATAGACACCAGTAGCTGTATTTACTCCATTTTTAAAACGGAACATCTGATAGTTAACTCGAGTAATACATATCAGTTTCATGAATTTCTGTTAATGTTTACGGGCGTTAAAGTCTGGACAGACATCCGAAGGCATTAACACTTTTTAACCTTGTTGGAAAGTTTTAAGTAGTCCAGGGCCCCGTGGCAGAAACACGGCGACACGGCGACAATGTCGCAGAAACAGAAATGTTCTTGCAGAAAGATTTTACTTAAGTCAAATAAATTTTGCCATTGTGTTAAAAAAGAAGAGAGAGAGAGAGAGAGGGGGGTGGAAGAGAGAGAGAGAGGGGGGTGGAAGAGAGAGAGAGAGAGAGAGAGAGAAACACAAAGAATGGTTTATAAACTGTTCTGCAGAACAAATTTTCGTTTCTGCAGATACGATCGCCTCAATCCTGAATAAGGACAGAAGACAAAGCAGATGTAACTCACTTGGGTTAGCTTTGATACGGCATGCATTAGCGATTTGTGATGCGGTGATATGATTCGGTGTATCGACACTTTTCACTGGTAACCTCTTCACATCGGAACCTGTTCACAAACTTTGTTTTCGCGCCACGCCTGCCGCTCGCGCCGTGTGTATTTATTGTATTGCAAAAAGATGTTTTTTCGAAAGAATGTGGCTTTGCGACCATTTTCCGAATTTCATATTTCATGCATTTTCAGATTCATGCATAACAAAATAGCTATTTCCAATGATTTTTTTTTTTTTTTTTTTTTAGTGTGATTGCTGCTGTACCGATTTTCATTCATTTTCTGATTTACGCACGACAAATTAGTTACATCTAGTGGTTTTTTTTCTTTAATGTATAGGAAGCGTGCATACGTGCGTGGTAGTAAATACACGTAATTTTTTTAAAGCTGCATTAATTTTAATGTTTGGTTCAAACTATGCAATACATTTCACAAATATATACAGAAATAAGACTATGGGGAAATTTGTAACGTCTGTAGTTATACGCAAAATAAAAAATGAAGCTTCAAACCTTGCTTCAAAAAATAGAAAATTAAGAAATTAATCTTAAAAATACTTTATTGATATTTAGCATTTTATATGTAGTAAAAGGTCATAGCAATAAATATTAATGGGTATCTTAAGTAATAAAATTGGTAACTTTTCTAATTTTTTTCTTTATTAATCATTAATTATTTTAATTGCGATTAAAATTCTTAGTTTTAAATTTTGTTGTTTAAGCATATGAAGTCGTTAAAAATTTTTTTTTTATTTATTTTACAAAAATACTCTTATCATTAGTTTCTACAGCTTGTTCATTTCATTTTTTAAACATTTCAATTTTTAAAAAATATTTATTTTTTTAATTGAAATATTGCAAATTAAATAGTTATTTTGAATAAAAATCAAAACAAAGGTTTTATTGAATATAATATATATATATATATATATATATATATATTGTAAGCAAAAGGAATTTTATCTAATAGTAGTTGTTTTAAATAAATACTAATTAAACAGCAAATGCTTTTATTTATTTATTTTTATGTACTTATTTGTATAGATATCAATATCAAATATTACTTTTAATTGATTTCTATTTATTTCATTCATCTGTAATCATTATTTTCTATTATAGATTTTATCCATAAAATCTGTTACATTTCAGATTTCAACATCTCCTTAAAAATTAAATATTTCGCTCGCCTCAATCTTTATGAAAATATTTCGACTATGCTTTGTCTATAATTGTATTACTTAGATCTTGTATTGTGTTTTACTTTATGTATTTAAATGATGGTATAATTATACATTCTGAATTCTTTAATCTCAAATCACATTTTTAAGATTTCAAATACACATATTTATGCTATTTGTATATAATACAAAAAATGAATCTTGTATATTATAATGTTATCGTACATCTTTCTAATAATCTCAAAAACTATAAATGTTGTAAATTATTTATATTTCATTATAATATTCAGTATTCTATATTAATTTTTACTTTTAATTTGTTGTATTTTTATTTTGAGTTCTTTATTATATTTTACGTTGTTTGGTTTGCACCTTATGAAATAAGTGCATTTGTGTATTTAAATATATATATTTAATATAAAAAAAAGTAATGAAATTTTAAAAGTATTTGCAACATTTGTTTAATTTAGACATTTCATGATTTAAATGCCTTAAAAAAAATTGCAGATTATTTTTGATGTGTTACTAAATTTTATGGTTTGAATTCATTGAATATTTTATAAACAATATTGTATATTAATGTGAACAAAAAATCTGAAGCAATTAAGATCAATAGATTTATTTTCACCTTTTTTTTTTTTTTTTTTAAGAGTATTTTCTTGCAATAGTGCAGATATATGCATTTGTGCCTAGTTAAAATTTAAATACATTGGTTATATTGAATATTATTTACTATTTAAAAATAATTTATTTTGAATTCGTAAATGTTAACTTCCCAAACTATCCCTGCAGAAAGATTTTGGTGTTGATGAAGCTTGTCGCAGAAAGCATAATAAATTTCTGCCACAGGGGTCCAGGGTAACATTAGGAGAAACATTTAAAGCTATCATTTTACAACAAAATATTTTTAATTAAAAATTTCTCTTTTAAAATTAAATATATGATGAAACACGATAGCAATTCTGAAACTGACATCTTTAAATTGGAAAATTCCTTTTTTATTTCGCACCTTCTTTCTTTCTTTTTTTCCTTTTCTTTTTTTTTTTTTGAATATTTTTTTAAATTATTTCTTTCTTATTGGAATATATATACATATACAAACCATATGGCTTATTAAATTTTAAAGATAATTTTAGTAATAGAATTTTAATTTTAATTGTATCTTTGCAAGACCTCCACGGATAACATTCCACCCACGATTACTTCCCTACCATAAATATCCTTCATAATCCCAACAGCCAACCAACCAAAAATTTTTTATTCTTTTGCTGATTTAACATTAAATTGCATATTGCGTAGCACTATTAAAAATTATTGTGTAAATTGGATATTTTTTACTTTCTCTGGTATATGTAGAAAAGTACTGGGTCAGATTTTAGAAATTAAATTTTTGTTAGATCTACACGTTTTGAGGTCCCCTGAATCCGAAAAACAGGTTTTTAACGGGTGGACTTTGTGTGTGTCTGTTATCAGCATATCTTAAGAATGAAGAGTAACAAGAAATCCAAACTCAGTATTTTAAATCTGTATCCAGGTTTGCTATACTAAATTTCTCGTTGATATCAAGCGAATGGTTCGTATACAGGGACATCCAAGAGAATTCAATAAGATTACGTTTATGAGCGAAATTTCTGATTTTTACAGTTTGATATCTATAAGCTGCACTTAAAAAAAAGAAAGAAAGAAAATGAGCGTAATTATTTTATATGTGTACAAAAATGTTTCCCACAGAATACGGTATAAAGATCATTCACCATTCGTTTACAAGGTTACCCAAAGGTATTTTGGAATATAACTGGAAATTGCTGTTTTATTAATGTAAGACTATTTTTAAGCACATAATGTGGGGTGTATATATTTTATAGACGACATATAAGACTACTAATAATTAAGTGAAAACATTTTTTTCTATTGAGAGTAATTGGGGGAAGTGCTTTATTATACTTTACCATGTCCTGAGAAACTGCTCAAGAATGAAAATTAATTTGTCATGCCTGTATTTTAAATAAAGTATATTTTAATATTAAATTTTCAAAGCTGTTTTATTCTCATTGTTACTCGTTTTGAGGTCCACTGAGTACTAAAGTCAAGTTTGTAATAGTTAATCTTTGTATATGCCTGTTATTAGCGTAACGTTAAACAATTACTGTAGGCAATTCAGGGGTTGCTTTTTAAAAAGTTTGATCCAGATTGGCAAGTTTAGAAGAGTGGTGCGGGTGAAAGTTGAGTGAACAAGTTGGGATAAAATTTTTAATTTAATAACAGACTTGAACTCTATATAAGTATAACTGCTGCATTCAACAGTTGGTTAAAGAAGGCGGTAGCCTTCCTCTTACAGAACTATATGCCAAATAAACCGGTTACTAAACCTAATTTGAATAGCTTTTAACGTTGATTTATATATACGTTGTTATCATAGACCTATTATAAAAGTGGACGATGGCAACCTTTTTCAGTGACAAAGATAGCTCATTAAAAAGTCACGTGACTGTTGAACTACAAGAATCCAAACTGGCCAATATTGAAATTTTCTCGCCACGCTTTAAACTCTGCTTTTTCTTAAGCAGGCGAAATTTTTCCTTTTCCTTTGAAAGTTCTTTTTAAAATTTTTATTTCACTTTAAAAGTTAGATTTTTGTTAATTTAAAAAGAATTTTATAGCAAGAAATAGTAATTAGATGTACTTTAAAATCCTTAGAAGTTATGCAAAATAAGAATTTTATTTCACAGGTGAGATTTTTTAATATTTTATTATTTGGTTCTTTTTAAGTAATTATTTTTATAAAATGTTTATAATTGCTATACTTAATTATCTAAATTGAATTAGTTTAAATATATTATACCTTATATGATTTTAAAAATATCCATGGTTATTTATGAGAGTTAAAGCGAGTATTATAGACAAACCGAAGTTATAATCACTTTTGAACTTTGTTGGAAAGTGGTTATAACAAGGTTAAAAAAAAAAAAAAAAAAAAAAAAAAATCAGCAGCCGTAGTGTTTTACACAAGTTTTGCTAGTTGTATCTTTTAATAATAATAATAATAATATTTATATTCAGAACAAAAAATCGCCAATAACGCGATAAATTCCAGAAAAGGTAAACTTTTTTCAGCAGTCACGTGTTTCATCTTTGCCATATTTACTTATATTCACTTAATAATGGAACGCTCCGTCCACTCTTATAATAGGTCTATGATTGTTATCTAACCTTTTAAATCTACAATCTATAAATATAGTATAGAAATACAAAATACGAGCAAATCGTGTAAGTGCAACATCAGCTCATTTTCAATACTTTGGAAACATTTTAATTTCAATTGATGGATTGTTAAAAAGGCAATTTAATGTTTTACAATAAGAAAAAAAATTATAAATTCGTATCAACTATTCTGCAATCATTACCTGCAGAATATTACACTATTTTATATTTAGTAAACACTTATAAAATGGCAAAACAATTTCTAAATAGCTGGTAAATAGCAATTTAGTAGGTAATTTTAAGCGTATTTTGCACTTCTAAAAAAAATTTTATTAATAAAATTGTAAAAAATGTTAAATATTCGCGAAATTAGAAAAGCATATTCTTTTAGGACGGAAAAATAATATTTAGTCAGAAGTGCAGTGTAAAAGTAGCAACACATACAATTTCATTTTAATTTATAAGTGAATGCCAATTTTTTGTAAAAATACAAACTACACTATTTATGGTGAAACTCTGTACCAAATTTCCAAAATTTTGGTTGCAATTAAATTATGTATAATTTATACCAACTATTTTGCGAAACAATGAACTTTTTTTTTAACAATGCACCAAAAAAAAAAAAAAAATTAGTTACATTACTCGGATATATAGGAAACATCCCTGGTCTTCATTGTCTGCGTTCCTATAGTCTAAATATGGAGGATTTTCCTGGGAATAACAGATTTTTTTGTATAAAACGTTTCCAATTTCAAGAATATATTGGTACTTCCAATGATATTTTTGATAGATTCTAATGTATTCAATGAATGGTATTGGTAAATATTGGGCAACTCGTTGTTCTAATTTACAATGAAACTTGTGTTATATTTGTGTCATTATGTAGTATAAACAAATAGCTTTTTTTTTTAAATGGAAAATTATTTTTATTATTATTTATTTATTTATTTATTTTTAAGAAAGATTTATTTATTAGATTATTCTTTAAAAAAAAATGTTTAGAAAGAGTTCACTTAAGCATCTATTGTAAGGTTATTTAATATATTTTTAAAAATACATTAAATACAATTTTTCATGTAAGTATATTAAATATTTTAATACAAATAAAATTTATTGAATTTCAAAGATATGTATATTTATAAAGGCGTTCAAATTTCGTAATAGATTACTGTAACAACAACAGTTATTGCTTCAAATGTCCTCTAAAACAAAAACTTAACGCATTTTAAATATAGATGTAAACATGGAGCGTATTACTAAAATTTTAAAAATTGGGTATTCGGCTATGTTAATAATGTTAAGTCCATTCATTTAATTTAATTATTCGGTATTATTCATTATAAAAAAAAAACCTTTAGTATTACTCTTTAAAAAACTTCCAGTAACATGATGTAACTACAAATAAAATTTTCAACCCATATAAAACTACACTAATATATTTATTTGACATTTTTCCAAATTTAACTTATATTCTAAATTTCAAATATGCAGTATGGAAAGTTGCCAAACCAAATTCTCAGTTACAGCATAATCTTTAACGCAATCATTATGTAAATTCACAGACGAAAACTTTTATTATCTAATCTAGCTTTATTTTAATATTCTCAGTTTAATCATTGTTTACAATGCAGAATTTGTATTTGGTTTGATAATAACTTTGCATTTGTATATATGGAAATATCTTTAAAATATGAATTGTATTTAATTAAAAATACCCGTAGTATTCATAATAATAATAATAATAATAATAATAAAATTCTTTTGCACTTTTCATAAGCTTGTGTAATTCTTATAAAAATCGTAAATATTTTTTTCTTGGCAACTTTCCTTTAACTTTTGCAAAAAATATATATAGTGTAACTTACCATTAAAGCTAAAAGATGATAGTTAATAGGCATTGAAATTAGCATTTACTCAAAATATTATAATATTATAATAACTAAAAGTTTTTTAATAGTTTTAATTAGTACGTCATGAAACAAAATAACTTTATTTATTTCGATTAAAACTTCTTTAAAAACTTCTTTTTTTTTTTTTTTTTTTAATGAAAATAATGATTTATTTCCTTATGTAAACAGTGGTGTTATTTTGGTATGTGAGAATATGTGAGTATGTGAATACGTCTAATGCTATAACAATTTTAAAATTTTGCAAATGTAAAGTAGTTTAAAAAACACTTTTGATTTAAATACACCATAGCCTTTCTACAATAAAAATTAAATTATCTGTTCTTAAACTCATTATCATACTTACATAGAAGCTTTATTTGGAAAAGAAGATTCTAAATTTCTTTTAAAAATAACTTACAATTGCTTGTCAAGTCATTTGTTAATTTTTTTTTTCTTTTCACAGTGAGTTTTATAAACCTCCCTGATGCTTTTCAGTAGAGAATTTAAAATTACCATTTTTTAAAAGTAAATGTATTTGTCTTCAGAAAATGTAAACCATTTGCTAAGTTCAAATGTTTTCAAAAGATAAATGAATTAAAAAAAATATTTCTTTGCCAGTTAATAACATTGTATTGGCTTTTTATTTGAATTCATATATTTATCTAAGTACATATTTTTCATTGAAATAAAAAATGTTTCTCAGTAAAAATTAAAATATATTTTAAATGGATGAAAGGAATCAGTACTATGTCTTTTAATTTCTTTAAAATATTTTTCTCGGAATAAAAAATATATGGAATACCTAATTTTGTTTGTAATTTAAATTGCTTTTAGATTTACTGTATTGAAGAATATTTAAAATTATCATCTTTAAAAAATAAATGCAATTGTCTTCAGAAAAATGTAATCCATTTTCTAGGTTCAAATGTTTTCAAAAGATAAATAAATATCAAGGAATTCTTCTTCTACAGTTAATAACAAAGTAATGTGTTTTTAGTTGAATGAATATATTCACCTAAGTACATCTTTTGTATTCAAATTAAGAATGTTTTTCAGTAAAAAATAAAAATTATTTTAAATAGATGAAGAGAATGAATATCTTTCGTATTTTTATTTTTATTTATTTATTTATTTTTCCTTTAATATTTTTTAATACAGTTCCAAGTAATATATATATATACATATATATTATAAATTATTATATTTATTAAATATTTATTATATATTATATATTTATTATAAATTTATTTCGATAAATTATTGGTTTCCAAGCACAAAAATTAAATTGTAAATAATTAATTTAAATATATCTATAATTCAACCAAAGGCAATTATCCAACGTAAAAAAAATCTATTATAAATTATTTAGAAATAAATATATTTAAATACAATCTTGAGTAACTACATGAATAGATTTTTCTTAAATGTTATCTTGATGAACTATTATAAACATTATATAATATCAGTTCTTTTGACTTGTATGCATAAAAGTGAAAAATTAATCATTTTTTGTATAAAGAACGCAAGTGAGTTAAGTAAGAAGTTACTATTCATCATACATAACTTATAATTCTGCATAAATTATATAATATCTGAGCTTTAAGTCACCAGGTGGCGTAGATAGATGTCATTTTGAAGTGTAACTTTTTAATTCATTTTCAAAAGAGACGGCTTCTTCAAAAATTTACTTAACGCCAATTTCTTTCTTTTTTCTATTCTTTTTTTTTTTTTTTTTTTAGGGCGTAGAACTATTAGTTTTAATCTGGATTTTTTGTAGACCAGTTTTGTGTAACAACAAAATAAATTAGAAATATCAGTCCTATCGTTACAAATTCAGTACCAACTGAAAGGGATGATTTTTTTAATCCAGGGGTGCAAACAGTTTTTCGATACGACAATTAGATTTCTTTTAATTAACTAAAGTATGAAATTTAGGTGGCAACACTTCATTTTAATTCATTTCAGTCATTTTAAAAAGTACGTGGTCCAGTTTTACGGTCAAAAAATTAGATAAAAAATACATTAAAATTAAAAAATTAATTAAATCAAAATAAAATTTAAAATAAAATTTTTATAGATTGAAATTAATGGTTCTCCGTACTAAACTAAATTCTTTCTTTGACAATATTTTTATTTATTTTTTTTTATTTTTTTTTTTTTATCTCCAATACTCATACCTAGAGCTCCAAGACTTTCATATTCTTCTGCCAGGCTCTCAGCATCCTGTATCTCCCTCTTTTTCAGTTCTCTTCTTCTTTCTCTCGCTTGGTATAATACTCTATAAGCAATAGATCTAGTTTTGCTTTTCCATTGGTTAGAATTTCATCTCATACTTATTTATGCTAATAAAATTTACTTTGTGTAGGGCTATAGGTTTCTTAATAATATGTGGGCTGAGAGTACATGGTAAAAAGGAGTATAGGTGAAATTATGTTATTTTTGTGGTCAATATAACATACTATTTTCACATTTTATTTGGTTTTCTTTTCTCAGTCCATCACCCGTGAAACAGCAAACCCTGTCGACAATTTCCCAGCCCCTATCTATTCTTCTCGACTCGACTTCGAAAATTTTGCAGTTTCGAAGAGCCTGTGGCCATTGCCACGCATCTGTCCATGCATAATAACACGAGAGATTAACAGGGTGAGAAAATCAAGAATTAAAATATCTGTCAAAAGGGGAAAAACGATGTCTTTTAATTAATTTTTTCCGGTGTAATTTGATTTTCTAACCGGTGTAATTTGATTTTTTTTTCTTTTACACTTGTGCTTATCCGTGATATATATTTTTTTTTTCACTTTTGATTCTTTCCTCGTTTTTTGTTTTCAATAAAATGCGTTGTAGTTTTCCATAAAATGCGTTTCAATAAATGCGTTTTATCACATATCTTATCAATTATATTATACCACCACAAAAAGTAAATTTTATCTAATTTTCTAGATATGGTAATTTTTCTCCGGAATCAACGAGACCTGCCTAATCTGCCTTGAGATACAATATATACAACAGGAGAATATACTTTGCCAAAACGAGTAACTTATTATTTTTTTCTTGTATAATTTTACAGCCATGCAGTGTAATAAAAACATTTTTTTAAATAATTTAATTTTTATTATGATTTCTAAGGTGCAAACATCCACATTATGCTCGGTATACAATAGAAAAAAAAACTAATAACACAAAAGATATATAAACACTTTTATAGCAATAATAAGTTGTTCTTATGATGTAGTTAAATTATTAGAGAATATTTATGGTTTCGCAGTAAACTCGATATCAGAAAAAATATATCGATATTTTGAATCCTAATTGTAAACATGCAAACAAAAATTTATATTTATCTCTACACAAATAAATTTTTAATCTTTTTATATCTTAATTTACAGTTTTTTTTTTCTTTTTCCCAGTAACATTTGAGATACAACATTATATTGACTAATGTTTTTTGATAAATGAAAATGTTTGGCAGACAAGTGACGGGAAAACAAATAATCTAATGCGAAAATAAATTTAATTTGATACATTTTGTGACACAAAAATCTGGTAGATTTCTCCCAGGGTTTATTCTTATATAAATATTTTTGTCTTTATAGTACTTTTCATTTATTTTGGAAGTGTTGTGAATAAAAATGTATTAATATTTTATTTAACAAACTATTTATACTATCCATATTTAAGTATACACCAGGTTTATTTCATATAAATACATTTGCTCGTAATATTAGTAATATTTTTTATTAACTTGTTAATTGGAAAAAATATTATTACTTAAAGTCAACGATGTAAATTTCAGTAAAAAAATAATCATTATTCTTTTTACAATAATGTGAAAAATAATTATTTTTAAAACTTGTATTTTTTAATAAAGGTTACAAAAAGTAGATTCTATCTCTCTATTACAGCTGTTGAAATACATATACATTTCTAATTAAATTTAATTTTTCTTGAAAATGTCGGAGCTAATTTTTTGTCGATATAAGCCTTATTTGCAAAGTTATATACAGATGAATACATCACATGAACCTAAAAAAAAATTGTGCACATGAAAACATACCCTACATTTAAAATGCCGAAATATTATTTTGCCGGAAAGCTCCGTTCTTGTGAAAAACAATTATCATGATAATTATTTAAAAACTATCACTAATTTTGGCGTAATTATGCTTATAATAACAAAACTTTTAATGTTAAGTAAAAAAAAAAAAATAGTTAATTGCTCGCCATTTTATATATTTATATCTCATGAACAAACTGTTAAACTTTCATTAAATTCTACCTAACATTCACGGAGATATTAAGCATGCAAGATTATACATTGACAAGAAATTCGCTCTGATATTTTTATTAAAAAAATAAAAAAGGAAGAAGAAGAATAAGAATAAGAAAAATAAATAAATGAAGAATTCTTTTAATGGCTTGTAATTGAGAGGTGAAATCCGTTTTAATACCCGTTAAAACTTAGAAGTTGTAAAAGTAATTATTTTTTTTAATAATCGTAAAATAAATGTATGGTAATTATTTTCTGATATTATCGACTTTAAAAGGTACCTGATCCCTTAAATGAAATAGTTTAAGTAAGTGAATTTTCTTATTTTTACAATAACTTTAAAACCGTTTTCTTTATTGTATAAAAAATAATATTTACATACATGTAAAATATTGCATCTGACTAAAGTCAAAATCTAATTTTCCTGTCATTCTTCATGCAAGATGTTTTTGTCAGATTCTTAGACATGACAAAAATGCTGACAATTCGTAGTTCTTCGCATATTCAGAAAAATTTATTTTATCATTCATTTTTGCTTTTTATTCTTAATATATAAAAATATATTTTTTCCCCGTACTCTTCATAAAGCAGTGCTTTACTTTTTTCTATAATATTATTTTCTATTTTCTAAACTTAACTTCACAGACCAGAGGAAAAAAAAATCCAATCAATACCTTTTTTTACATTACCCTTATAATTCATATATCCTTAGAGTATAATTAAATATACACTAATGTCTAGCCAATATTATTTAACATTAATTTAAACTTTCAATTTTATTAATTACTCTTCATAACGCATTTATATACATTTATAAATATCCTACTTGTTTTTTTTTTTTTTTTTTTTTTTTTTTTTTCTGGAATGTCGTGCAGTTTGATTCCTGACATTATATAGTGTATTATGTTTTGGAGTAAAACACAATTACTCCAAGTCTCTGACATGTTCAATTGATGCTGAAAGGAAGCAGTTTTACCTAGATACCATGTGTAAACCTTGAATTGAACTTCTGAGACATCTTAAATAAATATCCGAATGTTAACAATTGACATGTTATAATTTATTTTATAAAATCTACTATCGAAACAATTCCCATTTTATATTGTCAATGTAAATTTCGGTAGTTATACTGGCAATTTATATCAGCTTCAATTGAGAAATATTTTCTCAATCGAAGAGTACCTATCTGTAAAAGTTGGACAAAACTCACATATGAAAATCGCATGTTTATTTAAATATGTTTAATAATGACTGACCAGAAAAGAGAAAAAAAAGTGATTTTCTTGTGATGTTTGTAAAACACTTTTATTTGGGTGAAAAGAACAGGACAAATTTGATCATATTTTAATCAATTTTAATATAATGTTGTCACAAAACAAGATTAAATTGACATTTTGTGTGACCGATAATTTTCATTTTAATCAAGAATTGTCTTAAAGACTATCAGTTATCCCGAGTAAATTTCAATGCAGACGTAGAGAGAAAAATACGCGGCACTCCCAGTTAAAGGAGGAAGTAAAACTGTCCAGTCATCATTTTATGAAACTCTCTTCTGCTCGATTTCAATCTCTGATGTATATGTAATGTTGTCTTTCTGTGAATATGTAGCTTTAGTTAAACAGGGCGTTTGAAAACGCTCTTATATATTTTATTCTATACATTTATTATAAATATATGTATTTAATCAAGGAAATTAAAGTTACAAAAGAAAAAGAAGAATTACAAAATCATTCATCATAATTTACACAACTAAATAATAGTTTAATATGTTCATAAGTTTATTTTCAGCCTGTTGGTGAATCAAGAATGTGGCTTTCAAATGGATTAAATAATTAATTGGACGCATGGTGTACCAGTGCTGTTTGTCTTATCCAGGTAAGTGAAATCTTACCTATTCATTGTCAATATTATTTAATATAAATAAAATATTATACATGCGCTCTATATTAAAAAATTATATATATATAATTTTATAAGAGATGCTAATAATTAAGAAAGCGCAATAATTTGCACTACCGAGAATCCAGTATTAAATTTAGTTATTTATAAATAAATGTAGTCTCCGCATCACTTCAAAAAATATATCACCTGCTTGAGAAAATTTTATCTATCCTCATGTACAAGTTTCGAGGAATTTCAAACGGTACTTCCATACCATCTGCCATTTTACTGCAGTCCTAATTTAAGTTTAATTTTGATGAAAGAAAATTTTATTGTTGTAAATTACTTTCAAAAATGAAAGTTAATCCTTCCCCATCTGGGTATTTAAAACTAAGTTTTACCCCGGACTGAGCCCAGATTACCTGTGAACGCTAATTTTTCTCATACTAAATTTTCGCCCTAAATACCCTTAATATATCATAAAATACACCTTAAAATGATATAGGAAGACAGCAACATCAACAAAATTTCTTTTTTTTTTCTTAAGAAGTTAAATTTATTAGATATCGATTTTAATACATTTTAAAATAGAAATGTGAATGTACAAGAATTTATTTATTTACTTATTTTTTTTTTTTCTTTGATTATGGTATTTACTTCTAGAACATTAGAATATTTCTTTGCAACGGAATTGTGATGATTTTTTTTTTTTTTTTTTTATTTTTTTTTTATTTTTTTTAAGTATGAGAAATATGTAGTTTCTATTCTAAGAAATACGAAATTGTCTTTACATTTTCTTTATTGAATGATGTATTTTAAATATTATTTCTTATTTATTTGTTAAGGGAATTAACTTTTTTTTTTTATTCTCCACCATTTCATCTCTTTTAAATCGCATTACTCTAAAATACTTCATAAAATAATTTTCATTGTTTCTTAGAGCTTGTTATGCTTCTCTGAAATTTCAAAATTGAATTTATTAGAGATAAAATAAAATATGCAAAAATGAAATATATTCCTTAAAAGTAATCTTGTTTCTATTCATATTTTTTAAATTTATCTATGTAAAAGAAAATAAATGAATTTAGCAAAAATATATAGTTTAACTCACCGTATACTTTATTATTATTATCATTATTTTAAAAAAGTAAATAATAAATATGGGAATAACTACGTATAGATAAAAAATATGTAAAAAAGAAGAAACTGCTTACGATTTTCAAAAACTCTACATTCATAAATGTTTCATAAAATTAGAAAACTTTTAAAAATATCAAAATTATAAGTTTATTCAGTCTATATATAGATTGAAAAAATAAATTAAAACTTTTATTAAACATTGAATAAAGAAATTTATTCTAAATCTTCATAAAGAAAAAGAAACATGCATACCATTTGTGGAACTAAAAAGAGAAAAAATATGCATTTTTATTCAAAATTCATACTTTTACTTCTTAAACACTAATTTGTTTTCAGCCGTTTGCTCTATTTACTTACTTTGATCTGAAGACAGGCATACACTCCCGGGAACTGAAAAAAGAACACCAAAAAAGGAAATGACAGACGATCATGAAACTTATATATGTTAACTGAGTGGAGTACATCGAAGTCTGGTATTAATTTCAGGACCAATGGTTAAGCTCTTGTGCGACAGCAGTAGGTAATGTGGAAATGCTAGTCAGCGGTTATTTAAGGTTAAATACCCTAATGACTACGACTCACTCTACAATTCTGCATGGATCTTTCGTATAAGTGCTGAATATCTCTTTGTATTATTGAGTTCTAAGCATCGACAGTCTGGGTACATAAATCTAGAAAGGTCACTACTAGCCGTTGAGACCCCAAAAGCCCCATCCCATTACATCCCAGACACATTAAATCCATTGAAACTGCAGACAATGAGAGTCGTCTCACGCGTTGGAGAATAAGTTGTATTGCAAGTGTCATATGTGATCATACAGTATCTTGATGTAAAAATCGAATATTGACCAACGACACAAAAGGCATAACAACAGGTTGAATGAAGTCTTTGATGTACCAAGTGTCATTTAACGGTCCCGGCAAAGGACCTAGTTGCGTACGGAAATGATAACCGACTGCTCTTAGCACCCAGAGACCGGGTTTAGGCACTGTGAGACGTTCGTGGATGAAAAAAGTGTGGAAATGCCTTCTTGTGCATCTTCAAATGCGAATACGGCTATCTGCGTCTCTTAAGCGGAATCTACGTTTGTCAGTGAAAACAATTATTTGCCATTCCATTCTCTAGTTCAGACGTTTGAAATACCAATGAAGCCGTTTTTGTAAGGGGGGGGGGAGACTAGAGTCAAAGATGCACATACGTTTAGTGATTTAGTCCTATTTCTAGTTA
This sequence comes from Salticus scenicus, assembly GCA_963930645.1. NCBI lineage: Eukaryota > Metazoa > Arthropoda > Arachnida > Araneae > Salticidae > Salticus > Salticus scenicus. The sequence goes on along the minus strand of OZ005648.1, from coordinate 186,605,299 downwards.
ACGATTGCGCATTGAGTCATTCATCTGAGCAGCAATAAAGAGTTGAATTTTTAACGCAACCGATATTCTGCTTGATAAAGTTACTCTTCTAGTGTAACGATCAATCGGCAAATCAGTCCGTCTGTGATTCATAGTTCCTTCTTCTCATTTGGGAATGTTGTTTAAACCATCTATACTACCATCGTATTACCATTGTTACTTCTATTTCGCTACGCAATACGACAATAAAACCAATCGGCTTCACGGAGTCCCACAAAACGGCCCGATAATAACCGAAAATGAATTTCCCTTCTACACCCAACAATAGTAATTACTTCAAAATTTTGTCAAGTTCAGTAATCCAACCGATTGCATTCAAATCACTTCACCTCTTTAAAATATCACTGACTATAATTTGCATATTACCCCCTGCTGTAGTACAAATGTACTATACTTTCGGCTAAAAAAGATCTGCAAAATTTACTTATTTCTATCGAAGCATTTATAGATTTACGTTATATCTTGTATTACTTGAATTTTTGTTTCTAAATAGTATTTCTTGAAATCATCAAAATATTTAAATTTCTGAAAATTATTTCTATTTTAGGAAATTTAAAAAATTCTCAATCGTCCTGTTTATTCGTTGTGTTAATAAGATTTTCTATCATACATTTTTACTTTCACTTACCCATGTATGTGTGATAAATGTATTTGAATCAGATTTTCAAATTTGAGTTTTTTGCTATATTTACACGCTTTCAGGTCTCCTGAATCTATAAGTAAAATTTTTAACAGTTGGTATATGTGCGATTGTCTCTGTACATGTGAGTCTATTATCAGCATAATTCAAGACCAAATATTAACAGGAAATCTAAATTCAGTATTCTAAATCTATATTATATGGGAATGTTACTTTTACATTTTTATTGTTATTGGACAAATTGTTTGAATATAAAGATATACAAAGTTATTAAATACATTACATCTTTAGACGAAATTATAATAGTCTTAGATTAACATATCTACACTGATTGGAAATGGCTCAAAGTGTATTTCAAATTACGGCATGCTTTTCTTTTCTTTCTTTCTTTCTTTTTTTTTTTTTTTTTTTTTTTTTTCTGTGTTAAATTTATGTATGCTGTTTGGTATCTATAAAATATTCAGAAAATGTACAGAACTTTACAAAATCAGTCGAATATGTTTCACAGTAGTGTGTGAGCGAAAATTCTCTAAATAATTAAAAATAATTTCTGACCATTAATATGAGACTTAAAAGGTTTGTCAATGCAGCTATAATAGTAATAATTACAAGATAAAAATAACTTTTTCTATACCATGTTTTTAAATTTTCTGTTGGATCATATAAACGCTACCGAAGGCAGCGGGAACCCGGAACAATTTGCTAAAAGTATTTAAAAAATTCATTGCTATCGTGTTTTGGGCTATTATAAAAGTTTCAAATGTCTAGCTAGCTAGCCGGGAAGTTAGTTAAAAATAGATTGCAAGCTTTGAAAAGGTAACGCTGTCGAAGGCAGCAGGGACCCGAAACAGTTGGTTAAAAGTATTTAAAAAATGCATTTTCACCGCATTCTAAATTTTTCTGAAAGTTTCAAATGTCTAGCTAGTCGGAGAGTTACTTAAACAAATGTTCTGTTGAATGATATAAACATTGCCGAAGGCAGTAGGGACCTGAAACAATTGACTAAAAGTATTTAAAAAATATATTGTCACCGTGTTCTGTTCTATCCTGACAGTTTCAAAGGCCTAGCTAGTCGGGAAGTTAGTTGAAAATCGATTGCAAGCTTTGTAGTTGCAACGCTGCCGAAGGCAGCATGAACCCGAAACAGTTGGCTAAAAGTATTTAAAAAATGCATTTTCACCTTGTTCTAAACTATTCTGAAAGTTTCAAATGTCTAGCTAAATGGGAGTTAGTTAAATAAATTTTCTGTTGAATCATATAAACGCTGCCGAAGACAGTAGGGACCTGAAACAGTTGACTAAAAGTGTTAAAAAAATGTATTGTCACCGTGTTCTGAGTTATCCTGAAAGTTTCAAATATCTAGCTTGTCTGGAAGTTAGTTAAAAATCGATTGGAAGATTTGTACTGGATAAACAAACAAACAAGAATTGAAGTTAATAAAAATATGGTAAAAAGAGAGTGGCCCCCATTAACTACTGCCCCCTCACACGGCCCCTTTTATTTAACAAAATATAATATACCTGTAACTTTCGGACAAATATTTATGTCAGATAAATAAATTTCTAATGAAAATTTGCTTTACTTGACATGTAGCTTATACACGGATAGTTACGGAATGTAATGTGTATATATATATATATATATACCGGGTGATTCAAAATAGATGTTACAGCGATTATCTCGTAAACTAAGAAAGATAGAAACATACTTCCAATTACAAAATTAGTGCAAATTAAGAGCAGATTTCAGATATGGCATTTTTTTGTACAAGGGGCTGTATACATATTAAATACGAAATTTAATTTTTATACGGCCCCTCCTATCATGTGACTTATATTTAGAAAAATATTCTCCTCGCTCTAACAAGCAAAATAAAAAAAAAATCATCTCTCTAAGTCAAAATCTCGCTGAGTTATTGCAATTTGAAAATAATGACTTACACCACTTTTCTTTCAATTTTGGCATCTATTTTTCAACGCCAACGGGCCCACTTTAGGGGGTTATCTATTAGATGAGAAAAATTAAAAAAAGATCCTTTCTTTTAAAATAGCAACTAAAATCATTCAAACACGTGAAATCAACAGTTTTAAGAACTTAATGCAAATTTACATTATTAACACTTTCCAACAAGGTTGAAAAGTGTTTGACTTCGGTTTGTCTGTCTGTCTGTCCGTCTGTCTGTCTGTCTGCCTGTCCGTCCGTCTGTCTGTCCGCGCTCTAACTCTCGTAAATATTTATGAAATTTCTTGAAACTGATATATGTTATTCAAGTTCACTATCGGACGTTCCCTACTGAAAATGGAGTTTATACCTCTACTAGTTTGTGTACAGGGACACTCGAAAGTATTTCAAAGTATTGTGTTCTATGAGAGGTATTTCTATAAACCATATTTTCATACCTTTACTGTAGACATATCTGAATAAAATTGAAATATGTTATTCAAGTTCACTATCGGACGTTCCCTATTGCAAATGGAGTTTATACCTCTACTGGTTTGTGTACAAGGATACCCGAAAGTATTTCAAAGCATTGTGTTCTATGAGAGGTATTTCTATAAACAATATTTTCATACCTTTACTGTAGAGATATCTGAATGAAATTGAAATATGTTACTCAAGTTCACTATTGGATGTTTCCTGTATAAAATGGAGGAAATACCACCATCGGTTTATGTACAGGGACACTCAAAAGTATTCCAAAGCATTGCGTTCTATGAGAGATATTACTATAAATCAAATTTTAATAACTTTACTTTCCACGAAGTGTTCGGAAATTGAAATATGTTATTTATATGTACAAAAGAATGCTTTGCACATAATGTAGCATGATTAGCATTAGATTTACAGGGTGGCACAAAAATATCCATTTACATTAAGAGCTATTAATAAAAAAAATCTAGAATTGTACTTTCGTTTACGTTAAGCGTTTTTAACACTTTCTAACATTTTTTAATTGTGAATATGATATCAATTTGTGTATCTGTTCGTTTGTCCGTCTGTCTGTCTATCTGAGCTCTAACTCCCGTAAATATTCATGGAATATTCTTGTCATATTTTTGAAAATGATATATGTTATTCAAGTTCTCTATCGGATGTTCCCTATTGAAAATGGAGTTTATACCTCTTCTGGTTTGTGTACAGGGACACCCGAAAGTATTTCAAAGCATTGAGTTCTATGAGAGGTATTTCTATAAACCATATTTTCATACCTTTACTGTAGACATATCTCAATTTAATTGAAATATGTTATTCAAGCTCACTATTAATTGTTTCCTGTATAAAATGGAGCAAATACCACCGCCGATTTATGTACAGGGACACTTAAAAGTATTCCAAAGCATTGCGTTCTATGAGAGATATTTCTATAAATCAAATTTTAATAAGTTTACTTTCCACGACGTTTTAGAAAATTAAAATATGTTATTTATATGTACAAAAAAAAGGCTTTGCATAGAATATAGCATGATTAGCATTAGATTTACAGGGTGACACAAAAATATCCATTTATATTAACAGCTATTAATAAAAAATTGCGAGAATTGTACTTTCGTTTACATTAAGCGTTTATAACACTTTCTAACATTTTTAAGTGTGAATATGATTTAAGTTTGTGTATCTGTCCATCTATCTGTCCCTCTGTCTGTCTGTCTGCCCGCGCTCTAACCCCTGTAAATATTTATGGAATTTCTCGAAACTGATATATTTTATTGAAGTTCACTGTCGGATGTTCCATATTGAAAATGAAGAGAATGTCTCTTCTGGTTTGTGTACAGGGACACCCAAAAGCATTCGAAAGCATTGTATTCTATGAGTGTTATTTTTATAAATATTTTTCCTATAGAATGTTCCCCATTTAAAATGACATTAATAGGTCCTGTATAACTAGTTTGTTTACAGGGACAACAACAACAACAACAACAAAAAAAAAAAAAAAAAAAAAAAAAAAAGCAATGCATCACGTTTTAGGACAGAATTTTTTGAAAGTTATATTTAAAAGTCTTTCTACTGTAAAAATCATAAATATATCAAAATGTATTGTTAATATTGTAAAATAATGTTTTGTATAGAATATGATATGATTAACTTTCTGATTTACAGGGCTACACTAAAATATTCAGAGAGATCAAAAGCTGTAATTATAATCTAACGGATACATTTTCTTTTGCGTTAAGCCTTTTTCTTTCCAAAATGCCTAAGAGTAATTTTAAAATCAATTACTCTATCTGTATATTATTCAGTCCTTCTGTCTGTTGTGTGATAATGTAGGCAAAGAATATTAAAATTTATTCGATACAACAATTACGTAGAGTGGGAAAGTGTTACTAATCAATGCGTACTGCATGATTTTTCTTTCTTGTTTCGTATTGTTGAAAAATTTAATAGTTAAATTTCTTCGGGGGTCACTTGCAAATCAAAACACGTTAAGAGAGGAAAAAAATTAAAATTCTAGCGAAACCGTGTGAAATTTTCGCGTTTTATTTTTACCACTTTTCATCATGGTTCAAAAATTTAATGACTTCGGCTCTTTAACAGTTCCAGCAAGGTTGAAAAGTATTAATGACTATGATTTGTCTGTCTGTCTATCCATCTTTCAGTGTGTCCGCGCTCTAACTCCCGTGAATATTCATAGAATTTCCAGAAACTGATATATGTTATTTGAGTTCACTATCGGATGTTCCTTATTGAAAATGGAGTGAATACCTCTGCTAGCTTGTGCACACGGACACCCGAAAGTAATCCAAAGCATTGTGTTCTATGAGAGGTATTTTTATAAACCATATTTTAATACCTTTAATTTATGCATACATTAATAAAATTTTCTATCGGATATTTTCTGTACTAAATGGAGTAAAAACCATCACTGGTTAGTATACAGGGACACCCGAAAGTATTCCAAAGCATTGCGTTCTATGTAAAGATATTTCTATATACGAAATTTTAATTACTTTGCATAAATCTTAGCTCACAAAGAACTAATTATCATATAAAACTCTTCCGAAGCCTAATTTGAATTATTTTAACATAGGTTCACATAACAATACACTTTATGTTACATCTTAATTTCCAACCTGTATTTATGGTATTAAATTTCAGGGTAAGAAAAGGTCGTGTGAGTGGCACACCAAATTATTTGTTGTTAAATTATGCTGATAATTCATATATATACAGATCATCCACTAAAAATATATCTTTCGTATTCAGGAGGCCTCAAAACGTGATATTATACAGAAAAAAATCGCTCTCCAAATACTACTTTGTTTACAGTATGGGTATCAGAAATTAATTTTCCGTTCTGTGTCAGCAGTGATCTTCGAAATAAAACAAAATGCAGCAAACCTCTTACGCCAATTATATTTAATAATAATAATAAAAAAAAAGTTTTACCTTAATTTTGTGTCTATAAACTATATACACATGACTTTGTGTACGTAAATTTAGTGTTATATGTAAAACAAGTAACACAAAATGAAATACACTTCTAGCAATTTCCAAGTATAGCTCCAATATAACAAAATACTCTGGGTAACCCTGTAAATGAATGATGAATGATTACAAAACCACAATCTACATAAAACATCCTTTTATGCGTATAAAAATATGTTTTTTTTTTTCATTTTGTCTAGGGCAGTCTATAGATGTCACACTGTACATATGAGAAATTTCGCTCACAGACGTAATGTATTTGAATTCTCTTGGATGACCCTGTGCACAAACAATTGTCTGATCGCAACGAATACTTTAGAGTAGCACCGCAATTTGATACGGCTTTAGAATATCGAATTTGGATTTTCTGCTACTATTTGTTCTTGAGATATTCTAATAACACACAGACACACACACACACGCAGAGAGAGATAGAGAGATAGACACCAACCGCTAAAAACATGATTTTTTAATTCAGAGAATCTGAAAACGTGGAAATATAACAAAAGATAATTTTCGGAAATTTGACTCAAAAACAATTCTTTCTCTACACCGTGTATACAAGAATGTATATAGGAAAAGAAAGAAAATTGAATTTGAAAATTCCCTTTTGGTACATAAATTATTCATAAATTTTATTTGTTAAATTAAAAACAAGGAAGAAAAATCATGCAGTACGCACTGATTAGTAACACTTTCCACCTGTACGCAATTGTTGTATCGAATAAATTTTAATATTCTTTGCCTACGTTATCACACAACAGACAGAAGGACTGAAAAACATACAGATAGACTAAATGATTTTTAAATTACTCTTAGGCATTTTGGAAAGTGTTAAAAAGGCTTAACGCAAAAGAAAATGCAGCCGTTAGATTATTGTTACAACTTTTAATCTCTCTGAATATTTTACTGTAGCCCTGTAAATCTGAAAGTTAATCATATCATATTCTATACAAAACAATATTTTAGAATATTAATAATACATGTCAATGTTTTTATGATTTTTATAGTAGAAAGTTTTTTTAAATATACCTTTTAAAAAATTCTGTCCTAAAACGTAATACATTGGCTTTTTTTTTTTTTTTTATTGTTGTCGTTGTCGTCCTTGCAAACAAACTAGTTGTACAGGACCTATTAATGACATTTTAAATAGGGAACATTCCATAGGGAACATGAGTGTATAATTTTTTAAAAATTCTCAAAATATTCACGGATGATAGGAACCGGAGACAAACAGATAGAAAGGCAGACAATCGGACAGACAGATGCACAAATTGAAATCATATTACCACTAAAATTACTTGAAAGTGTTAAAACGCTCATGTAAACAAAAGTGCAATTCCAGCAAATTTTTATTAATAGCTCTTAATGTAACTGATTGTTTTTGTGTGTCCCTGTAAATCTAATGCTAACCATACAATATTACTTAGAAGGCACTTTTTGTGCACAATATATTTCAATTGCATTAAGCTTTATGGAAAATAAAATTATTAAAATTTGGTTTATAAAAATAACTCTCATACAACACAATGCTTTGGATACTTTCAAGTGCCCCTGTACGCAAAAAATTTAGAAATGTACTCTATTTTACATAGGAAACATCCGATAGGGAAATGAACAACACATTAAAATTTCATTAAAGTTTCCATATATTAAAGGTATTAAAATATTGTTTATAGAAACTCCTCTCATAGAACACAATGCTTTCGAATACTTTTGGGTGTCCCTGTACGCAAACCAGAAGAGGTATTCACTCCATTTTCAATGGGGAACATCCGATAGTGAACTTGAATAAAATGCATCGGTTTAAAGAAATTCCATAAATATTTACGGGAATTAGAGCGCAGAAAAACAGAGAGACGGACAGAAGAACAGTCAGACAGATACACAAATTGAAATAATATTCACACTAAAAAAATGATAGAAAGTGTCAAAAACGCTTAATGTAAACAAAAGTAATATTCTAGCAATTTTTTATCAATAGCTTTATTATTGTGTCATTATTATTGTGTGATTATTTTTGAGTCACCCTGTAAATCTAATGATAACCATTTTATATTCAATGCAAAGCATTCTTTTGTGCATATAAATCACAGATTTCAATTTCCTAAAACTTCGTGGAAAGTAAAGTTATTAAAATTTGATTTATAGAAATATCTCACAAAGAACACAATGCTTTGGAGTACTTTTGAGTGTCCCTGTATGTAAACTAACGGTGGTATGCAATCTATTTTATATAGGAAACATCCAATAGTGAAATTGAGTAACATATTTCAATTTCATGAAGATATTGTACAGTAAAGGTATGAAAGTATGGTTTATAGAAATACCTCTCATAGAACACAATTCTTTAAAATGCTTTTGGGTGTCCCTGTATACAAACCAGTAGAGGTATAAACTCCATTTTCAATAGGGGACATCCGATAGTGAACTTGAATAACATATATCAGTTTCAAAAAATTCCATAAATATTTACGGGAGTTAGAGCGTGGGCAGTCAGACAGTCGGACAGACGGACAGATAAACAAATTGATATCATATTCCCATTTAAGAAAAATGACAGAATGTGCTAAAAACGCTTAATGTAAACGAAAGTAGAATTCTAGCAAAATTTTATTAATAGCTCTTAATATAACAGAATATTTTTGTGTCACCCTGTAAATCTAATGCTAATCATGCTATATCCTATGTAAAGCATTCTTTTGTGCATATAAATAACATATTTCAATTTCCGAAAATTTAGTGGAAAGTAATGATATTAAAATTTGATTTATAAAAATATCTCTCATAGAACGCAATGATTTGGAATACTTTTGAGTGTCCCTGTACACAAACCAGTGGCGGTATTTACTCCATTTTATACAGGAAACATCTGATAGTGAACATAAATAACATATTTCAATTTCATTAAAATTTGTGTACAGTAAGGGTATGAAATATGTTTTATAGAAAGACCTCTCATAGAACGCAATGCTTTGAAGTACTTTCGGGTGTCTCTGTATACAAACCAGTAACGGTATAAACTCCATTTTCAATAGGGAACATCCGATAATGAATTTGAATAACATATATCAGTTTCAAGAAATTCAACAAATATTAATGGGAGTTAGAGCGCGGACAGACGTACAGACAGACAGACAAACCGTAGTCATTAACACATTTCAACCTTGTTGGGATGTGTTACAAAATGTTAGAAAGTGTTAAAAACACTTACTGTAAACAAAAGTACAATTTTAGCAAATATTTATTAATAGCTCTTTATATAACTGAATATTTTTGTATCACCCTGTATCCCCCCTAATGCTAATCATGCTATATTCTATGCAAAGCATTATGTTTTGTGCTTATAAATAACATATTTCAATTTCATAAATCTTCGTGCAAAGTAAAGTTATTAATATTTAGTTTATAGATATATTTCTCATAGAACACAATGCTTTGGAATACTTTTGTGTGTCCCTGTACACGAATCCGTGGTGTATTTACTCCATCTTATACAGGAAACATCCGATGGTGAACTTGAATAACATATTTCAATTTCATTAAGATTTGTGTACATGTAAGGAAATGAAAATATGGTTTATAGAAATGCCTCTCATAGAACACAAAGCTTTGAAATACTTTCGAAGGTCCCTGTACACAAACCAGTAGAGGTATAAACTGCATTTTCAATAGGGAACATCCCATAGTGAACTTGAATAACATATATCAGTTTCAAGAAATTCCATAAATATTTACGGGAGTTAGAGCGCTGACAGACAGACAGACAGACGGACGGACAGACAGACACACAGACCGACAGACAGACAAACCGCGGTCATTAATACTTTTCAACCTTGTTGGAAAGTGTTAATGAGCATTCTCTTGTGTATTCATTAGAGGAAAGAGAGACATTACAGGTTAAAATAGCTGTCTTTCCCAGAGTGATTTTTTTTCCCAAACGCTGATGAACGTGTGCCTTTAACAAAAGCTATAGTAATTACAATTTCTCACTTTTGATACAACCCCTTAAGACTTGGCGAAAAATGCTAGAATTTTCAAATTGCAATAACGCAGCGAGATTTTGACTTAGAGAGATGATTTTTTTTTTATTTTGCTTGTTAGAACGAGGAGAATATTTTTCTAAATATATGTCATATGATAGGAGGGGCCGTATAAAAATTAAATTTTGTATTTAATATGTATACAGCCCCTTGTACAAAAAAATGCCATATCTGAAATCTACTCTTAATTTGCACCAATTTTGTAATTGGAAGTATATTTCTATCTTTTTCAGTTTGCGAGATAATCGCTGTAACATCTATTTTGAATCACCCGGTATATTAACTTGGAATAAAATTTAATAAATAGCAAAATAATGTCATGCTTTCTATATACAATAAAAGTCATTTATAAACTTCATAATTTATTCTTTGTTTTGCTTTAAGTGAATTATCCACGATTTGAATTATTCACAATATTCGTGTCATCTACCAACATACGCAATCACTGTTTCACAGTGTAATTTTTTACATAAAATTATGCTCTGTCATTAAATAAACAATACAATTTTTCAAACAATGTAATTTTATACCGTTAAAATTTCCGCTGAAACTTCCGGAATCAAGTTTCCCAACTTCATGTTGAAAACATTACCTCCATCTTTAAATATTTTGTCTGAAGGACAAATACATTAATCTTTATCAATACGAAGATGGTTTCTTTCGTGATAATGTAATAAAAATAAAGGTGAAATCTTATTAAAAAAAAAAGTACCTTGTTAAATTGTTTTCATAGCACGAGTGACGGTAATGATTGTATTTCATATTTGTTGAATTTTAAGATGGATGGCATGGTTTATTACGTTTTTCATCTCCATTTCATTTTAAATGCTGTCATTCCTAAATTTGCTTTTAAATTCAGGTATTTTTCTTAAGGAAAAAATATATAAATACAGCAGTTTTTTTTTACTGGTTGCCAATATTAATTTGTATAAAACGTTACATACTATGATTTAATTGACTTTAATATAACTTTTAAAGTGAGGCATAATGTTTATTATATTGCTGAAAAGCAAATTCCGTGCCCTTCGTAACATTTATAAAGAAAGTAAAAATCTTTCTATATGGACTGTGAATAAATGGTATGAACCTTTATAGGAAATAACTGCTCTGTTGAACATTAAATATTTAAAATTTTCTGTAACGTAACTGAGCATAAGAATTTAAAATACCATATCTAATTTAAAATTTAAAATTTGAGATTTAAGTATTTTTTTTTTCTACATAATCATTTTAAAAAGTTATACGGTATTTCTTTTAATGTACAAATAAAACTTTTTTTTATAGTTTTTAAAGTTCCTTTTTAGTGTAAAACAAATATAATTTTGCTGCATTTGAATTTTTCTGATTTTTCATTCATAGTTAAAAGGAAAAGAACAGTTTTAGAGCTTAAGGTCATTTAACACTTTTTGAATATTTAATGTCAGAAAGTATTCTTTATGCTTAAAACTGCAATGAGATTATACTGTTAAGAAAACTGAGCAAATTAATTTTAAATAATATATATATATATATATATATATATATTAGTTCATTATTAGTTCATTCATAAACAAATATTTTTTTACATTAAATATTTAATGTCGAAATAAATAAAGGAATCAGTTTAATCTACTTTTTATGTTGAATTTATTTTATTTATTTGAACAATGATGAAAGGTGTGTGTGTATATATATATATATATATAAAAATGCGTTTTTTTATTTTAAATTATTTTAGCCGCTTTTTTAAAAACTCTAATAAAGTACTTGTACATAATAACATAGATTCTAAAAGCTACACCTGTTGTTATTTTACATAATTATACTGCGTAAATTATAAATAATTTAATATTATGTTTCCTTAACTTTCTTTTTTCTTTTTTTCAAGCATGCAATTTGAATTTTCAGTCGATAGTGCATAGAGTCATCCAAACCGGATATTGAATTTTTTTAATAAATTTTAGAAACCAAATTACTATGTATATCAATTCAAATCACTTAATTTAAACATTTAACATATTTATATTTGTTAAACATATCTTTAGTAACAGTCATAGTATCATATTATTACTTTCCGAACACTATAGTGAGGAAAGTATTGTAATCATGTCAAAAATCCGAATTCGAGACTTTGATGTTTCTATACGTTTCGAGGTCCAACGAGTCCGTTTTCACTATTTTTACGATGATGTATGTATGTGTGTGTGTATGTATGTGTGTATGTATGTGTGTATGTATGTATGTGTGTATGTCTGTGAGTGAACACGCTAGCGTCTAAACGCTTTGTTCGAATAAGCTGAAAGTTGGTACGTATATTGTAAGTCACCATGGTACGAACCCTATAGATTTTGGTGAATCTAGCACTTATGGTTTTTTTTACAGGGACACAAAGAAAAATTCTTTGCCAAATTTTTAAAAGTGCGATAGCATCTAAACACCTTATTCAATTGAGCAAAAACTTTATACACATATTATAGGTCACAGATACTCAATCTGTATAGATTTTGGTGAATCTAGCACTTACAGTTTTTTTACAGGGAGACAAAGAAAAATTCTTTATCTTTATGGCCTATGAGACCAGCGATAGCATCTAAACGCCTTATTCAATTGAGCTGAAAATTTGTATGAATATTATAAATCACTATTGCACTAACTATAAGCATTTTGGTGAATCTAGCATTTATAGATTTTTACAGGGACACAACGAAAAATTCTTTATCCTTATGATCTAAGGGCTCAAAGTTCAGTAGCGTTAAATAAAACCTCGTGTGATATATGGAGAAAAATACTCAAGCTCTCTGTTATGGTTTTCTCTTTTTTGTTTGTTTAGCAACTCCTCTTTCTTTAATTTATCTACAAAACTATTAATTACTCAATGATCGGAATGTCGAGTGGAGTCACTCCAGATTTTTTTTTTTTTTAAGCTATTATTTCAGAAACAATTATGTAATTCGTAAGTTTCTAGTTATTTTATCATGAAATGTGGAATCGGAAATGCATTGAAAAAGATTAAATAGAGGTAAATTTTATAACTTGTATTAAAAAAAAATTATAATAATCTGCTCTTGACTTTTGAACTGTCGAATAATCAATCAAGTGGTAACATGTAAACAGTTTTATATATAAAAAAAATAAATATGAATAAATAAAGATATAAAATTTTTAAAGATCCCTCTTTTAAATATAAATGCAAAATGTTACATACTTTATAACTGCACTAAATCATATCAGTATTGTATTTTAATTGATACAGATTTGACACAAACACTAATATATATATTTATGAAATGACTAAAGCCAAGTGTAACTTATGAATTTTGAGGGAAATAATTGAACACTTTTTAACAAGTACGAAATTATATTAAAACGAAGACTCGGGTTTAAGTCTTGGCCTGGTCATATTTTCAACTTAATAAAACTTGAACGATGTGTTGCAGGAGTTTAGTTTAATTTTAAATATTTTTTCTAATAATTATATTTATAAATTTCACATTCATTGTGTATTAGCTGAAAATATGACTTAATGCGAATATAAAACGAAAATACTATATTTATATTAGAAAATTTTTTAATTAATTGAAACTCCGAAACAATTGTTGTTTAGAAATTTTTTTTTATTTTTTAGCTGTAACATAATCCTATAAGATAAAATACTGCTGTGAAATTTTATTTTGAAACAAAGAATAATTCACCTGAATATACTCCCAAACATTTTTGTTGAGAACGAAATCATGCTAGTTATTTCGATGCTTGTTGTCATGAAGGGAATCGAAAGTTCTATATAAATAAGATTTTTATCTGATACATTTTTGAAAAAAAAAAGTACTTGTAAAATATAGCAAACGCATGTTTGTAAATAAACAATATTCTATATGCAGTTAGTATACTAATATGCTCTACTTTTTAAAAGGGTATTATAAAGAAATGGTAAAAGTAATATGCTGAATGTATGTATTTACTGTTAAAAACAAAACGGTATGCTTCAACAGAAAAATATGCCAGTTTAATTGAAACTACTATTTTGGTGCAGTTTCATCATTTTAATAGTAATGACTATCTAAATGGTGAAACTTATAACGGATGGTTTATAGCCTCTTCGTTGTTGTCTCTCATTATAGTTAGCAATGACTAAATAGTGTAATGAAGACAACTCATATAAAACCTAACCTTCTTATTTTAATGTTTATGGAGGGGAACACTAAGACCTTCACATATTTATACTTAATTAACTTAAATAGATTTCAATTCTCAAAAAACCGTATTTAAATGAACTCACCAGACTTGGAGTTACTTAGAACATTTGGTAGCATCATTATAATAAACACGAAACATCTCCAAAAGCACCCGCAAAAACACGTATAAAAGCACGAACTTTTTTTTAATTCGGAAGTCAATAGATACAAAATGAATCACTTCATTTTTCCTTAAAATATCTGTCTTGAAAATACCTATATTCAACTGAATACCAAACTTTGCAAGTTCTCTTAAACTCGTTCTAAAGTCAGCAACAAAATTATTGAAGCGTTAGCAATAATTCCTATTTAAAAGATGTGCACCTTATACTATTTCATTATATAAATATTTGTCGAATCATGATCTTAGTCTTATGCTGTTTTCGTCAAGTTGAAGTTTTTAATTTACTTTTTTAGCAAAATCTCGCTACTGCTTTTAGGGAAACTTTTCTGTGCAATAACGATGTTATTTTGTGCGGTCATTTTCAACATATAGTCAATAAAATTTTCCTTTTTGTAAATACGTTACTTTATAGACAATACGACCTAGATCTTATTGTTAATAACCAAGCCTAACGAATAGAAGCAAATAGTTCCAAGAAGCTACCTTCCATACGAAAAAATTAACTTTCAAAATCGTATCCAAAAAGTGTGTGCAACATTCAGAATTTTTTGCACACATCGTTTAATCAAAATTATTGACAAATGTTTTATGTAATGACCAATCAATATTTATCGTATCTGTGAAATATCATATTTGTGGTAAAAACGAATATTCTGATTGGAATAAAGTATTTTCTTTTCTTTTTAATTTTTAGTTCTTAGATTTCATTTAAAAATTTTTAAATATCAAAATTTTAAAAGAGATCTGCAAATGAAATAAAACAAAATCTCTTAAATATTAAAACTTAAAGGAGACATTAAATAAAATATTAAATAACTTATATGTCATGGAAAATGTGAGTAAAAGCTTATAGCAAAACAGAGTAATTCTATTTTACATAAAATTTATTTTTATATACATTCGTAATAAGTCAAAATTTATAAAAAAAAAAAAAATATCCACTGAATTTAAAACTTTAATCTTAACTACCTCTATAGATTAGAAAAAGTGTAAAGTACAGATTATTATTTTCTTCTAAACAACAATAATGGGACTATAATGTGATTTATTGAATTATCTTTTAAATATTAATCACTATTAAGAAAGAAACATGACAAACGTTGTAACTGGGCAAAACTATATTTATCCAGACACTTGATGTTAAATTAGTATATTTAAATTAATGAATTTGGATAATATCAAATATGAAATAAACATTTTATATCAAAAATAAGAATTACACTTCTTTTTTAAATTATTTTAAACAGAGTACATTATTGCTGAAGATTACTTTCTGAATAATGACAAATCATAAACAATGAATGATCTAATAAATTTTTTAAAAGATCAGAAAATTTTAAACGAGGAAAATGTTTTAAGAGGAAAATGGTTTTTAAAATTTTAAATTATGTTTTGGTGTATTAAACAAGAAATCTCTCTGGAAATAGAATTTTCATTTACTTTTCATCACGTCTATTTTTTTTTTTTTTTTCCCAAGGAAGTTTTTTGCGGTATATTTAATTTCTAAATAAAACTTCATCTTTAAGTATTATCTAAGAATAGAGACTCTTGCATTGAAAAACAAATAAATTTAACTTATAAATAATCAAGTAGAATAAGTTATTACTTTTGAACATTTGAACAATTTAGTACGTATTAAGAGGACCTGGCACCTTTAGCCGCCCGGATTGAATATATATATTTAATACGTGCCGGGACTATCTATATTTAATACGCTTGTAACTTAAAATTACATAATTAGGAAATTTTAGGTGTTAATATTATATATCAGAGAGTCATATATGCCTTTTTTTTTAATTGCATCTTTTTTTAACCTTATATTGAAAAAGCTGAAAATTTATCACATTGTTAAAAATAAACAGTGAGAACTACCTCCCAATTATGTCACTTTCTAAGGCAGTATAAATTTATATAATTGACTACGGTTGAAGTATTGACTGTAATTTTTTCCAAATTTTCTGTTTTAATTAGTTTCTTATAATAAATAATTATAAATAATTATTTTTATTTTTTATATTAGGTGTACCGAAAAGTTCTGTCCTTTTAAATTAATAAAATAACACTTGAAATTATTGTTCAACAATATTTATATACGGAACTTTACCAATTATTGCCTTAAGCGTTACCCAAGAATATCTTAAATATTATCCAGGATAAATTTTGGGTGTCATTATTTAATTTAAACGGGCAGAACTGGTAAACCTTATACATTTCTCTAAAACGATAATTTTACTTCCTATCTAAATAAACGTGAATGATAAATTGAAATGGCAAGGGTTTAAAAAGTTATCAAAATTAAAAAATTGTCTTTTATATATTCCTATAAATAAAAATTCCTATTTTTTAATTAATAAAAAACATGTAAAAATAATAAAAGTTTTTTCATTATTTCTGTTAAACAAATGATTTTTTTTTTTTTTTTAAATAAGAATATATATCACTTCCCCCCCCCCCCCATAAGATTAAGGGTAAAGTAATATAGATAAAAGTCAATTATTTAACTGAACGAATTTTTCGCATTCGTGAATTGAATCGATTATACCCATATCACAAACAGGTGTATAAGTTTTATCTCAAATTTAAATTACTTTCAAAGACATTAATCGTTTAAAATAATCAGGAAAACCAATTCAAGATCAGTCGACTCTTCAAAATGGTATTTATAGGACCTTTCTTCCAAGATATAAACTTGAACTGTACTTTATAATAGCTGACATAAAGAAACTAATGGAAGTCTGCAATCTCTAACTTTTGGTGATATTCATTGTTCATAAACTGGTGATTTTTATTCACATTCTTCTCGCAAAAGAACAATAATTTCTGCTTAGATAATGAATTTAGATTAATGGATTAAAATTTCAAAAGAATTAACAAAGAAATAGGAAAAGATAGGAAATAGGAATAGGAATAGGAAAAGATAATGCTAATAATAATAATAATAATAATAATAATAATGTTAAATAAAAAGTAGTATTATGAATTGCTAAAAAACAAAAAACAACAACAAAAAAAAAAAATATGTATCATCTTGATATTTTGTTCAAAAGCTATTAATCATATATATATATATATATATGTACACATGTGTTTACGTTGCTTTTGTTTTATATGTGCACAGGTCATAAGTCTGTAGATATTTTAAATATCCATAAAAGTTGAAGGAATTGATAGGATTGAACGGGGTTTGAAAAAAAAAAAAAAAAAAAAAACTATTCTCGTAAAGTTTTTTTTCTTTTTCCTTTTTTTTTAAGAAGGAAAAAAAAAAAAAGCTAAAATTTTCGTCGAAAGAGGGCGTCGAACAGACGCAGTAACAAGATCTATACAAATCAATGTACTGTAAATTGCGGGGTTTCACGATTACCAGCTCATTTATGATTTCTCTTTCTATTTACTCATACATAAAATCGTAATTTATCCCATCTTCTTTGGTGCAGTCATAAGATGCCTTATGTCATGAATCGCCTGCATCCAATCGGATAGACTAAATGATGCAGCTATCAGTCTTGTAATTCCCTTGTAAGTTGTGATGAACGGGGCCACATACACTATCTTCCAACAAGTCTTTAGACATTTTCGAATATAAGCATTTCGTCAAATATCTAGAAAAGTTTTTTAGAAATCCTCTTGAAACTTCGGTAATTTCAAGAACATGTTATACCTCATGTATTTCAGCAAAAGTTGTGTCCTGAAAAGGAAAAGGGGACTAGTGAAAAATTAAGCAAAAATTAAAATGTTTTGGATCACCCTGAAAAAAAAAAATAATGCTTTAAATGCGTTCAAACTGGAACATATGATTATGAGGATTTTTCTCATTGCCTGTATAAGGTTTTATGAGGCTACCACATATATTCATAGGAATTTAACTTTTTTTTTTTTTTTTTTTTTTTTTTTTTATAATAATAATAAAAAATAAATAAATAAATAAATAAAAATCCACTTTTTAAACTATAACACGTGGGTTATTGGACCCAGAGCAAAGCGAGTTTTAGGAAATTTGGCATACTACATTAGACACAGCATACTGTAATTAGAATGTAAAAATGCTAAATATCTTGGGAAATATGAGCATTTTTACTAAATAATTTTTAACTACGCATGCGTTAGCTTTTAAAAAATTTCATTTGCGTAATTTAGTAGCAAACGTAATATACAACTTATATGAAAACCCCAAACAAATATCCAGTAAATTCAAAAATTTATGACACACAGAATGAAAAGAATTTCACTCCTTCTCAAAAAAAAAAAAAAAAAAAAAAAAAAAAAGGAAATGATAGGAAGTTTTATCAATACGAATACTCTGTTACCATTGGCTATTGATTGAATCAAAATAAAAATGTGAGTAAAACTAGCTGTAGTTTAGCTTTCATTTTGAGAGAACTGTAATTCTGTTTATTCTATCTTTCACAACATTTTGAATTTACATGATATTTGTTTGGGGTTTTCATGTAAGTTGCTCAATACCTTCGGCTATTAAATTATGCAAATAAAATTTTTAAAAGTGAGCGCGTGCATAGTTAAAAATTATTTATTGAAAATGCTCATATTTCGTAAGATATAATTAACATTTTTGCATTCTGATTGCAGTATACTGTTCTATAATAGTATGTCCAATTTTCTAAAAATGTCTTTGCACTGGATCTAATACCATGCGTGTTAATACCATACGTGATTTTTTTTTTTTTTTTTTTTTTTTTCAGTTTTTTAAATAAACCGTTATATCTCCATGAATGTATGTGGTAGCCTCATACAAATTTAGACAGGTAATGAGAAAAATCCTCATAATCACATGCTACAGCCAAAACGCATTTAAAGCGTTATTTTTTACAGGGTGATTCAAAACATTTTGACGTTTGTTTAATTTCTATTTGTACCCTTCTTCAAGACACAAATTTTGCTGCAATATATGATATATTACATGCTCTTTTCACTACCAACGTTTCAAGATGATTCAAGAGGATTCTACCAAAGTTTCAAGATGAACTTTTTTAGATATTTGACAAACAATTTTTATTAAAATCACACAATCCACTGTGGAAGAAAATCATATTTATTGAAATTTTTATTTTTCCGACTGAGTGAAAATAATGCCTGGACCGGGAGTCGAACCCCGGATTGTTGACTTACAAGGTCAAGGCTCTACCAATTGAGCTATCTAGGCCGACACCCCGGTCAGCATTACTCACTCAGACAACCTTTAGGCAGAATCATCTCTGGTCTATCATGTAGATAGCTATTTTCCTGCGGCTTATTTCTGTTGAGCTATCTACATGATAGACCAGAAATGTTTCTGCCTAAAGGTTGTCTGAGTGAGTAATGCTGACCGGGGTGTCGGCCTGGATAGCTCAATTGGTAGAGACTTGACCTTGTAAGTCAATGATCCGGGGTTCGACTCCCAGTCCAGGCATTATTTTCACTCAGTCGGAAAAATATAAATTTCAATAAATTTGACAAAACGTCTAAATTCGAAAATGTCAAAATACGTACTGGTAGATAGTGTATAATAAGAGTGATATGCGTGTAAACATTTGCCTCCATCCAAATAAATATAAATTTCCATGGAAATGAGTGATTTGCTCCGGTGCAGCGCCCTCCGTTGACGAAAATTTTAATTATTTTTTACTCTTTCAAAAAAAAAAAAAAACCTTTAGCAGACATTTTTTTTTTTTTTTTTTTTAAACTGTGTTCAGTTAAAGAAATTCCTTCATTTTTAACGATTTTTTTGAATTTCTACACATTTATGAGACATTCGATATACCTTTTTTCTTTAAAAAAGTACATAAATAATAATGCATGGTTAGAGTAACACGAAAACAATTTTCGCTTAAAAATGAAAAATTTTAGAAACAATGCTAAAAATTGATTATCATTCAAGTTTTTCTTTTTTTCCTTTTTTTTCAAATTGAAACTTTTAGCAGAAGGAATGAACATGATATCAGTATCCCCATATCCTCTTTATTTAACACCACAATATATTATTACTTTGTTATATTTACACATTTCAACTAATTTACGCATCTTTATTCAGTTGTAAAATTTTCAACTAGAGGACTTTTTAGTAGAGTTACATCCCTCTAGAAAATTTCAAATTGGGTTTTTCCTGTAAAAAGAGAAAAATATTTTAGCTTTCTAAAAATAATGATAAATTTCCTTTCTTATTACATTGGTAAAATGAACGAATGTATAAAGTTCAATAACAAAAAAAAAAAAAGCAATATTTGCGCTTATGTTATTAATTTCTTGCATCTGAAACATTAAGAACAGTTTAATTTAAAATAAGATACTTACGCATTCTCATTACATCGCTTTTTTATTTTTTTGTTGTTCAATTTACTGCATTTTGTGAGTTTCTAATACATAGATTGTATTTTAAGCTTTATTTTATCAATTTTATTAATATTTTATAATATCATATAAATTACTTTCTCTTCTTTTTCAGTAGTAATATATTTATCTATAAAAAGTAATTTATTTTTCTCTAAAGAGTACCAGATATAGATTATTATTAAATATCAAGTATATTAATTATTATTATGTTAAATATAGTTACAATATATATTAAATTAAATTTAGAGTATTATTTATTTTTAAAGAATAGGACTTTGACAGTCCTTACCGTCAAGTCTCAATTTTGATTACTGTTTCGAACACTATTTGATGATTATTGATGATTATTTAGAGGATTTGCTCAATAAAATTTCTTTATAAATATCAGGTTGTTGTTTAATGCCACCATACTTTATAAAGGAACAATTCCAAAAAACTGCACTGTAAAAAATAGGTTCTTAAAAATAAGTATATATTGTCTCAAAATAGCCCCGAAACAATATATACTTAAATTTGAAAATCCATGTACTCATTTTTGAGTATATTGACATGCTCAAAAATGGGGTTGACCAATAACAATCCCAATATCCCCATGTTTGACATGGGGATGAGTACATGGGTTTTCAAATTTAAGTATATATTATTTCGGAGCTATTTTGAGACAATATATACTTATTTTTTAAGAACCTATTTTTTACAGTGTGAAGAAAAAAGCATTAAAAATAAAACTGCAAAGAACAAAACCACAAGTGTGTTAAAGAAAAAGAAAAGAAGAAAAAAAAAAACACTTGGAAAATTAGTCTAGAGAAAAACAACAGAAAATGAGAAGGGTGGGTTCAGAGCTCTGGAACTATCGACGCGGTTTGCTACGTCTGTCAATCAAATCTCAAATCCCAAATGTGGAAAGCTAGCCTGTGAAGAATCACTATGTGGGAATGCAACTTAAAGACATGTTTTCTTGTAAACAACTTGAAAATTTCAGTTGATATTTTTTTCTTTTTCTCTGGTGATAAAAGATACATGTTGAAATATGTTGTATTAGCATTTTATCAAAAATTTTATTTTTATTTAAATTAAAAAATTCAAAGTTTGAAAAAAGTATGCAAAAGTTTAAATAGTGATCATATTGCGGAGTATGCAATTAGAAAAAAAAAACAGTATATACAAGTACCTTTTATCACCTGAAAAATAATTGACAGAATTTGTCATGTTGCTTACAAGAACACATGTCCATTTGTGTTCTCGACATAACGAATCTTCAAAGGCTATCAATAAAAATTGCACCAGAGAATTAATTCTTAAGTTTAATAAATAAATATTTTCATTAAACACAGTAAACTGCAAAAATAAAAAAAAAAATAAAACCATGACGCTTTGAACTAAATTTTTGTTAGAAATAAAAAAAAAAAAAAAAAAAAAAAAAAAATCCGCTTTATTGTGATAACAAAAAATAAATAAT
This sequence comes from Salticus scenicus, assembly GCA_963930645.1. Taxonomy (NCBI): domain Eukaryota; kingdom Metazoa; phylum Arthropoda; class Arachnida; order Araneae; family Salticidae; genus Salticus; species Salticus scenicus. The sequence goes on along the minus strand of OZ005648.1, from coordinate 186,583,035 downwards.
TAAATTAATGAATAAAATAAATAAATAAATAAATATGTTAAGGCATTTACGAAATTCCAACTGCATTGTTACTGTTAGATATGTAATTAATATGTGCAAAAAATAAATAAAATTAAGCAATGTCTATTATGTATTAAATGGAAGAAATATATTTATTGCATTTAGGAATATTTTTCACTGACTCGTCATGGGATAGACTTAAACTAAATTTAGTTCTTAACAAACCTAACGTTCAGAATCTTTGTAAATACGAGCTAATAACCGCTTGTAAACGTGTCCCCCCCCTCCCAACCAAAGGGGAAAGGGGGAAATTTCGCAAATTCCTTTTATAGTGTCTATTAGACACACATAATCAAGCAACACAGCAAAAAACAGCCTTTCTGAGATAATTTAGAACAGAGTTACACTTGAAGTGTTTTTACTTCCCGACCACAATGGGTGGAAATTGAAAAATTTAGCAAAATCACTTTATAGTGCTTGTTGGGTACACATCGCACATTTATATACCAAAAAATTTTCGTACTGAAATAGAGTTACGCTTGTGAAAGTGTTTGTTGTCCTCGAACCCATAGGGGGAAAATATGCGAAATTCCGGCACAGTTGGTGTTTGGTGCAAAAACCCACACACCAATATTCGTGAATGCGTATCCCATACATTACTCAGATGTTAGAGGGTTAACCTATCCCATACATTACTTAGATGTTAGAGGGTTTAACATAAAAGAAGGTTCTCGAATTTGCCTACTCGTAAAACCCCCTCCGCAAATCGGAAATCACAAAACACTCAAAATGAGTTTTTGAAAACATACTCCAGACGTACAGCCAATTTCAACTTTTATGAGACATTTTTTGTAGAGTTCTATTAGAAAATCCGGATATTGTGAATTCCCTCTCTCTTCCTTAAATAAAATATCCCTCCTTCCCTCTTAAAAATCAAAAATTCAAAAATGGACCTTAAAAAAAAGAAAAAAAAATTCATGAACTAGTCCCACACAGAAACGGCACAATAGTTTTTAGGTGTTTGTGTTTGCAATATTTTAAAGAAAAAATATTACAAATATCTGTTTTTTTTTTTTTTTTTTTTTTTTTTTTAGTTATGAAAAGTTATGTGAAATCACGTTTTGCCCCTTTCTCCCTTCGCCTCGGCGGCCGAATTTCTGAAGTTCGAGAAATTGGTTTTTAGATGTTTGGTTTGCTATATTTCAAAACAAAAGTCTTAAGGATATCTGTTTTTTTTTTTTTTTTTTTTTTTTTTTTTTGTTGTTGTTGTTTGAGATATGAAGGATTATGTAAAATCACATTTTCCTTCCCTTTTTCCTTGGAGGTCAAATTGTTAAAATTCCAGAAATTGGTTTTTAGATATTTGTGTTTGCTATATTTCAAAGCAAAATATCTTACATATATCATTTTTTTTTTCTGAGATATGAAGGTTGTTATTATGTGATATTATGTTTTGTGCATGTAAAATCACGTTTTGCCCCCTTCTCTCCCCTGAGGTCAGAATTTCTAAAATTTTGGAAACTGATTTTTAGATATTTGTGTTAGCTATATTTTAAAGCGAAATATTTACGGATATCTTTTTTTTTTCTTCTTTCTTTGAGATATGTAAATTTTTGTGAAATCACGTTCTGTCCTCCCTTCCATTTGGGGGCGGAATTTTGTAAAATTACTTCTTAGTGAGTATCTACATCTCAGGAGAAATGTTTTCATCTAGTTTCATGCTTCTAGATGCATCCGGTTGGACTGGGAGATGGTGATCTGTCAGTCAGTCAATCAGGACAAACAATTTTATGTATAAATAACAATATAAAAAATTGAGAAATAGAAGTTTATAGTGAAAATTAATTAACATTAAATAGCTCTAATATTCAATATTTTTGATAAATATAGTGTTTTTAAACTTGAATACACAATCAAATATTTCGCATCTAGCGGAGAGATTTTAGAATGTAAATATTCTGATACAGTCTTGTTTCATTCATTTATACGATGTTTATGAAAAATTTATAAATTTAAAAAGCTAATGTAAATTTTTTCTTTAAGTTATATTATAGTTAAATTTTTAATTATTAAGAAAAGGAAGAAAAGAAAATTTAAATAAAACTAATTTTAAAAGTTGAATCTGATCTTATTTTACATTATTTTAATGTAGTTGCACTTTTTCAATGTAAACTTGGAAAAAAGTACTGGCTGTAAAGTTTAAAAAAATTGGAAGTTCGTTGAAGATTTGCATGTTTCAGTGTATATGTAATTTGTAAATTTGAAATACTGACAAATTTAAAGGACGTTATTTAAATAAACAAGAAAATTTTAGAGCATAATAAAAAAATAAAAATCAACAGAAGAAAAATTTTTAAAACAATTTTTAAAATTTTATCTAGAAACTTTTTTTTTTAAATTACACATAAAAAATTAAATTTAGAAGCATTTGTTTAAGTACGGTCCACATCGAAAATGGGAACTATATTTTAAATGGCAGGATTTAAAATTCAATTATTTATTTCTATGATGGCAATAACAATTCTATACTCACAAAGTTTAATTAAAAAATATATATAACTTGCATTTTGCAAATTGTATACAATTCAAATCTTTGAACAAATAAAAATAGTCAAAAGTATTAAATATTATTATTTTTAACCCCCCCCCCCCCCAAAAAAAAAAAAAAAAAAAAAAAAAGTCTTCATTATTTTGTTTAAAGAAAGATTCGAATCCAATAAATTAGTAAAATAAATTTTAAATGCGGAGTCTAACTTCTTCTTTCAATTACATCTTTATTTATTATCCACCAAAAGTCCTACCCTACCTCCTGTGTCTTGGGAACGCGTCGGAATTTCTGAAATTTTTAAAAACGTATCGAAACATTTTCACCGGGATTTCGTTTGACTAAAACAAATTGTGTCCGGGGAGCACTGGGAAGCTTATAGGTATGCAAACTCAAGAATTTCTAATGGTAAGGAGAACTTAAACGAAAATTTTTACCAACCATAACTTCCTAAAAACCCCAGTAGAACAAAACATTTTTTACCAAAATGTTTTTCCATAAAAGACCTTTCCATAGAGCCTAAAAATACCCCCTCCTAATTTGAAATTTTAAATCTTGCCTCCGTTTAATCTCCCCTGTGCCCCCAGACGCATTTATTTAAGTGAAATCCCACTGAAATTGATTTAACCTGTGATTTACAGTTTTCAGAAATTCCAAAGCGTTCCCAAAATTCAGGGTTAGGGTGAGACTGTTGGCAGTCTCTGTATATTAAAATATATTATGCTTCATTAACTATGTACTACTTATATTCAATGTCACTTTATTTTATCAAAAACATAATCAACTTTCATGCGTTCGTAAGACGAATTACAATGATCAAAGAGATACAAACGTAGATATGCAAAGAAAATTTACCAAGCATTAAATTATAAGCATGATGTCATCTAGAAAAAAACCTCTGAATTATTTAAACACATTTTGACATTTAAATTAATTATAAATAAGATAATCTGAATAATATTATGAAATAATTCTACTTTCATCTGTCATCTTGTTAAGAAAAAAAAAAAAAATCTGATCAGATGAGAGATAATCTTAATTTAACAAAAGTAAAAATCTATGATTTTTTCATAAGTTTACGCTTACACATTTATGACTGTAAAATTGATTAACCAACGATATTAAGAAGTGTTTTTAGAATACTTTTAAAAAGTTGCATTTGACATACGTTTAGATGAATTTTATTGATAAAAGAGATTAAGTTAAACAAGTTCTACCAAAAAATAACTTTTCCTTTTTTCCCTTGAGCCTAACAAATCAATATATATATATATATTACTTCCTTATACAAGGTATAAGGAAGTATAGCAATCCCGATTTACGAAATGGATTTTGTACTTCGCATAGCTCAAAAATGAATGATCGTAGAATGTTGTAAATTTATACGTGTGACTGCTATGAAGTCTAGTATACACCTGCAACTTTGGTTTTAATACCAATTAAAGTTTCAGAGATATCAATGACTTTACACGAATTTTCATGACGTCTGTATGTAACTATGTGTGTGTGTATGTGTGAGTATAGGTGTGTATCACGCATAACTCGAAAACGGTTGGACGTAGAACATTGCAAATTGGTATATAGGTTTATTATAACATCTAGTAGTGAACCTCTCTTTTTGGATTTTCTATGATTTGAAGTTATGGAAATATTTAGAAAAGTTATAATCATAATGACCAAAAATACAAAGGCCATTATATATGACCTACCATCATAGAAATTTCAAAAGAAGCTAATGATAGAGCTAGTAATGATATTGTTAAGTTGAAGACATTTTTGAGTGTAGAAAGTTATGATTAAAGGCTTAAGCAGGTACTTATCAACGAATGCATTTCATTTTATGAATATTCAGCCAGTAGATAGAGTCTGTAATGGTACTGATAAAAAACGTTGTCGATATTTTAGCGTGTAGAAAGTAATTCTTTGAGATATAAGCAAGTTCTAGCCGACGAATGCATTTTATTTAATTAATATTCACGAAAACATTGAATAAATCTCTTTTTTGTGCTACAAAAATCAATATTCTTGAAACAATCCAATAAAATGGTCTTTTTTACTACAGAAATCAAATAAACATTGTTAAATAGACTGCAGAGCATAAATTTTGCTAAATCAGGAACAATTAAATATTTCGAAGTCCAAATAGAATTTAAATTCATCGAAAGTATTGTCAGTGGTTTAAGGAATTTTCAAGGTAGTTCTGCGCGAGAAACCAGTGCGTCCTTACAAAATTTCCAGAACTAGACTCCTAATGAGGGAAAGTTTCAAATTTTGTAAATCCCTTACTACCATTTTTCTCCACATTTGAATGGAAAGAAAAAAACTTTCATCTTGTTTCCCCTTTTACTGTAATACTGTGTAGAAAGTAACACGTAAAGATATAGGCAAGTTCTAGTCTACAACCATCAACAATCCCTCTTCTTTTTTTTTTTAGTTTTGTGAGTCATTTATAGAACTTTCGAAGAATTTAGTTCTGCGCAGTAAACCAATGAATTTTCCCAGAATATTCCAGAATTCTGTTTTTATTGAAGTTAGAGTTTCTAAACTTTGGCAACCCTAAAGTACAAATTTTGGCCAAAATCGTTTGCCAAGTCGCCAACTTCGACGCCGAATCGCCAACTTCGATGCCAAGACCAAAAATATACGCTGGCTACTACTTTGCGGTATGGCGAGATTAGCGATAAAATTTTGCTGCAAATGTTGTTTCAGGATAGCCAGAAGCCCTTTCTCAATTTTAACTGAGTTAATTATTTTGGTAAAATATTTTGTTTCCCGCTACTAATTTTTGTCAAAGAGAACAAAACTGGGTCATCTGTATTCGAAAGATCTTCATTCTACTCTTCCAATGAGATATTCTGTAACAAGACGTTGAGTAATATCCCTGAAAAAACTAGTATATTTGTGTCGACGTCATATATAATCGTATTATAGGGACTTTTTTGTTTTGAATAGCAGTTTTTCTTTTTTTTTTTCTTTTTTTTTTTTTAAGGAATGTTCGTGGACTGAAACCTGCCTGTTTATTTACGAATCAGTTACCTCACACAAAACTGTCAATGTTTTCATAAAAATATTCCTATGGTTGTATAAGGAAGTCCACATCATATTTTTTTAGTGAAGTTTATGCATCTTTTGAACTGACCCCGCATTTATATGCTAAATTTAGCTTATTTAATATATATATATATGTATATATTGGAGCTCACTGTTCGGGATTCTAAATTTTAGACGCATATAAAGGAATCAAATTTAAAATGTCTTTTTAATTGTATATTTAAAGTTACACTTATTAAGTAGGTATGTAAGAGTAAATTCACACGATGTTAAAAATACCAAAATAAGTATGCTGCTACTTCTATAGCATTAAACATATCGTCAACAGCATCTATGCTTAACACTACACACTGTTAAAAATTTCAGTTCAAGTTTGAACCATTATATGGTATAAAGTTATAAACAATACCATAATATGGTTAAACCTTACTTTTAAAATTTCTACATCTTTCGATTGAATTTATGTTGAACCACAATTTGGATTTATCATACATCCACTCACAAGGAAAGTATGAATCAGTAAAATTCCCGTCGAAACCACACCAAACTGAAATTAAAGAGCGTAATCAAAAACTTAGGGTAAAGTGCAAATTTTGTGCAACAACTCACCCATGGGCCAAGATAACACCCCAGAAAATTTAGGTCCCTCTATCAAAATCAAGGAAACAGAATTAGTGGGCAAGAAAGCGTAGCACAGTGCCAGAATATTTGACTTGAAACAAGAAGGTCTGCAGTTCGATCCCCGTCCTGATAGAAGTTTGAAATTATTTTTATTCAAAACATGATACTAATATTTGGTTGAACATAAAATTACCAAATCATGGTAAAAGGTTAAACCATTGAGTGGTTGCAGCTACTTCAGTACCTGTTTTTGTTCAAACTAATACCAAAATTTTATCAGTGAACTAAACACTATACCGAACTTGCGAATGTGAATTGCATTTTTATTTATTCGTTTTTAATGTTGCATCATTTTACTCTTCTGTATACGACAAGCCATGGCTTCACATACTTGTTAAGTAGTTACAAAATAGTCCAAAAGCGTGGTTGCAAAAATGGTTTTGTATTTGTATGTACATATTCTTGGTTTAATATTTTTATTAATTATCTAGATAATTATTCCGTAAAATGTAGGTGTTTTAATTATCAGTGCTCACGGTTAAATTAGAGAACTTATTAATTAGCATTAAGATAATATTATATATACACATATAAAACTTAAATATTATTTCACGTATTTTAAGCTTACTGTTTAAATCTCTTAATCCATTTTGGCTTCGATGTTAGTAGTTGGTTTGTATAAAATGTGATAAATGGTATCATCAAATCATTTTAACTAAGCGAATACTGAAAAAGAACTTTTTCAATAAACATTTTCTACACTAAATTACATACAAAAAAAAAAAAAAAAAAAAAAAAGGGTCTTCACAATCAGTTAATGTCGTAGTGGTTAAATAATCCTAAATAATCAAATTAAGATTATTTTCTTCATTAGCAAAATTTCCTGTATTTTTAACTCGGTTTAAACTGATTTTAAGACCTTCTGCAAAAAAGAAGATTTTTCAACGTAAAATGGTAACACGAGTAAACAAAACGCTTCTTTTCAAATAAACAAAACAATTGCTTGTGTATTACTGTGTCGTCTATCTTTTTACGGATCATTTTTATAGTTAATAATAATAATTATTATTATTATTATTATTTATTATTTATTATTTATTTTTATGGGGGGGGGTGGGGGGGTGGGGGGTATCTTTATTTAGTGGATCGTTATTTTTGTTTTGTAGAACATCAAATCTGACTTTTCAAAGACGAATGTTAAAATAGATTAGTTGTCAATTGAAATCATTACCAGAGATTAAAAAACACATACTTTAATATATATCAGCCTAAAAATAAATTAGCTATAACTAACAATCTTTTCAAGAATTTGGACGGATATGGAACTGTCCGATTTTCACACTTAATACAGGTAGAGAAAGAGGATTTCAATAAACATTTAACGATTCTTCTAAAAATGAACTCAGAGGGTTTTAAAACACTCGCATATGCTGATGACTTCTCTGTTATTCTTTCGGGTTTAACGAAAAAAGTTCTGGAGAAACAGGCCCAGGCTGCCCTCTCCCTCTTCAGCTCCCTATTAATAGAATCAGATCTAACACTCTCATCCTCTAAAACGCAAGCACTAACCATCTCCTTCCCAAGACTCCTTAAACGGAACCCAGTGATGAGGATTGATGGTGTCTGTGTCCGTCATGTTTCACAACTAAAAATATTGGGTATCACAATAGATAAAAACCTAAACTGGCAGGCATATATGCAAGACCTAAAGATAAAAACTTCTAAAATCTTCCACATTTCAGCAAAAATGGCAGGGAAGAGGTGGGGTATATCCACCTTCTTCCTAAAAACCTGGTATAAAATAGTAGTAGACAAGATGCTAACCTACGGCGCTGGCATTTGGGGGGGGGGGGGTTAGCCTCACCAAAGCAGCGTCGAATAAACTCAACTCAATACAGAGAATGTTTTTGGTCCAAATTTCTAGAGGTTACAAAACAAGCTCTACTGATGCCCTCACAGTCATCACTGGTATTCTACATGCTCATCTCCATTAAAAATACAAATTTAACAAAACTAACGTCCTGCAGTTAAATAATTCCATTCTCACAGACACTCTCCTTCCTAATATTCATGTCCAACAGCTTTCTAACAGCTGGCAAATACACCCAGCACAGGATGCTGCTTCCCTTTTCATAAATTGTTCAAAAAGCAGCTTCTCCCCGTCTGCTCAACAGGCGATCTACACTGATGGCTCCAAAACCGATCATGGAGTGGCAGCTTCGCTCGGCGTTTTAAACAATAACAAAGTACTCCATCAGTGGGCAGGCAGGCTCGCACACCACAATTCGGTCTTTCAGGCTGAGCTCTTTGCCATCCTGAAGGCAGTTGAGTGGTCAGAAAAAAACTCTCCAGACTACAATCAAATTTCAATCTTCAGTGACAGCCTCTCGAGCCTGCAGGCCATAGCTCGCCACAAGAGCAGAAACCCACAAGTACTTGAAATTAAAATAAAGCTCTCAAAATTAAGAACTAAAATCACCCTGGCACACGTTTCTGCCCATAAGGGGGTCGTCGGAAATGAACTAGCGGACACTCTTGCAAAATCAGCAACAGAATCTAGTGACATAGCCTATTCACTCCCAGCTCCCCCTTCCTACATAAAATATCACCTAAATCAAAAACTAATTAATGACTGGCAGGGTCTCTGGAGTGTGTCTCCAAAAGGGAGATATACTCACGAGCTAATACCAAATGTCTCACTCAATATTTGGGACCTCTCCCCGGAAATTTCTGCCTTTCTGTCAGGTCATGGCCCCTTCCCCAAATACCTTCACAGATTTCATTTCTGACGATCACCCTTATGCTCATGCGGTGAGGAGGGGACTGCGCAACATTACTACTTTCACTGTCAACTTACAATGCCTTACCATTTAAGGAACCCTAACCCTAGACCAGCAACTTGGCTGAACAATATAATAACTAGAAAGCCCCTACGGCTCAAATTAAAGCGCATCTATGACTTCCTTCAAGATTTATCAAATTCAACAAACTAAATTCCTTCTCTATCTTTCCTAAATTTTTCCTCCTCTCCTACATGGCGAATACTGGTCATGTCTGATGCTACAGTATTCCACGGAAGTGCTCTCGGGAAGCAATCTCCTGCGCATGATATTGCTGTTAACCAACATTGTTCATAGGGTGTTTGGGCTTGATATAAAGACTGCAAAAACATTGTATAAAGATTGTGAAATTTGTACATTACCTGAATGAACTTTGTAAATAGTCTACCACTTGGCTCCGGTCCTCTTCACTTTCATGCAACTTTGTCACCTTTTGTCGCGGGAGAGCTCTGCTCTGGCGACCTTTGTAATTTTTTTTTCTTGTTGTTATTTGCTGCAATAAACAACGGGATAGGCTTAACCTTTGTAGACGGGCTCTTCTGAATCTCCACAGTGTCTTTGGAGCGCCTCTCTAAAGGTTAAAAACGCACAAAACCGCTGCATAGTGGTGAGCGGCCTCCTTCCGTCTTAGAATCTTAGAATCTTGGAATAAACATTTAACTAAAAATGACTGTCCCGCAGGTAGTGGGGACGTGATATACATACGTGCAAAGCTCGCTAGTGTATATATACATACACATATATTATATGTATAAATTATGCTTTAAAGTCCCACTTTTTATTGAACAGACATATTTTAAAACCCGAATAAACTACTACGTCAGAAACGCCAAAAGAAAAATATTTGCGATGCATACATCTGTTTCGGTAGCCTTAAGCGTACCGTCTTAAGTGCAAAAAGTACTGAAAAAGCACTGAAAAAGTGCAAAAAGCACTTCTTTTTACACTGAAGACGGTACGCTTAAGGCTACCAAAACAGCTGTAAGCATCGGAAATATTTTTCTTTTGGCGTTTCTGACGTAGTAGTTTATTCGGGTTTTAATGTTCCAACGCCAAGTCTCCTGTTATTATAGACACATTTTATTACTATTAAGATTTATTATTATTATTTTAATTTTTCATATTGTAATTTACATCATAACTTTGTGAGGTTCATACTGTAGAAGGTCACCACAGTTTGTTTGAAATTAAGCTGGATCCAGCAAAGTATTCAGTGGGGATGGTTAAATCGCTTCAGCGCCAGTGACTCGGCGAAATTTTGGGTCGGATTAGTTTTGTGTCGACATGGTGCTGCAACGAAGGAATTAAGTTGCGAGAGCTAGATGAATGGGAATTATAAGTTTGGTTGAAATGAAGAGAAGGGAAGTTGGTGGAAAGTGGTATAAGATGGAGATGGTTTTCGTAAAAGATGTGGTGTAGTGGAGTCTTATCCGACGTCTGTCTACAACAAAGTCTAAGGTTTAGAGTCTGGATAAAGTTATATTTCAGTAGTTGAGATGAAGTTGTGCTTAAGTTAATTAGTTTAATGAATGATGTTGTGCTTCAGTGCGAGTATTCGTGAATGGAAAACAGATTCTGCCGGGAATCCGCGGATCTGTTTGAAAGTCAGAGTATCTAATTGCATAATAATAATAATAATTTAGGCAATTACATTAGGCCTAATTAAAACATTTATATAACTGGCTTAATTACATTTTCTTAGAAATAAAATTCTTTTAATTGAAATTTCCCTGTATATTTAAAGTAAAAACGTTTAATAAATGTATTTTTATTTTATATTTTCTTACATAATACTGAATTTATTAATCATCAGATATTTCATTTTCATTATTTTTTTTAATAATTTTTTTATATATATAAATCTGCTTGAATTGATTTTATATTGATAAATATGTTCATCCTAGCATTTCATCATGATTTTATTTATTTATTTTTTTCCAAACTGTTTTGCCGATATACAATTTTTTTTAAGAGATTTTTCCTTTTTCAGGCAATTCAGAATTCGATAAAGTGACAAATAGTACAAATTTTGAGCTCAGAAATGCGAGAAGAAATATCAGAATATATCAACAAAGTTTTCGTTGAAAATTAAATGAGCCGATTTATTTTTGTAATAGTCGTTGTGAAGGAAATATAGTACTGTCGTTGAAACAGTTTTCACCAGAAATTCCTTAAAGATACTTTTATTAACATATTAAAAATTAAGAAAATTAATTAAATGTTTCATATGTTACAAATGCAAATGTTTCAATTAATTTTTATCTAAATATTAATAAGAAATTTTCTACGAAATATAAATTATATTTTTAATTACAATCTTCATTGATGTTTCTTCTAAAAATTCTTAATGGAGATATTTTTATGTGTTATTCGTTTATTATATATTTATGAATCATTACATATTTCATTTTAATTATTTCATTTATATGATTTTTGGTTAATATCAGTCTAAAACATGATTTCAATTTTTAAAAAATGTTGAGTCATTTGTTCATCTACAAATTATTTGAAAACTATTCCTCCATTTTAAAGTACTTTTTAAATACAATCCTTTTGTTTTAGGGAAGCTCAAAACTTATAAAATGAACAATAAAATGTAATTTTATAAGATCCAGAATCTATCAACAGAATCATTACATTATTTCCGAATTTATCAATAAAATTTTTGTTAAAGATCAAAGGAAAAGATTTATTTTAGGTAGTCGTCGTAAATAATATACAATAATACACAGTATTTACCGCGAAATTCTTAAATTTAGTTTCCCTTGGCTTATTAGAAATGAATAAAATTTTTCAAATGTAAATAAACAAGTGTTTTTCTTTTCTTTTCTCTCTGCCTCTCTCTCTTTTATTATTATTTTTTTTTTTTACTAATCTGTATTTAAATATTAACAAAAGCTACACTTTCAAAGCTGAATACAATTATCTTTGCAATTAAAATTTTCCTTAATTGCTAAATTGAAATCTCTTAAACGAAATATTTTTATGTGATATTTAGGTACTAAATACTGCCGCCTTTATGAATTTTTAATTATATCATTTCATTTTTAATAATTTTTTTCTTTAATTATATGTTAAAATGAATTGTAATTTTACAAAATTGTTCATGTCAGCGTTTCATCTTTGAAATATTTGCAAATTTTTTATATAAACAAATAATTATTAATATTATTATTATTATTAAACAAAATTTATTTGTTATTATTCATCTAATAATCCAATAAACAAAAAAAAAAAAAAAAAAAAAAAAAAAAGGAAAAAAAAAATGTGTCATTTAATTGCAAAGCCGGCCAACTCCTTAAAGTGGAAAAATGCTATTTTTCAGTTTTTTAATTCTAAGTGAACGTTTCCACCATCTAGAAAAAGAAACGATGCCAAAGTCGATCTATCCGTGTGTTATTTGTCTTTGAAAATAACGATGTACTGCAAAACTGGTCAAATCCTAAGACTGATGAGTTTCAAAACCGGTCATCTCCATATCCGCGAGATCATGATTCTGCTCCGCCCGACTACAGCAGCACACTTGTTGATTAGATTAGTGTTATAGTGTTTTCTCTCGACTGCGACTGCTCTTTCGTGATGCATACAAAGTTTCTAATAATTAAATTTTGTGTTTCCTTCGACTATGGAAAAATCTGTAGAAGAAGTATCTTCTAATCAATCAAGGAAGAGGAAAAGTGACACTGCGACGTGGAAAAGGAACAAAGCCAGTGTTCAAAGCTACTGTACGATTACTTTGTAATAACATAATATTAATTTATAATATAATAGCATTATAGTTAGCTATTATTATTCCTAATAGCTAATTATTACTAATCAATCTTTTAGCTATATTATTACTATTTATTACTAATTATATATTAGATTAATTATATTATTACTAAATAATAATATGTTATTACTTTAATAACATACCTATGATAATTCAACAGATTATAGCGACATGTATACACAAGTTTGTTTACAACTCGAATGATTTTCCAACTCTATTAAAGAATAGCTAGTGATAAATTAATTTGGGACGATTTGTGATACATTTACATAATTTCAAGAATTAATTTTTATTATGGATATCAGTTAATTTTTACTAGTTTATTTATTTATTTATTTATTCTTTTCTTTTCTTTTTTTACTTCCTTATACAAAGTATAAGGAAGTATAGAAATACCGATTTGCGAAATGGATTTTATATTTCGCATAGGTCAAAAATAAATGATCGTAGAATGTTGCAAATTTATGTGTGACTGTCATGATATCTAATAGTACACCTGCAACTTTGGTTTTAATAATAGCTCCCATTTCAGAGATATCGACGTCTGTTTGTAAGTATGTGTGTGTTTGTGTATCTCGCATAACTCAAAAATGGTTGGACGTAGAACGTTGCAAATTGTTATATAGATTTATTATAAAATCCAGTTGTGCATCTCACTTTGGACTTTTTGTGATTTTACAATTTGGACATATTTAGGAAAATTATATTCATAATGACGAAAAATACGAAGGTTTTGGCTATTATATATGGCCTACCATCATAGAGATTTCAAATGTAGCTAATAATAGAGCCAGTAATGATATTGTTATGAAAGTTGAAAACATTTTTGCGTATAGAAAGTTATGCTTAAAGGCATAAGCAGGTTCTAGTCGACGAATGCATTTTATTTAATGAATATTCAGCCCGTAGATAGAACCTTTAATGATAATGTTATGAAATTTATCGCCATCTTTACATATAGAAAGTAATTTCTTAAAGGCATAAGTAGGTTCTTGTCGATGAATGCATTTTATTTAATAAATATTCAGCCCGGAGATAGAGCCCATAATCTTATTGTTGTGAAAGTTATTGATATTTTAGCGTGTAGAAATTCATTCTTTAAGACAAAAGTAGTTTCAAGTGGACGAATGCACTTCATTTAATGAATACTCAGCCCGTAGATAGAGCTTGTAATGATATTGATAAAAATAAAAGAAAGAAAGAAAAAGTTGTCGACATGTTAACCTGTAGAAGATAAAGTAATTCCTAAAGACACAAGCAGGTTCTAGTCGATGAACGCACTTTACTTAATGAATATTCAGTGCTTAGATTGAGCCCGTAATGATATTTTTATGAAAGTTTGTGACTTTTTTGTGTGCAAAATATAATTCTTAAAGACATAAGCAGGTTCTAGTAGACGAATGCACTTCATTTAATGAATATTCAGTAAACAGTTGAATAGATCTCTTTTTTGTGTTACAAAAAATAATATTCTTGAAACAATACAATAAAATGGTTATTTTTACTACAGAAATCAAATAAACATTGTTAAATACACTACAGAGCATAAATTTCGCTAAATCAGGAACAACCAAATTTTTCAAATTCTGAATGGAATTTGAATTTATCGAAAATATTGTCAGTGTTTTAAGGAATTTTCAAGATAGTTTTGCCCAAGAAACCATTGCATCATTACAAAATTTCCACATCAAGACTCCTGTTCACGTTAGAGTTTCTAAATTTTGTGAATTCCTTACTACCAATTTTTTGAAGCATTTAAATGTCTAATTTGATACTAAGTCAAAACGCGGAAGTCGTGGAAATTAAAAAAAAATCTTTCATCTGTTTCCACTTTTACTGTAATACTGCATAGAAAGTAACCTGTAGAGATATAGACAAGTTCTAGTCTACATTCATCAACAATCACTCTTCTTTTTTTTTTTATATTTTTGTGAGTCAGTTATAGAACTTTCGAAGAATTTGGTTCTGTGCTATAAACCTATGATTTTTTTAGAATATTCCAGACGCCGCATCACCAAAATTGATGCCAAGACCAAAAATCTGCGCTGGTTACTAATTTACGTCTTGGCCAGATTAGCGATAAAGGTTTGCGGCAAATATTGTTTCAGGATAGCCAGTAACCCTTTCTCAATTTTAACTGAGTTAATTATTTTGGTAAATATTATAATTTCACACCACTAATTTTTTCCAAAAGAAACAAAACTGGACCATCTATACTCGAATCATTTTCATTGCACTCTAAGCTGTGCATTTGCCAATGAGAAATTAAGTAATAGACACGGAGTACTTATTCCTGAAAAAAACTACTATTATTGTCTCGGCGGTATATATAATCGTACTTTCGTGACATTTTTCGATGGAGTTTCATTTTTTTTTTCTTTTTAAGAATGCTCGTGGATTGGAACCTGCATGTTTATTTTCCAATCTGTTACTGCACAAAAACTGTCAATGATTTTATAACAATATCTATGTTCCTATGGTTTTATAAGGAAGTCATGTGGTGTCCACATCAGATTTTTTTAATCAGATAATAAAAATCTGTTATTTTTAAATAAAATTTAGTTGAATAAAACATTTTTTTTTTTTTTTTTTTTTTTTTTTGCAACTCTAGATTCTATATTCACATTAAATTTAGCTAAAATTAAGTTCTGATTTGTTGCAAAACCGGCCAACTCCAAAGTAAGTTGTAATTGCGGCCAAATTCAATATAAAACCTTAAATAACCCCCTCCCTTCGCGTGCCTTCGCCACCTCATTCCAAATTTTCAAAAATGCTGGCCAAATGATTATAAAACTAAAGAGTTTTGGTTCCAAACTTATTTTGGCTTGCTGTGGCGATAAATCAGATTATTTGTTTATCTCCAAAATTTTAGTTTTTGGAGATGTCCGATTTTGCAACTATACGACAAAAAAGTAATAGTTTTTAGTTAGAAATGCGAGAAAAATTTCAGCATTTATTAATAATAATTTTTTTTAAATATTAAATGAGCTGATTTGTTTCAATTAGTAGTCATCATGATTGAAATATCTATGACTTAATGAACTATCTAAATTGTAAATATATCTTATTATTAAAGTATTAAATGTTATAACTAACCTATTTTACTTCTCATACCTAAAATTTTGTAAATATTTTACCTATGGCCGTCGACATAGCCAACCTATTTGACATCTTCTGCTGAATGTTTTGTAAATATTTAGTTTATAGTCATCTTTCCTAATATAAAAACAAATAGAGGGCGCTGTCGCATTTCTTGGTAAAATATAAACTGATAATTTGCCTATGCTAAAATCAACTGAAGCTTCGAGAGATGATAATTCTCATTTCTCAGAATATTCTGAGACATTGCGCTGTGTTGGTTAAATATGTAAAATGATGTTTCTAGTATTATTGCGCGTGTAACACCTAAAATCTGCTTTGTAAATACTTATACTTCTCTATGTTCTGAAGTGTTTCATAAAAAATAGTTCGTATAACTCTGGAATTCCCTTCTGTGTGTGTATTAGAAGATTTATAACTTAAAAAAAAAAAAAAAAAAAAATTAAAGAATAACACAATCTATTTAAATTATACTTAATTTCAAAATATTAATTGTGAACTAATAAATTATTAATTTAAAATAATAATAAATAGCACGAGTTCTGCGATAAAAAAAAATGCGAAAATATTTTCAGAATATATTAACAACTAGCAAGCTTCGCTGAGCACTATTTAAATGAGTTGTCAATATCCCCTATCCTTCTTAATAACCTACGTTAAAAGTTCCCGCTGTGTTCAGTAGAGGTTTTTCCCGCTCGCAAATTGAGGAGTCCGGGTCCCCAGTGCCTTCGACAGCAACTTACCCGCTTCTTACTTTCCCTTCCCCAGCGGGTAAGTTCGAAGTTGCGCGGAATCTCGTAGATCCCATAGATTTTCCAAGACAAATTCAGCGCATAAAAAGGGTCTCGAAATTGCTCCTTCGTACAGCACCCTCCCCCCCCCTACCCCCAGCCCACATCAAAAAAAAAAAAAAAAAAAAAAAAAAAAAAAAATTGAAATTGAAATTTCAAAAAAAAAAAAAAGTGTTTTTGGAAATATTCCAAAGAAAATACACGGCTGTTTCCAATACTTTTGTACAATTTTTAGTAGAGCTCTACTCAAAAATCCGGAATTTCTGAAATTTCTCCCCAAAAAACGATTTTTCCCCTTCCTTCTGTAGGAATCGAAAATTCCTAAATCGTACATAATACTTTATTTATAGTCAAGTCTAGTCTCCTTATGTGCAATTTCTTCACCGTTAAGGGATTTATGACCGAGTTATATTTACAAACATTTTTTTGATTCCTGCTTCTCAGGGGGAAAGGTGGGGGCATTTCAATAAATCCCGTTGAGGAGTCGGATACATATAAGCAATTTAAGTACCAAACTTTATGACCGCAGCTCTCATAAATTTCCCGGGACAAATTTAGCGCTAAAAGTGGTGTCTCGAATTTATCCTCCGTAACGCGTACTACCGCTCCCCCCTCCAAAAAAAAAAAAAAAAACGATAACAGAAAATAAATAAAATAAAATAAAATAAAGAAAAAAAATGATCACAAAAAATCAAAAATGTGTTTTGAAAATATCCTAAAAAAATGCATGGCTGTTTTTAACATCTTTGTTCCATTTTTGGTAGAGTTTTACTCAAAAATCCGGAATTTGTAAAGTTTTCCGCCAAAAATCGATTTCTCCCCTCCCTCCGCTTAAAAATCGAAATTTTCTAAATCGCAGATAATATTTTATTTGTACTTATTTGTAGTCTCCTCATGTGCAATTTCTTCACTGTGAAGTAATTTGGAGCCGAGTTATGCTTACAAAACTATTTTTACCTTCTGCTCCCCCAAGGAGGTAACGGGGGTAATTTCGATAAATTCCGTTACTTTATGTGTCAGATACATATAAAAAATCCAAGCATCAAAATTCGTGACTGCAGCTCCCATAGATTTCTCAAGACAAATTTAGCGGCAAAAGGGATGTTCAGATTTTGCCCCGTCGTAACCCCAACCCCCCCCCCCCCCAAAAAAAAAAAAAAAAAAAAAAAAACCTAAAACAAACTGTGTTTTTGGAAATTTTCTAAGAAAGTCGGATAGGTTTCTTCAATATATTTGTTTCATTTTCGGTAGAGTTCTACTCAAAAATCCGGAATTTGCGAAATTTTCCGCCAAAAATCAGTTTACTCCCTACCTCCCTTTAAAAATACCCAAATCATAAACAGCGTTTTATTTGTGCTCATGTCCAGTCTCTCCGTGCGCAATTTCTTTACTGTGAAGGAATTTGGAGACGAGTTCTGCTTACAAACGTGTGTTTGACTTTTGTCCCCCCCCCCCCAGAGGTGGGAGAACGGAGAGAAATTTCGAAAATAATGGTAGATATAATCAGAACAAAAACCCTTAACGGGTTAAAAGTTTGTGACGCAGCACTTTATTTCGATATGAATTGGAAATATGGGTCTTAAAAATAATGATATCAAATTTTGAGTGACGCTTTGCTATTAATTGAAATATACATAGATTTTTCTCATTTCATAATTTGCTTTTTTCTTCTATTTATATTTACATCACAGTACATTCATAATATTTTCAACTTCAACGTGAAAAAATATATAGAATTTACTCACTGATGCTTTTTCATTTGCATCTCGTGAATTCAAAATATGAGTTTTAAAAGAAATGATATAATTTCAGTGACGCCTGAGTGTTACTTTAAAAAGATTTCTTTTTAGATTTCATAACAATCACTTTTGTTTTGTTGAATAAAGTGTATTTACATATTGAAATAATGATTTTAATTTTTAAATATACTGTCAAATAATCAAACTTTCACTCAATGTACATTATAAATTGAAGTTATCTAGTTCAATAAATTGATTTGTCTATTGCGTCACGCTATCCAAAACGGCAAGTAAAATTTCTGCGAATGTTTTCTTTTTGCATCACACAATCTCTTTGTATCATAGTATTAACAGTGAAAATGTGTGCAAAGTAACATTTACATAAATTTTACTTACAGTTTTGGATAGCGTGACGCAATAGACAAATCAATTTATTGAACTAGATAACTTCAATTTATAATGTACATTGAGTGAAAGTTTGATTATTTGACAGTATATTTAAAAATTAAAATCATTATTTCAATATGTAAATACACTTTATTCAACAAAACAAAAGTGATTGTTATGAAATCTAAAAAGAAATCTTTTTAAAGTAACACTCAGGCGTCACTGAAATTATATCATTTCTTTTAAAACTCATATTTTGAATTCACGAGATGCAAATGAAAAAGCATCAGTGAGTAAATTCTATATATTTTTTCACGTTGAAGTTGAAAATATTATGAATGTACTGTGATGTAAATATAAATAGAAGAAAAAAGCAAATTATGAAATGAGAAAAATCTATGTATATTTCAATTAATAGCAAAGCGTCACTCAAAATTTGATATCATTATTTTTAAGACCCATATTTCCAATTCATATCGAAATAAAGTGCTGCGTCACAAACTTTTAACCCGTTAAGGGTTTTTGTTCTGATATCATTACTTTTTAGGGGTTATTGATCAACTGATCAAGTCCTTCCAGCTCATAGAAAGAGTAGATTTTTTTTTCTTATCATGTAGCTGCCATTTTATTTAAAAATGGCGGCTACAATTAATTAATGGACTTAATGGAAATATTAATGAGGTCTACGTATATATGGAGTTTTAAGTAAATTGGATCATAAATACCTTTTTAATGAGAATTTGAATATTTCAAATAGCTGGCACTCGAAACAAGATGGCAGATCATATAATATTCATATAATTTTACAAAAATACTTTCATTTATTAACGATTATTTATTTTGATAAATCAAATTTCAATTCCTTTTTAAAGAATAATTAGATGCAGATAAAGTTTAGTTTATATTAATATATTCTGCTACCCCCCCCCCCCCCCTCTTTTTCTATTCTTTTTTTTTTTTCAGCAATGCACCGAAGAAATAATATATACTTTCTTTATTTCTTTTTAAATTCTTAAAAAAAAAAAAAAAAAAAAAAAAAAAAACAGCTTATAATTGGTTTTAAAATTAAAATCATGTAAAAGGAAATTTTATTAACCTAAACTATTAATATCTGAAGTGCTTATGTATAGGGCTGGGGGGGGGGGGCGAAATATTCTTGTTTTACTGGTAGAAATACATAATGGACATTTAATTTTTTAAAAATCATAAATAGCCTAATAGCAAAATAATAAAATTGAAGTATATTTTAATGATTTTATTGTTATTTATACAGCAATTGATTATAGACTGCCATTCATTAAGAACAAAATAATAATACATAATAGTAATAATAATTTAGTCATCTTACCAATAATATGTTTATCTTCCATTTTTTAAATAAATAGTTTCTCTCTGATTATGATACTTGAAATATTAAATTTTAATATACATGAGCAAGCCTTTCTTATTTAATATATATAAATTTCTTGTAATGCAATATAGAGTAATCCTTTTATTTTCCATATAGTCTTAATAGGGGGAAAAAATTAGCGCACCAGAATTACATCACTCAATTCAATAAAAAAAAAAAAAAAAAAAAAGGAGAGCGAGAGAATGGTAATTAATAAAAATTTAGAAAGGAACTACGAATTACAAAAGAAAAATATAGAATCAATAATGAGAAAGCGATCACACTCGTTTTTATAGTAACTCTATATTAAGTTAAAAGATGGCGCCAAAATTTTTCTCTCTCAATAATACTTCGAAATTCTTCTCTAAATTGGAGCATGCGCAAATTGAGAGGAGCTCCGGTGGCTCCCGCAAACGCCTTGTACAATAAAACCACAACAGTCTCAGCCAGTCAGAGAGCGCAGGAAGGAAACACCAATCAGAGGCGGCGAATGAATACATGAATGATGAAAAAAAATAATCGGTTGATTGATTAGTTGGGTTTTACGTCGGAAAAAATTAATCGGAAAAAAATGTGAAATATTTTCTCTTAAAAAATTATAAATTTATTATGAATAATTATTAAATAGAATACATATAATTACAAAATATTTCCTTATTTGAAATATTATCTAAATAGTATTTTGGCGAAATGTGATATTTTAAAATCAAATAATTTCCTTCATAACAAAAAAGAAAGAAATATTTAAGTAAAATTTAATTTAGTATATATATAATAAGTATTTAAAACAAACAATGAAGTTTCCTTTTTGCATTTAATAAAAAAAATCTAAATATTTTATTGACTGCATTCAGATTGGACCAACCAACCACAGCCTCAGAAAACCGAATGACGCCTGTTCTGAATTCTGAGAATCTGCAGAAGGAAAGCATTCATGGCGGAGGAAAAATAGTTCGATTTTTAAGCTAAATTATCTAAGAAATAAGAGTTTTTTGGGAAAAACGGAGAACGTCATGCGTCTCAGACGAAATAAATTAATATCATATATCAATTTCATAAAATTTCTTCGAGCCGTTTTCGAGAAAAAAAACTCACACAAAACACATTTTTCCTTTGAAGTCTTAAATTGCAACTCCAGATCTCAAAATATATACAATGTTGAAGTGTGAAACTTTTAGGATAGCATCATGCAGAAGATAGAAGATTATTCTGAAAATATTAGATCAGAATATCTCCAATTTACTGAGATATTAAATATCGGCGTTTCCAAATTCATTTGATGTTAAATTAGCTGTATAATAGAGTGTCGCTGCTGAGCTTTGTTTGAGCTTTGCTGCGTCACTCAAAAAACTGCCGTTTTCTATGATTTTAAGTTAGGTAAAGATCTAAGTTTCTGTCAAGCGCCGTTAAATTCCATCCAGCCGCTCTCAAGTGATGCCCGGACAAAAATAGCGTTAGAGACATACGGACACAATGACACACACACCAACACAGACAAAATTTTCTGAAGTCATTTTCGGCTTTCATGGTGTGTGAAACGTGTAGATATCGGAAAAACTTTTGATTCTGACAAATTTACAGACAAGAGTCTGATTTTATTAATATCAGATTTTATTAATATCAGTCAGTTTTGTTAAAGATTAAATGAGCCGATTTATCTATATTGTAGTAGTCCTGATTGAAATATCGACAGATGAGCGAAATGTCGACATTGTGAATACATCTCATTGTTATAGTATGTAATATTTAGAAAGAAACAGAAAAAGTTGCACAATCTGATTAAATTATTTTTTTTTTCAAATGTAAACCATGAACGACTATATATTTAGATTGAAAGTCTAAATTATGTAATACCCAAAAGAGCAAAAGTGGCAATGGTGCACGGAAGCTCTACCAACTAAGCTACCCGGTCGAAATCTAGATGTTACTTGGAATTTAGAGATCACTAAACGGCCCCTGACTACCTAGCAAAGTCTGGCTTACGGGTTATTTAGCGTACACAGGGGGGAATATTCACCAGACCACCACCACATAATGACCCACATAGTGACCCAACGCTAAGCACACAAGAACATAACTTAATTCTGAAATAAATTTTGAATAGCAAGGATGATCCCAGCCAATGGAATATAAATTATGCACGAGAATAGAAAGTCTCGAAAAGGGAGTTTAAAAAAGAGGGCCCATCATAATTTAGACCTATCTGTCATTTTTTTAATGAAATTTTATTTTTCCGACTGAGTGAAAATAATGCCTGGACCGGGAGTCGAACCCCGGACATCTGGTCTATCATTTAGATAGCTCAACAGAAATAAGTCGCGGGTAAAGGAAAACACCATTAAACAATGGGAGAAAGAACAATGGGAGAATGGGAGAATTTCTTTCTCCCATTGTTTAATGGTGTTTTCCTTTACCCGCGGCTTATTTCTGTTGAGCTATCTAAATGATAGACCAGATGTTTTCTGCCTAAAGGTTGTCTGAGTGAGTAATGCTGACCGGTTTGTCGGCCTGGATAGCTCAATTGGTAGAGCCTTGACCTTGTAAGTCAAAGATCCGGGGTTCGACTCCCGGTCCAGGCATTATTTTCACTCAGTCGGAAAAATAAAATTTCATTAAAATATGATTTTCTTCCAATCAGTTGATTGTGATTTTAATAAAAAATTGTATTACTATCTGTCATTTATTCTATCGCTTGAAAGATGCAAATATTCATCGGTTCTCCAAATATGCAAATGTTTGTGGAAAACAAATTCGGATTTTCTATCGAAATACATACGTTGTCTTACTCCTTTTTAATAATAAATGTAAACTAAAAGTTGTTTATCTCACAGATCATTAACTGAAAATTGGTTTTTAATATATATATATATATATATATATATATATATATATATATATATATATATATATTTATGAAACTTCTAAAGATACAAGTTGTTCCAAATTAAATGACGTATTTCAGCTGATTTAATAAAAATGTTTCACTTTCACCTGGCTTTTATTAAATTCAAAAGTTCTTCGTTTAGGAAGATAGTTCATTTAAACGTTATACATTTTTTTTTTTCCCTTATGAAAGAAAATTGCTTGCTTCGAAAATAATAAATGAATGCTCAGCAAACCTACTCTAAATGTAACATATAATCCGTAAAATTTATTTATCTTATGAGAACATTTTTTTTTTTTTTAAATGGTGGACAATATATTTCCTTCAAGAAGATCACGATAATTGAACTTCCGATATAAACAGCATCGTGAAGCTGAAACGGCTGAGAGAATTACCACCGAATTTGGTAACAGGATGATATTTAGGATGCAATGAAGAAATTAAAAAAAGTAACCCAAAATGATTAAGATGTGATGTTTTTCATGTAAAACAGTAAATATAATAAAATAAAGTACTCATATGGATTAATAAATAATTTGAGTATATATTCATTAGTTTTTAATACCGCGTAGTTCATTCATTCCGTTTGTTAAATTTGTATTTTCTCTTTCAAAGCATCACCTTGCGGTCATTTTTCTTTAAACTCATATGTATATGAGTTAATAAAAACCGGTAGTTATATAAATACCGTGTGTCCCGTAAATCTGTAAATATTTTAAAAAATCATAAAAAGTGAAGGAATTAGTAAAATTAATGGCGGTTTGCCAGAAAATTCTTTTCGTAAAGAATTTTTACTCTTTGTAAAGAAAAAAATTAATAGTCAAATTTTTTTGTCGATAGCGAGTGCTGAAAACAGCGTTGCCAGATCTGGCCTTTTTTTATTCAATAGTCACCAATAATTTTGATAAGTGGCATTTGATATACATAATAGGCTGTCAATCTCCAGAGTGATTAGTCGAACGTTACAAAAAAAATTATTGGTGAATATTGAATAAAAAAATAGCCTAATCTGGCAACCCTGGCTGAAAATCCCACATTTTCATGAAAAACTATATTTATTTGCATGCAAATGTTTACCAGCATGTAACTCATATTCTATGTGTTCCTGTCCGCCATCATCAAAAATTACAGTTTGCAAATTAGTTAGAACACCGCTAATTGCAGATCAGTCAGCGATTCATAGCTGAGGTAAAACATCTTCACCAATAACACTTTGTCCGCGAAATCAGTATCGATATTAGATTTCACATATGCACAGTAGGAGGAAAAATAAGAAATAAACTGCTAATCATAAATCCGTGCAATAAATAGGACTCTGATTTCCATGTTTCTAGTTACGCATCTGGACAGCTCCCTCTATCGACGAAAATTTTAGCTATTTTATCTTTACTAAAAAATTCCCCTTTAAAGAAAATAACTTTTTCGGAAACCGAATTCAGTTATACCAACTCCTTGAACTGTTATGAATTTTCAAAATGTCTACAGACTTATGAGACATCCAGTATATATATATATATATATATATATATATATATATATATATATATATATATATACAGGGTGGCCATTTAACCCGCCAGTGCACGGGTTGGGTCTGTGATACCCATTTTATTTACTAGAATGCAATGTAATGTAAACATTTTATATATTCTGTGAAAAAAATATATATATATATAATAAACGTAAAATTTTATACTTCATATTTTTATTCGGTGATTTTATTTGGTGGGTTGTTATATTGTAACCATTCAAATATTGAAAGAAAATTGTGTCTTTTCCCAACCCGTGTACTGGCGGGTTAAATGAATACCCGTAGATTTTTCTTATAACCCTTAAATCCGACGAATGTGGCAACTATTCTAACATTGAAATATGATTGTTTGAACATTTTTTATGTTTGTGAGACAATTTCTAACAACACTGTTGGACTGTAACAACTTTATTTGTGAGATAAAACAGAAATGGAGACGTTTTTAATGCTGTAATAATTTTATTTTTGAAAAACATAATTTAATTTTTTTTTTTTTTTTTTTTTACATTATCATTCCTTACAAACAAATGTTGAAAATGTTTGCTACTATTTTGAATGCAAACATAAACACGTCGAACCAGGTTTTTGACACACTTCACGGCATTGCTGATGTTATTGACGAGATTTCTTTAGTCATGATCTGTTTTAATTCCTCTATGTTTCCAAACTTCTCTGGAAAAGCCTATGAGATCATAATATAAAAATGATAATGATAATGTAAATGTAATGTAGGAATGATAATAAAAAATATTAATTAAATTTTGTTTTTCATAAATTAAATTATTAAAGGATTAAAAAAAGTGCGTGTCTCAATTTCTGTTTTACCTCGCAAATAAAGTTTTAACAGTCCAACAGTGTAGAAAATTGTCTCCCACACTTAACAATGGTTCAGACAATTGTAGGTAAGTGTTAGAATTGTTGGAATTCGTCATATTTAAGGGTAATAAGAAAAACCAACGGGTATTCTTTTAAATTGATCCCCCTGTATATGAATATATATATTAGAGAATGTATCGCAATACATGTATATTTCGAAATTTTAACTATAACCACCCTGAACAATTGCCTGGCGTAACTCAATATTTTCGGTGGTTTATTGCTGTGTACATGTTGTAATAGTGTTTTTTTTTTTTTTTTTTTTTTTCCTTAATAGCAATAAAAAGTAATTTTGAATAAGCTGGAAAACGCAGCAAAACAAGATTTTGCGCAAAGATTTAATCTAATAGGGTGTAGTATTAGTACATGAAAATCTACTATAAATGTACAGATGATCTTTAAATTTTCAATATCCATTAAAAAAAAAAAAAGGGGGGGGGCCTGACCGTCAGTTTTTAGGAGCCGAAATCGAATACCTGGTCATGGGTAGGAATTCACTTTAATTCGTAGGTCCCAGTCTAATGAGACTTATTATATAAAAAAAATTAAAGACCGTGGAATGACACCCTTTCACAATGGACAAAACAAACAGAAGACAGAAGAATAATAGAATCAAAATTATAAGTATGAATATGAATTTAAATGGAATCAGAAATATCATTATTTTACTTAGATAAATAAGGAAATGTAGCTCTACTGGGCTTTCCAGAATAATATTCTAAGTGTTTTTTTTCTTTCTTTCAATAAAGACATGTATGATTTGTCATATATGTCATTTATTTATGGTGTGTGCATGTTTTTCTTCATAAAATAAGGGTTTATAGAATTATTCACATTGTAATAGTCCCAGTCTTTACATTATGACGTATAATACAGATGCAATTTTATAAATATACAATTTTATAATATGTTAATTAATCAAGGTTAAAATATAAATTAAACATTATAAATAAAGAAATGTGGTTTCTGTGCTTTGCAAAATAATAAATGAATGTTTCTTGTTTCATTCGATGAAAGCACGTGTTATTCGCCAATTTTTTTTATGGTGTGTGCATGAATTTCTTCTTCAAGTAAGAAGAAGTTATTTAATTATTTCTTAGCAACAGTCCGTTTTTTACATTGTGACAGGGGATATAGGTACATTTTTAGTAATATTAATTTTTTTATGTAAAGTAATCACAGTTAAAATAAAAGTTTAACTTTTCTCTAAAAGTTTAATGTTAATTTAGGCTAATTTAGCTGCAGCTATTACTAAAAAATTCTAGTGGTAATTTTTATTATTTCACTGGTGCTTACTACTAAAATGGCATTAATAAAGTAATGAAACTTAGAGCAAAATTTCTAAAAATGATGCATGCTATTAAATTGATCTAAACTGGCACCATGTCTTTGCTGAATCGTTACAACTAATTATTAAAAACGTTATAAATTGTCGACTTTTAATTAAATTAATTTTTATTCAACCAGCTATAGTAGCCACGCACGTCTTATATAATTTTAATGTGTATGTTCGAAGTAGAAATTCTTGATCAAGTATGAAACTCAAAATTATATTTAGTAACATTTAAAGATGCAATAATTCTAATTTCAAAAAGGGAATAAATAAATCTTAAGTAACAAAGTATTGCATGAATTTTAATTTTTCTGTTCAAAATATGACGAACAGTTCATTTAAATTGTTTCATTGCATAATATATTTAAATAGAAACTTCTTTCCGAGAGTTGATGTTATCACTTTCTCTTTGAGTTATTTTACACAGATAAAAGTATTCCGAAATTTCTTTTTCAGATTCTGAATTACGCCTCAGCATAAAGTATAAATGAACTAATGAAAATGAAAAAAGTTGAGGAAAGTTTTAAACTACATAAAGTTTTGGAAATAGACTGGGGAAAAATATGTTTAAAATTTTAAATTCTATTTTCAGAACCCAGACAAGAGATCATTTTAAAATCGAATTTTTAGTTTTGTTTTTAAACAGACCTCACAAATCAATAATTTTTCTTTCAAAAACTGTCAAAAGTATGTCTGATCTCAGAAAGAAATTTTTAAAAATAAATAGGTAAAACAAATCGATTTTTAAATTTTAAATAGATATTGCACAGTGAATTGCTTATGAAAATTATATGAATTGAATATATGCAATAAACGAAAATATACTACTTTTCAAAATTATATAAACAGGTGATTATTTGAAATATCAATTAAAAAATAATGCAATAATCGCAAAAAAAATTAACAATCATATGGAATCAGAATAGAAGTATTATAATAAAGAAATATAGTATATGTTACACAGAATTAAAAAAATAAAAGATAAAGTATAAGGTATCAAAAATATGTCGACTTTTCGAGTATTTTGTATTCAAATTAAAATTCTGGATCCCTTCTTTTTGATTTGAATTGCATCGAAAATCTTATCAGACATGCTTAAAACTAGTGTTTAGAAAATGTGTAGCTCTAATGAGTCTGCTCTACTGGTTGCTTTTATTTTTAGACAGTCAAAAACTGAATACCACGAGCTTACGCTTCCATTGCAAGTATTTCGCAAAGGTTTTCAATTCTGTTTAGGTCCGGACTGAAGGCTGATTAGTCTATGCAGGGATGGATCACGGGCACAGAATTCATATCGGTATTTGTTTAAGAAATTTCTCTACCTATGATATCGTCGATTTAAGAAGTAGAAAATTTTGTTACATTGATATAGTGGTATGAGTTCTGCGCCCGTGTTCCATCCCTGTCTATGACAGTAATTCGATTTTGCATAAACCAATTTTTTGTTGAGTAGGAGGTGTGAACCGACTGGAACGTCCTGTTGGAATATCTTGCCCCCCCCCCCACACACACACACACTTAATGCATTTCCAACTGGAAACAGATTGCTTTTGAAGGCATTTTAATAATCTCCAGAGCAAGGTAGATTATTAAGATATGCCATATCAGTAATATCCGTTGTTCCAATGAAACAGAATGCGCGCTCCACACCATAAAAGAAACTCCTCCTTTTTGTCGGCTAAAGAATTCATAAGATTCTTATCGTTCGACGAATGAATGACTAAATGTTATCTTCAGTGACGAAAAAAATATCAATTTCGTCGGCCCTAATGGTTGGGCATACTTCTTTCATAATCTATGACCAGAACCTCATGAGCTCTTTAGTTGAAAAAAAGGGGATTCTCTCACGGTGTGGGGCACGATATGTTTCAACGGAACAATGTTTATTGCTGACATTGCTTTGTTTAATGATCAACATTGCTCTGGGGATTATAAAATGTCCTGAAAAGCAATTTCCTTCCAATTCGAAACGTCTTAGCGGAGGGGAAACTCATATTTAGAACATAAAAATCAGCACTCTTTAATTGTTTTATTAAATATCTAAAAAAAAAGAAGTTTAAATCTCATTTATTTCTATTTACTTTTTTATTTATTTATGGATTTGTAAAGATAATTCTGAGTTTACTTTAAAATTAATCTGCTTTAGTGCACATGGTTTTCTCCGAAAGTTCTGTTAATTCGGCTACGAATACTTGGAAATACCCCCAAGGAAGGCCCTTTATGCAGGCTAGGTCCCTAGTGCAGATCTTAATCCCTATCCATCCTTAAAATCAACACTCACACCGAATTGCTTTCTTAGAGTTTGTATTTTATTTAACTGCCTATTAAAGCACGACTTTTCTTCTGAGAATGTCACATAGGCGGAAGATCAGTCTAATTATTTTATAAAACTATTACAATGTACATATATATTCTATTAAGAAAGGGGGAAAAGGGAAAAAAGAAAATAAAAGGGAATAGATGCTTTTCCACACATCTGTGTCAATTATTACTTATTTTCTTATTTATTTCTTTGGTTGTATAGTGTGCATTTATGAAGGAAGACGGAACAAATATTTTATAGTTCAAAACAATTTTATTTCTGTGGCTTTCCAATTTACAATATCTATTTTAGAATAAAATGTATTTATTTATTTATTTTATTTTATTTATTTATTTTTTAATCTCATATTGTTCTTTGAAAATAGTAAAATACATTTAGGCAAAATTACAGTATATTAAATTATCTTCCCTATCATTTTTATGATACAATTACTTATGTATAGAAACTGTTTATTTGTCAAAAAAAAACACAATTTTTTATTTTGCGATGAATTTGTAAGAAATTCAAAATGTTAAACTAGAATTTCATTAAATAATACATTAATTAAATTTAATACACAGTCGAATTTATTAGCGTGAATCTCAAGGGTGATAAAAAAAATTTTCATATTATCATTAGTTTATGCTATCAGTAACTCAGAAACTAATCTTCATTTTGACGGGGATTGTGGATAGTTCACGTTAACAAGGTTCGACTGTATTCAATTTACTCTCTAAAAATAATTTAAATCAGATTCTTTTATCTAGATTATACATAATTCCGTAATATTGTTTAGTTTCAAAGTGCTTAGCAACCTTTAGATTCAATGTAGTAACAATATTTTGGATTCATTGTCTATATTAAAATAATTATAAGATAAAAAAAATTTTATAAACCATGTTTTTAAATTTTCTGTTGAATCATATAAACGCTACTGAAGGCAGCCCGAACCCCAGCAATTGGATAAAAGTATTTAAAAAATTTCTTGCTATCGTTTTTTGAGCTATTATAAAAGTTCCAAATGGCTATCTAGCCGAGAAGTTAGTTAAAAGTTGATTGCAAGCTTTGTACTGGAAACGCCGAAGGCAGCAGGTTCCCGAAGCAATTGGATAAAAATATTTTTAAAAACCATTTTCACTGTATTCTGAACTATTCCGAAAGTTTCAAATGTCTAGCTACTCGGGAAGTTAGTTAAATAAATTTTCTGTTGAATCATATGAACGCTGCCGAAGGCAGTAGGGACCTGAAACAGTTGACTAAAAGTATTTAAAAAAATGTATTGCCACCGTGTTCTGAGCTATCCTGAAAGTTTCAAATATCTAGCTAGTCGGAAGTTAGTGAAAAATCGATTGCAAGCTTTGTACTGGTAACGCTGCCGAAGGCAGCAGGAACCCGAAACAGTTGGCTAAAGGCATTAAAAAAAATGCATTTTCACCGTGCTCTGAACTATTCTGAAAGTTTCAAATGTCTTGCTAGTCGGGAAGTTAGTTAAATAAATTTTCTGTCGAATAATATAAACGCTGCCGAAGGCAGTGGGACCTGAAATAGTTGACTAAAATTATTAGAAAAATGTATTTTCACCGTGTTGTGAGCTGTCCTGAAAGTTTCAAATGTCTAGCTAGTCGAAAAGTTAGTGAAAAATCGATTGCAAGCTTTGTACTGATAACGCTGCCGAAGGCAGCAGCAACCCGAAACAGTTGGCTAAAGGTATTAAGAAAATGCATTTTCACCGTCTTCTGAACTATTCTGAAAGTTTCAAATGTCTAGCTAGTCGGGAAGTTAGTTAAATAAATTTTCTGTTGAATCATATAAACGCTGCCGAAGGCAGTGGGGACCTGAAACAGTTGACTACAAGTATTAAAAAAATGTATTGTCACCGTGTTATGAGTTGTCCTGAGAGTTTCAAATGTCCAGGTAGTCGGAAAGTTAGTGAAAAATCGATTGCAAGCTTTGTACTGATAACGCTGCCGAAGGCAGCAGGAACCCGAAACAGTTGGCTAATGGTATTAAGAAAATGCATTTTCACCGTCATCTGAACTATTCTGAAAGTTTCAAATGTCTAGCTAGTCGGGAAGTTAGTTAAATAAATTTTCTGTTGAATCATATAAACGCTGCCGAAGGCAGTGGGGACCTGAAACAGTTGACTACAAGTATTAAAAAAATGTATTGTCACCGTGTTTTGAGCTATCCTGAAAGTTTCAAATGTCTAGCTAGTCGGAAAGTTAGGAAAAAATCGATTGCAAGATTTGTCCCTGACAAACACACAAACAAACAAACACACAAACAAACAAGAATCGAAGTTAATAAAAACATGGTAAAATGATTTATTACGTGTGTTCTCTATAACTCCATAACAGTCAATCAGACAAAGAAATTTTGGAAAAATTTATATTTTAATTTCACTAAAAATGTTCTGTGGAAAAAAAAAGAAGAAGAAAAATCAGTAAAAATAAATAAATGAATTTAAAAAAAAAAGGAATAAATTGTCAGATTAGCTTGAAAATTACCAAAATATACAAAGCAACTAAAAAATTGGATATTGTGAGTAATTTAGATTATAATGTAGTATGATTTTAAGGGGACAAATTAGTATTTCTTTTTCTTTCTTATTGAATGATTATGATTTTTAATATTTCCTACCATTCTTTCAAATACTTTATTAAGTATCAATTACAAAATATGTAAAGTGATTTAATATTTAAAATATTCCTATATTATTATCAACACAGTTTTTTGTGGTCTTATTATGACATTGTCACTGTTATCTTCAGTTGTTAGTAAAAATGAATGTAAACATTCACAGGTAAGAAAAAGTACAAAATGATAGATTATTTATTTAAAAGACAAAGTTAATTAAAGCAAGACAGTTTCATTCAATTCAATGATATATTTTTATTCAGTTGCAATATTATCATGGAGATTCATGGAGGAATTTTTTATGAAGAGTCAGCAGAGTGATAACTATCTTGAAAATACCTGGAATATTTTTTTCCTACAAAGAAAAAAATATACATATATAATAGTTTTTTAAAACGAATATAATATTAGTACATGTATGTGTACAACACCAATCAACTTAAGAGCCCTTATTTCGAAAAACCACACTGAATTCTAAATACTTAATTTCATTCCGTTAATTTTTACATGGATTTAAGTTTTTTTTTTGTTGTTGTTGTTCTGCTCTAAAGTCATTCTTATACTGAGATTTGACTGCTTTTGGCTTAAAGAAAATATGAAAGATGTATAGAAAAAAAATCTAAGAGTACTCCACAAATCAAGCAAATATGTATATATATATAGAAAGAGAGATAAATATGTAGATAGATAACTTTCTTTGAATAAGAATATCAATTTCAAACTTTTTCATGATTTTTTTTTTACTCTTAAAAGCTGAATTTTTACAGCTAACTTTTAAATTAATCTATATATTTATATATATATATATATTTCTTGATTATTTTGTATATTGTCAATAAAAATACATATACCATATACAAGTATAGAATACTGTTTAATTTTATTAGTTTCTGAGAAAAAATATATTAAAATCATAATCTTGCTTTAAAAAGTCAAACAAATCATGTATGATTGCGCATATGATTTTTTCGACGGTTTTTAAAAAGGCAAATCTGATCCTCAAACATTTTACATATGATATTATATAAGTTTATAAACATTTTCAATCAAATTCTTGCTTGAAATAGTCTTAACAATTTGATGACACAAATAATCTTTTTTTTTTTTTTTCAAAAGGGTACTAAATAATTTACCAGGTATAATTTAAAAAACAATAAGCTGTAGATTGTTAAAACAACTGTAACAGGCAACCTAATGAGAAAAGGTGTCTGAAAATTTACCTGAATGTCATTTAATATATGGCAATAGTTTTAGTTTAAAAATATAAAAATCAGCAAATTTCTTAATTTCAGAACTTCAGTGACGAGGAGTTTCATCAATGAAAGGGATTAAAAAAGTGTAATTCCTTCTAAATAAAAACTATTGGAATATACTAGAATTAAAGTAAGCCTAAAATAATCATGCAAAAAAAAGATAGAAAAAGGCAAAGATAAAATAATATAATGAACTTTTATTTGCGCATATATAACTTATTTCATGTAAATTGAATTTTTTTTTTCATATTTCTTTAATAATATTATTAATTTTTAAGTATTTTACTTTTTGGATACATTATGTATTTGTTTTTGCATAATAGTCAATTAAAGAAATATGCAAACCTATAAAATTGTACTTTTATCTCATTTGAATTTTTTTAAGTTTAGAAAAAATATTAACACTTTTAAACTTTATGGAAAAAATTTAGAATTTCCATAGCAACATTGTTCTGAAACTTTAACAATTTTAAGGGCAAGGAAATTTCCCCCATTTAAAATCAACTACGACCATAAATTACAAATAAGTCTAAAAAAAAGAAAAATAAATAAATTGAGTTTTCCCTCTACATTATTAAAATGAAATTTTATATGAAATTTTCTGGTCGAATTTTGCAGTTTGGAATTAAAATGAAGTGGTATATAATGTATCTCACCACCCCTGAAAGAGTTAAAATAAAGTAAATTTCAATGTGTCATTCTATATAGTATTTTTCAGAAAATATTTCGTATCCAACATACAGCATTCAATTTATCACAATGTTTTATATTCTAGGGAAGTATAACTTACCTCAAGTAAGAGGCTTTAATAATGTCCACTATAATAGACGCCATATCCACGGTTGGGGTAATAACCTCTGTATCCATATGAATCTCCGTAGTATCCATCATAATATGGTCCACTGCTGAAACTTCCAAGTCTTCCATATCCAAGATTAGAATATCCGTAAATAGGTCGTCTGTAATAGCCAGCGTAAGCGAATGCTAAACAGGCCAAAAGCAAAATCTAAAAGAAAATATATATATATATATATGTGTGTCTGTTTATATATATATATATATATAATGAATAGCACTAAAATGTATCGTAAAACTAATTTTGAAATGTAACGCAAGTCTGCGAAATAGCACTTTTATTTATTTTTTTAACTGCTTTGAGTGTCTCTAATGTGTTTTGATGCGCTGAATTCATAAAAGCTTGTCTTTTCTTCCTGTCAAGTCACAGTTTTTTCATAAAGTAAGAATGAAAATCGAATAATTCACACAAAGCCTATAACAAATTCGAAACTCTTTATGTAAAAAAAAAAAAAAAAAAAAAAAAAAAAAAACATTAAAATAGGCCATTATTTACACATTACTTTTTGAATGTGTTTCTTAACATTGGAGCTTTGTTTGCAGAACTTTCTTTTATGCACTAGTTGTGGGCCTTGAGAGGGGGGGGGGAGATTCTTTATGCAGCTCCCAACAGTAATCTGCTTATAATGTTAACAATCCATCGTCCCTGATACCTCCATTACATTTTTTTTTTTTTTTTTTATGTCTTTATGAAATAGCTCACCTTGTTCTTCACTCACATCACCTAGATTTGAATGGAAATGACTTGGATGATAATTTAAAAGTGGAGCTTTAAGCTAAAAGAAAATCCCGCTTTTTACCAAAATTGTAAGTGATGGAAATTTTTGAATATTTTTTCTTTTTAATCTGCATCCAAAATTACACCAGATAAAACACCCACATTACAGAAAAAAAAAAAAATCATCGCAGACCTGTGTAATGAATAAAAAATTTATGATGAAATACCATAATTTGAAAAACGAAAACTCGCAACAAACATTTCGGGGCGAGTTAATGCAGCATGACCCTTCATCAGACAGGAACTAATGGTTTCAAAACGAAAGAACAGTTGCGAGTTTTTGCAACTTATAATGTTCAATCATGCAATTTTTATTTTTCATAAAAAATTGTCTAGCCCCATTTAACTTTAAAGGAAAAATATTTTTAACCTTATATCACGGAAAATTAAGAGTCTATAAAGTGGATGTATTGTATAATTACATATTTAGTCATGCTTCAATCTTAGTAATTGAAAAATAAAATCTTTTAGATTAATATAAAGTATAATTAAAAAACTGCATTATTTTCTCGCATAACTGTACAATTCTATAATATTCTATTAAATTAGGTATATACATTATGAAATTTTTCTTATTTTTTCTCTGCCAAAGACATAAACTAAATTCTTCGACTAAATCTTAACGTATACGAAATTAGAAACAGATGTTTGTTTGAAAGATTTGTTTATTCAAAATGAAAAAATTACATTTTTTCTATAGAAATAGATCAAAAACTTGGACATTAATTTGATATTTTTTATGCAGTTCTTCTAACATTTATAAATGTAGGTGAATAGTACAATATTTTTTAGTTTGATTATGATCACCGTATTACGTTGAAAATTGCTTCAATCTAAAGCGTTTATACCTTGAATTACATATTGAAATTTTTGAATCGTATAACACCACAACGAGGAGTAATTTAAAAGTAAAACGTGCATTAATAGCAATCTCAAAATGAAAATGCTTTGCTTTTAAGAATTAGAATATTTATAAAAAAAATATTTAAAAAAAAAAAATCTTTTTACTCCTTTTCCTGAACTACTTTCAACAAATAAATAGAAGATATAATTAAAACAAATGGAACATGTTGTTTCAGGAATTACATTTACTACAATTACATTCAAAAAAAAAAAAAAAAAAAAAGAAAAGAAAAGAAAAGAAACCAAAGTTTTCATGTAAACTAAAATAACTTACCAAAGTCTTCATCATTTTCTTATAAAAGGAATGGAAATTAATTAGTTAATACAAGAATTTTTAAGTGAAATGAAATGTATAGCTCATGTGAAAGTTTGCTCTTTATATATAAAACCATTTTATGCATGATTGTACATTTCTACGAAAAATCCTACATTAGTTTTACTAAATCAAAATTTCAAAAGACTGCATGCTCCATTTAAATAATATATACTGCATAGTTAAAAAAAAAAAAATCCATGCAAATTATTGTCTTGACATCAAATGAAAAGAGCCAGTGAATATCTTTAAAGATATATCATCAGAAAAAAATTTAAAAAGTCAAATACATATGTAAAGAAATTGCAAGAAAGACGAGAAGTTGATCTTGTCATGTTTATCTATCAAACTTCAGATTTCAAATCAGATAATATTAATCCTGTTTTACAAACTCCGACAATAATCTTTATGAAACATTATGTAGGTAGAACATACCTAAACAGATGTTTGGAGATATGAAAATTTTTATGTCGCCATAGTAAGAAAAGTTCAACAGGATTATATGTTTATTTAGCAAATGACCAAATGAAAAGAAGTTATTGCATTGCATAAAATTAAATTAAACACGTGTATAACATCGTTCCTCAAAACATATTTTATTCAAGAACGATCATAAGCAATAATAATAAGTTATTATTAATATTAGTATTAATAGTATTAAAATTTAAGTAGATAAATAAATTTTAATTATTTCATTGAATAACACATATGAATTACAAAAAAAAAAAAAAAAAAAAAAAAAAATGTGAAAGCAATCAAAATTATGTAAACATATTACAGCCCACATTTGTAAATATACAGTAGTACATATAAAAAAGTATACAATTATTTTGAAAAACGTCATACTGTACTTAAAACAATTGCAATACATTATGCAAAAAATGTTTTAACTTCTATTGAAAAAACGCAAAGTCAATTTTTTAATATATGCATTCTGTGTAATT
The DNA here is from genome assembly GCA_963930645.1 of Salticus scenicus. Lineage (NCBI taxonomy): Eukaryota > Metazoa > Arthropoda > Arachnida > Araneae > Salticidae > Salticus > Salticus scenicus. Next base: position 186,546,191 of record OZ005648.1, on the reverse strand, counting down.
TCATAGAGTGAAAAAAAAAAAAAAAAAAAAAAAAAAAAAAGAAAGGAGGAGAAATAGAACGTTTTTTTTTTTTTTTTTTTTTTTTTTAATAATCAAACATTTTTCTTTTGTGCTCTTTTTTTTTTTTTTTTTTTAATAATCAAACATTTTTCTTTTGTGCTCTTTTTTTTTTTATTATTATTATTATTATTATTATTATTATTACTAATTTACTAACTTAATTGCACATTTACCTTAAATCTGTTCATAGATAGTTTCGTAAAGTTAATTCAAATTCAATCCATAGTTATTTAAAAATGCAAAACTGTTGCATGCCAGAAAACTCCAAACATTAAGCGATGAAATTATCATTCAGACTTTTTGAAAAGTAACACATATATATTCTAGTTATGCCCTCGCATAAAAAATAATTAGAATCATACGTACCAAGAATTACTTTAAAATGGCTATTCGTAAGGAGATACAATATTTAATAAAACAATTTTCGGCAACATAAACATCATTTAAAAAAAAAATATTTATTTAAACTATTAATTGCAGTGAAAATACCAAACCATTAAGTAAGAAATTAGAACATTTTCTTGAAAATATAAGGAACGATATGTCTCAAGAGAAGAGTTTCATTTCATGAAAAGAAATTAAATAATAATAATAATCTGAAAAGCATGCAAAACGGTTACCTATCATTTTGAATTAATGATTTGTTTGAGAAAAAAATAAATAAAATTTTGTACAATGTAATTTATATTTTTCGTACCGGATGAAATGTGTAGAACAGCGCAATTTTTTACACGGAATAATTGCTTAATTTGCTTGTTTTTGTATTTTATGTTTTGTATTTACAAATTTTATTCTTCAAAATAATAAACAAAATAATCCAAAAAAAAAAAAAAAAAATCTAAAAATTTTTGCAAATTTTTATTTTTTCAAAATTTTTCTTAATTTCCTATGCTTTAAAACTACTTTTATTTTTTACTCTCTTACGTTCCTATAATACTGCGGCGGTACTATCATAATACGTCCCTATGATAGTTTCTATGACAGTTTCAAGTGTGTATACAGTTTTTTGACGCGCCCGATACATACATAAAACACCCATAGAAGTATTGTTTAACTGTCATTTGACAATAGTTCTTTATAGTAAGAGTTTTACAAACGATGGCAGTAAGTGACGTAAATTTGTACAGAACGAATGCATAAAAAATACAATCATATCTGAAAGAGTAAAGTATTAAATTTCAGAAAAAGGAAATTAGTATTACCATTTACTTATATTAGAACAAATGTAAAATACAATCATAATATAGATCTCTATTACCAGCTTTCATTGCAATGAATTAAATACAAACGACATTAGAAATTTTCCAAAAAAAAAAAAAAAAAAAAAAAAAAAACTGAAACTGAAACTGAAACTGGTGGTAAGCACAAACTGTATTTGAGTAAACGTATTTTTTATAAAAACATTTTAAATGCTTTTACTCTATATAAAGGGAATATAAAAAGAATATAAAAAGAGTTTTTTTTTTTTTTTTTTTTTTTTTTTTTTACGATATAAAAATAATTTTGCGGGCAAAAGCAAACATAATATCCCAAAAGCTATGATAATTTTTAAAAATTACATTAATATTTTCAGTATTAAGAGTATATTTTCTTAAAATTAATTTCTCAAAATTGCAAAGTGCTTTTAAAACACAATTTATTTAAATAAAATTATTTAAATAAGAGCATATAAAAATACAAGGTTTAAAAAAAAAAAAAAAAAAATCTCAAATCATATACGCATTTAACCACAATAAATAATCTGCTGAAGACAATAAATATCCTAATGATATTATTTAATGTTTCTGTCGATAATTAAAGCCATTAGCATTAACAATGTAATTTAAATAAACTGTATGGTACATAATACAAATTCATTTCCCAGATCATTACTATGATCTAATATTTAGATTAACTAAATACATAATTTTTCAAATATGTTTACATCAAAGTTTTAATTCATAAAACTTTTCACAAATTGTAAATAGTCTTTAAAAACATTATATCTTAGATTAGTATAGTTAAAATAAATTTAGCTTATGATATAACCCCCATAAAATACAGCACCTTTATAATTTGCAAATATGTACATCAACGACGCTTTCATATGCCATTGATTTTTGAAAAATATGTTAAATATATTTAAATTTACCTCAAAATTCTTTTGTGATAAAGTTTCAGGAATAGAATATGATATATCTATTTCTACTATTTTTCTAATTAAATCACATAAAATGAACATTTTTGCAACCAATAAAATTATCAATTTTTGGCTTAATGAACGACCCTTTCAGTAGAAGGAAAATAAATCGCATGCAGTGATCGATTAAAATGCATAGAGTTTAGAAATTCAAACCCCTAGGCAGAAAGACAATTGATCAAAAGTAAAATCCAATTAGTTTTCCATCTAAGATAAATAACGAGCTTTGGCAATGGGCAATAAAACGACAAATGAAGTTATCTTTCGATTTAAACTTTCAAATACAAATTAAAACTCTTTTGAACATATGTAAAATAAGTATTAAATATTTTCAATAAGTTATATTAAAGTACTAGCAGGCTACGCCCGCTTCGCTGGTCACTATATTTAAATGAATTTTCGAAAGAATCGAATTAATATTTATTTTTTTTTACACCGCATTATAGACAAAAATTAAAAAAATAAAATAAAAATAAAATAAAATAAAATAAACTGAAATTGCTCCAAACCTCGCTTTGGGTACCCGCTGTCTACGGCATCTCTTTTCCCGCCCGCATTGCATCAGGTCTAGGTTTCCCATGCCTGCAGGAAGATCTTTCCCGGGCACTTCAATCTGGATATTTATCAACGACAGGTGGGATCTGCTATTATTTAAGAACTACGATTTTAAAGATAACTGTATCTCAGAATCTATTAAATATTTTAGTTTTGAACCATGTATTTTATAGCCCATGCTATTTACACTATATTACGATTTGATTCCGACCAATGTAATAAAATAAAATAAAATAAAAAGTAGATTAAATAAATATATATATATATATAAACAAATAAATTTTAATAAACTTAATCCTTTTTACTATGTATATACTACCATTTTTCCCGATAAATACAGTAAATAAAAAAAAATGAATAAATAAAAGTTTTTTCTTTTAAAGGAATTTACTAAAAAATTAAAAATACGAAGTTGTTCTACTATAAAATATTAAGCATAACTGTTATAAATACGTTTTTAAATTTAAAACTAATTATACTTAATTTTTTCTTCTGCATTACGATTTTATTTTCAATAAATATAACAAAAAAAAAAAAAAAAATCGCCTTCAAATGAATGAATTAAATAAAAATAAGTTGCGTAATAGCCGTTGCTAAGATACGCAGACGATTGAAGCAAAATAATTAAATTTATGAAAAATGAAGCATTAAAGGCAATATTTAAAATCGAAAAAACATTAATTTAAAAAATTTAAATTCGAAATTCGAAAAAATCTCGATGAGGTGCACACATGCATGGTCCCAGGTACCTATATGCCAAATTTGGAAGCTCTGCGATCAATAGTGTGAGCACCACAGCGCAGATACACACACAGACACACAGACACACACACAGACACACACACAGACACTTCTCTTTATTTATATAGATTACAAAAAGATAAACTTAAGCAAGTTATGGAAACTTAACATTTGTACTACTTTAGACAAAGATAGATTTAATTTATTAATATCTAAATTTTAACTCGGTTTTCCTTTTAATTCTCAATAGCTACTAGCAAATGACTTCTTGAAACAGGATATAGATAATTTGAGCTAATACTAAGATTTTTAAAATGGGATATTTAGAATAGCGGTTAAAAGTTAGAATCGTGTCACTTTTAACTTCTGAAATGTACTGTTCTTGTAGAGTGATTAAAGAACAGTAATTGCTAAACGTGAAATGCCTAAAAATATTTATTATCGCTTTATAGAATTAATGTAATTTTTTTAATAAGTTTTTGTTCTCATTCATAACCACGTTATGATCTTTATAGGTATTATAGCCATGTCTTTCAGCAGGAAGCAATGTATAATAAACCAATTTTTGCAGTACAGCATGTTTTTATTTTTTTTACCCTAATAACAGAAGTATTAAAATTCATCAAATTTGGTTTATTTATAAATTTAATAAATGTATAAATGATATTACTTTTACATTTCTAATTTTAATTTTTTCAATGCATCGGTGATATCACTTTAGTTTTTAAATATCAATACTTTTCCACGGAAAAATTCAAACACTACTTTTTTCCCGATTGAACTTTTTAAGTGTTTTACTGTTTTCTTTTTAAATATCTACTGACGTATATTTCGTTTTTTTATGATTGATACCGATAAATTATGTGATGTATACATAGAATTATACAACAAATTACTATTTTTATTATTTAAGTTTGTAAAGTTTCTGAAAGTAAAACAGTTTTTTACTTTAAATTTTAGCTTACAATAAAATCTTCCTTCATATGAATAGTGTTGTATTATATTTTCATGTCATTATTAAATACAGTCGGGCCTCTATTTAACGAAGTCACTAAATTTATTTGCTTATTTATTCTTTCTTTCTTTATTTTTTTCTTACTTATTTAGTTACTTGTTTATATTTGTTAATGCGTAAAAGCTTTCGCTGTGAGATGTTAGTACTACAAGAAACGAAATGAACAATGCTATAAAACAGAAATATTTTAAAACGTTTCAAGGATATTAATACTATTAAAGAGTAAAACCATTTCAAATTTTCTTTCCTCGCTCAATTCATATAAATATTCTGTTCTAAACAAATTTTAATTTTTGATGAATGACTTATTTTCTTAATATTGACATTATACTACTTTGCACAACTTGAAATATTTTTAATCCTGGGTAATAAAATTTTATTTTCAGAGGTATTTTCAATAAAAATATTTCACGCCGGCATATACCAATAAGTATAGAATACTGCTTAATGTTGTTAGTTTTGAGAAAAAATATATTAAAATCATAATCTTGCTTTAAAAATTCGAACAAATCATGTATGATTGCGCATATAATTTTTTTTCACGGTTTTTAAAAAGGCAGTTCTGATCCTCAAACCTTTTACATATTATATAATGTTAGTTTATAAACTTTTTCAAGCACGTTCATGTTTGACATAGTCTTGACAATTTGATGACATAAAAAATCTTTAAAAACACAGCCAGTGCTAAGTAATTTAGCAGGTATAATTTAAAAGACAATAAGCTGTAGATATTTGTTAAAACAGCTGTAACAGGCAATCTAATAAGGAAAGGTGTCTAAAAATTTATCAGAATATCGTTTAATATGTGATGTAATACATGAGGGCAATTGTGATATAGAAATCACATATTTGAAAAATTAATCTATACATTAATTTGAAACATGTTTTTGTCTGTCTCCACTATATTGAGAGAACTACTTGGTGTAAAAATTTGGTTGAGGTGTCTAAAAAAAGGTCTTGGTCTGTAGATGTGCTATGAGAAGAGAAAAATATAAAAATAGCCGAACGGTTTCCTCCCCCGGGGGGGGGGGGGAAACGGGTGGGAAACCGTTTCCCACCCGTTTGGCTTAAAAACACGTTTACGAGCTTAACTAAGCTTCAAATTACTTCACGGTGAAGAAATTGTACATATGGGGACTAGAGTCGAATACTAAAAAATCAATATCTGCGAATTTGGAATTTTCGATTTTGAAGGGGGGAAAAAGGGGGAAAGTAGATTTGGAGGGGAGGGGAAAGGGGGGAAATAAGTTTGAGAGGGAAATCCGTTCTAGACCCACACATGTAGCACCTCATTTTAAAGGTCTTGAAATTTCATGTCGATTGGGGATGTTTGTACACAGCATAGTGCGACCCCTGGTAGTGAAAAATGGAACTAAGTGATTTTGCTGTAGACCATATCATGTTGCACCTTATTTTAAAGGTCTTGGTATTTCCTGACGGTTGGTGATCTTCGTACAGAACACACTGTGCCCCCTGGTGGTAGAAAGGTGGTGCAACTAAAGTATTTGCAGTTGACACCACCATGTGACACTTTATTTGAAAGGTCTTGGAAATTCAAGGCGATTGTTGATAGAGGTCTTGAAATTTCATGTCGATTGGGGATGTTTGTACACAGCATAGTACGCCCCCTGGTGGTTAAAAATGGAACTAGGTGATTTTGCAGTAGACCTTATCATGTTACAACTTATTTTAAAGGTCTTAATATTTCCTGACCGTTGGTGTTTATGTATAGAATACGCTGCGCCCCCTGGCGGTGGAAAGTGTAACTAAAGGATTTTGCAGTTGACACCACCATGTGACACCTTATTTGAAAGGTCTTGGAAATTCAAGGCGATTGTTGATAGAGGTCTTGAAATTTTATGTTGATTGGGGATGTTCGTATACAATATAGTGCGCCCCCTGGTGGTTAAAAATGGAACTAGGTGATTTGGCAGTAGACCCTATCATGTTACAACTTATTTTAAAGGTCTTAATATTTCCTGACAGTTGGTGTTTATGTATAGAATACGCTGCGCCCCCTGGCGGTGGAAAGTATAACTAAAGGATTTTGCAGTTGACACCACCATGTGACACCTTATTTAAAAGGTCTTGGAAATTCAAGGCGATTGGTGATGTTCGTGTACAACATAGTGCGCTCCCTGGTGGAGGAAAGTGGATTTTGCAGCGCGTGCGTAGCATGCCTGCTATACGGTGCCGCTGCCACGGGCAGCGGTAACACGAGTCAGAGGTTTATTCGGTTCAAGGTTAATTTTTGAGAAATTTTCCATGTTATTATCGGCCTGCATATACGTGCCGCAGGTCACGAACCCGAGTTCCGTTCTGTTTGAGGTAATTTTTTTTTTGTTACAGATGATTATTTATTTTGTGATGTTTTCATTTAAAAATAGAAATTCAAAGAATATCGAGTTAAAGATATAAAACCATACAAATTTAAGGTTCATTTAAGGTTATTATCAAGGGTCCGGGCATTGCTGGGCGGGTTCGTTCAGTTCCAGGTTAATTTTTGGGAATTTTTTTTATGTTGTTAGCGGCCCGCGTATGCACTGCCGCAGGCACCGGGCACCGGGGTCACAAGGCAGAGTTTCGTTCGGTTCGAGGTAAAAATTTTTTGTTACAGCTGATTATATTTTCGCAATGCTTTTATTTAAAAATAGAATTTCAAAAAAATTCGAGTTAAAGATATAAAATCTAACAAATTTAAGGTTCATTTAAGGTTATTATCACGGGCCCAGGCATTGCCGGGCTGGTTCGTCCGGTTCCAGGTTAATTTTTGGGAATTTTTTTGTGTTGTTAGCACCGTGTATGCGCTGATGCAAGCACCGAGGTCACAAAGCAGAGTTTCGTTTGGATCGAGGTAATTGTTTTGTTGCAGATGATTATTTTTTTCGTGATGCTTTCATTTAAAAACAGAAATTCAAATAAAATCGAGTTAAAGGTATAAAATAATACAAATTTAAGGTTCATTTAAGGTATCATGGGCCCGGGCAACACCGGACGGGTCAGCTAACATATAGTCTTAGTATTAAACGAAATAGAAAATAAAAGATAGCATCTGTTTATTTGAAGTCAGTTTGACGTCACATTGAGAGTACTTTGTAGAAAGTGATGTCATACATAGTATTTCGATTTATAAGCATTTTTCCGACTTTCTTTTTTTAAGTGAAATGTCGTAAATTATATTAGATGTTTTAACATGAAATACATTTAAATAATGATGCGCCCGCATTATCATGGGCTCGGGCAACGCCGGACGGGTCAACTAACATATAGTCTTAGTATTAAACGAAATAGAAAATAAAAGATAGCATCTGTTTATTTGAAGTCAGTTTGACGTCACATTGAGAGTACTTTGTAGAAAGTGATGTCATACATAGTATTTCGATTTATAAGCATTTTTCCTACTTTCTTTTTTTAAGTGAAATGTCGTAAATTATATTAGATGTTTTAACATGAAATACATTTAAATAATGATGCGACGGTTTTTGAAACATTACGGTCAATAAAGTGATCGTCGAATTCGACGGGTTCCAGCTAGTAAGTATTTAATTAAATTCAAATCTATTTTAACGTTTTATATAATAATACTTCGTGTATACAACAATAGTCTTTAATTTTCTGCTGAGTCATTTATCCCTCAATAAATAAAATAAAAAGTAAGTGGAAAAGAAAATCTTGCTGTAATCAAAAATCACATTCTTTCATTTTAGTTTAAAAAAAGAACACCACATGGCCATTCTTAATTTCTGCGTAAATCAAAAGTTTAACAGCTAACGTACTTCTGATATGTTTCTCAAAGTTAGGCTTGAAAAAGAATTAATTATATTTCTTTCCTATGTATTTGCCCTATGTGGTTTTCAGTTCTCATAATTAAAGTTTGGCATAATACTCGGGTTAATGTAATATGGTAAACCTGCTCGCTGTATTCAAAAATTATTAACTAAATGAATATACACAGGATCTAAAGAAACCGTTGTTTGGGTAATCTTTGCGGCGAAATATTGTATGCCAACATGTTCGTGATTTTCGATTTTGGCTAAAAAATTTACTCTCTTACTGATCACCGTCAAGAAAGCATCTCTTAATATTGGATTAAGATTGCTCTCTCTCTCTCTCCGTTTTTGCGGTTCCCGAACAGAATGTACTGTTATTTAAATTGGATTATCACGCCACTATATTTTTTCCTGATGTTGTCTTACAGCTCTTTTGGATCGCTAAATAAAAAGCATTTTTTTGAAATGTCATTCAGGAGTGTTTCTTCACGGCCATTTTGAATGAAATTATCGAATCGGGAATTTCTATGCTTCAAGTAAATTTCATCCAGCAATAATCATTACGACAAACATTGGTGCTCGCCAGGTCTGTTTGGTGACTTGCTTAGAGAGAGAGAGGGGCTGTATTTATTCTTATGTATATTTTATTTATTAAATGTTTTTCGCAAGTTGTTACTTAAACTTTACCATGGAAAAGCTTCAAAGTCACGCTTTTGGTTTTGAAAAACTTTCAAAGACTCTAGAATCGTGCTTAGATTTAGGTGAAACTGAAGTAACTATCTACACTTTTATTATAGAAAATTTCAAAAGGACTAAAGAAGAAATTTATTGTTTAATGAATTTAGCTAAAGAAAAATTCCAAGAATTATTAAATTATAAGGAGAAAATAGATGTATACGAAGTATGCACTCGTTGCTTTGGTGACATTACTTTTTTTACCTGTTGACTTACAGAAACAATGGATTAATTTTCTGGCTAAAAGACTTTGCGTGGAGTACTGTCCACCTCTCGAACAAAACAGCCCCAAACTTAGTCACTCAGCATTGGTTGCCTGAGTCAGGTCTTCTTCCAGATTATATGTGTATCTACAGTGCTTTGAAAATTTTACTGTTCTCTTGCTTTTTTGAGCAGCTGTTTCGGATACAATATGATCTTCATCATCTCCGGAATTTTTTCATTTAAAACATTCGGTTCAGAATTCACGCCGAACAATATAGTGAATTTGTACATCTTTTTGGCTTCTGTGGTTTTCCTGCAAAACTAAAATAAGTAATTTACGTCGCACTTTTTTCCACCTCTTCAATCCGGATTCGTGTCAGTAAAAATTCTACGGTCTCGTGACGTTTTATGATGGTCGGCATTTCGTCATTTATCATGTTTAGCTCCAGCTCTTTTATATCTATCAAGCGATTTTTTTTGTCATCTCACAGACAGTTACTAAGCATTTATCTGTGCACCTTTTCCTTACAGTTTCAGAATCCATTTTGGGTAAAACAATTTCATGGAGTTCTGGCCTCTGATTCAAGCGAGCAATCTCAGTCCGATTTACCTGCCAACGGTTGCCTCTTGGATGTTTAGTTCAAACTCTTATGTCCTTCCACATTGAGTTAGTCGGCTTCTATTCTGTCCTTATTATTGCATCGATGGACCTGTGTTTTCCCAGTGCGGTAAACATACTTGGCACATAAATGCCAAGTATGTTTTTATTTATGTGTTAAACCATAATCATGCGTTTTTGCACTTAAAACAGAAAAGCCATACGTGCATTCATACGTGCAACCCGAATTTATTTTTACGTGCATACGTGTTCAAAAAGAAAAAAAAAAGAAAGAAAGAAAAAGAAGAAAGTGTCTCTGGATATTTGTTTGGGAAAAATTACTTACAGTTTTATAACTGGTATTGCTTATAGTTTTATAACTGATACATCATTTTTAAAAGAAAGAATGAGATTCATAACTTTCTGCGAACATAATATTTTTAAAGATTCTGTCAACATTCATCTCTAGAGGTCGTATATGCTTGGAAACGTTAATATTTGTACATAGTAGTACTTAGTAGTTATCAAACTAGCAGATCATACTCTGTTATTTTTAAGTGATTGTTACTGTGTAGTTGTCACTGAAATTGTGACTGAATATTCAACAAAACTCATCAGTGAACTTTTTTTGTTTGTACTGTCAGAAAATTTTATTTGTCAAGATATTCGTAAGTACTTTTTCATTAGTCTTGAAGAAAATGAATACTGAAAACTAATTTTCAAAGTAAAGAGTTATATACAATATAGTTTTTCGGTTTGTTTGTATATTATATAACACTTAAATAATTTTTGAGTGAAGTTTAGTAATTATTATTTTAAAAATATATTAATAATTTTAAATTTATATATTTCTCGCTTTATCAATTTTATTATTTTTACTTGTATAGCAGTACTCTTGCTTATTTATACGTTCTAACTTTTTTTTTTTTTTTCGTATTTAATATGTAAATTAAAATGTTGGGTAATCAATTATCAATTTTATAGGAAATTATTTTTAGATTGATAATAACTTTTCTTGGAAAATTTAAAATTTTCGAGTTTTCTGTTAGATAATTTGAAATGCACATGAATATATATACATTTTATCAATTTTATAAAAAGCACAAAAAAAAAAAAAAAAAAAAAAAAAACTCAAATTATCTTTCAGTTTTCAATTCTTTTATTTTTGTGTAGACATCGCTATATGCGTTTACTTTGTTTAAATTGACAAATTTAAATAATGATTTTATAAATTTTTTTAACACCTTATCATGTATTATTATTTACGTTTTTGTGGTATTTTATTTTATTTTTTGATTAATATAATAATGATATAGTGTAACACATATTTGTACATACTTATCAATAACCTTATCACGTTTGAAGTTGAATAAAATAAAGAACGAAAGATTAAAAAAAAAAAAGGAGTTTACATAAATTTGCTCTTTGGGAGAAAAATTTAGAATATACAGACTTAGTAAGTAATAAATATTATTATAGCTCATCTTTTTCCACTTCTGAAAAGAATGATGTTTAATTCTACATCAATCTTCAAGGTTATTTATATGGAATAACAAGATAAATGAGTTAAATCAGTATTTCAGGCTGAATTCTAAATAAATTATATTAGTCTTTGTATTTGAAAAATGCTTTACTTTATTTTAGTAAGACAATAATATTTTCTGATATTAGATTATCTATAAATTGTTTTATATTTTTTAAACTTATTTCTAATTTTTATTTTTCTTCGTTCTTATTTTACACTCAAAGAAATTTGTTACACACATAGCTTACATTGTCTCACAAATAGGCTAGCCCTTCATCTAAATTTTCTCATAACTTCTTGCTAAACATTTCAAAAAACTTTAATTTTACATAATGTTTTTGGCAACTTTTCTTTACAATGTTCATTTTATACTTTTCTTAAAAATAAATAAATTTAAAAAAATTAAATTTAAATTAAAAACAATTTAAATGAGAATATTTTTTCTGCAGTCGTTTTAAATTGAGTATTTTATAGGCGGCAGGCAAACCCACCAGTTTTCACACGCTTACAAACACATTTTTACAAATATTTTATATTTACACATTTCACTTTTTTTTTAATTGGTCCTTCAATTCTAGGGGGAAAATATAAATGAAGAATAAATTGATTGTTTTGGCTTGTCCTGAAATTAGAAAAATGTTTTTTTTTGGACGTTTGTATGGAAATTTTTTTCTCTTACATTAACACATATTCACACACATGCTTTTATACATACACTAATTCTAGTTTTTCATAAATGACATCTAGTTGTAAAGTTTTTAATCATAATTTGTACACATTATATATATTTTTTCTTCATTTCAAGAGTTTTGCACGTTTTTCATTTTAAGATTACAATTTTTGTAATCTTGTGCACAACTGTTGCGTTTAATGACGTCTTGAACGAAATAGTGTTTGTTTGGTACTCGGGATGAATTTCTTTCCCTGGAAATTCTGGCCAAATTTCATTGGGGTGAGAGGTCTGCCTTAATAACCTTCCATAGCACAGTTTTACTTTTGCTAGAATTTTTATTTTCATTCATACGTAATAATTACTTTGTTAAATTAATAATTCAACATTGGTTTTACATTTATATATATAAAATTAAAATTAAATAGATGAATAGATAAACGCCAATCCTTTATTTATTCAATTTTTTCTTTAATTTTTACATTTGTTTACTGCATGTTGATGTGACAAGGTTTTATCAAAACAGTAAATCTACTGTTAGTTTTTAAAAGATCCTCCTGCCCAGAACACTTTACATGCATGATGTTCTCATTTTCACACATTGTTATAAATGTAACACATTTCATTTTTCACATTCATTCAAAATTCACTTTCTTTTGAATTTGCTATGCCTATATTTTTAACACTTTGTGCAATTACAGATTTTTATCTTTTTTATATATATATATATATACTTTTTGTACACATCAAGTTTATTTTTCATATATTACAAGAACTTGATTATGCTAATTAAACAAAATATATAAACAAAGAAACTGACAGGCTGACAAATAAATAAATAAATAAAGAGAAATGAAATAAAAAGAAATGAAATAAATTATCTTTTAATAAAATCTCTTTTTAACCGACTTCAAAAAAGGAGTAAGATTCGCAATTCAAACCGTACTTTTTTTTTTTTTTTTTAGCTCATAACTTCTGAACGGATGCTCCGATTTTGATACTTTTTGTTTTGTTGAAAAGGTCTTGGTCTGAAATAAGTCCCATTGTAATATCTTTACGATCTAAAGAAAATACAGGGTGCCCAAAAAAAGTCAGCCCCAACTCTTTTAAGTGCTAAACGGCTGCAGCTATAGTGATAAAAATGGTATGTAAGTATAGCAAACTGGCCATGCAGTACAAGGTTAAACCGCTTACAGCGCCACCAGGTGGAAAATAGCGGAGTTAGTGTTCTTATCTTGAAAACGGTTCTAGAGAAAAAAGTGAATTACAAAGTTGAAGAGTATCACCGATTTAGTACAAAAGATAGTTTAGACATTCATGCTAGCGTTCTTATCTCGTAAACGGTTCAAGACAGGGGAAAAAGTGAATTATAAAATTGCAGAGCATCATCGATTTAGTACGAAAAGATAGTTTAGACATTGATGCTAAAAATACAATGCTAAAAACGTGCATATGTTTGTTCGCAATTTCTTACATTATGCACACTTGAACTTTCAAGATGGGAAAAAAGTTAATTACGAAGTTGTAGAGCATCATCAACTTACTACGAAAAGACAGTTTTTAGACATTATTGCTAAAAATAGAACGCTTAAAACGTGCAGTTATTTGTTCGCAATTTCCTACACTGTGCACACTCTAACTACGTTGCACACTTTGCAGCGTACCGGATGACACGTATACTCTGTGGTTCAAAGTAGTGTTACTGTAAGCGGTCACATCGATTAGCGCAAAGTCGTTTTCAACCAAGTTCAGAAAGGAGGTTGTTCTTAATTCGAGGTATGTGTTGTTGTTGGTGGTGTTTGTGAGCTTATAACTTCGTAAGAGATGCTCTAATTAACCGACTTCAAAAAGGAGGAGGTTCTCAATTCAAAGCGTATGTTTTTTTTTTTTTGTTGTTTTTTTTTTTTGTTGCTGTTGTTTGTTAGCTCATAACTTCTGAACGGTTAATCCGATTTTGATACTTTTTGTTTTATTGTCTTGGTCTGAAATAGGTCCCATTGTAATAAAGCGTGTCCAGGAATTATTGTCTGAAAACTAAAACTTACACATATCAAAAGTAAGGAAAGAAAAATTAAAGTAATTACTTGCATATGAAAATAAATTTGTTTAATCCCAAATTAATATATTCGTTTGACACCGCTGGTGCCATAATCATCAAATAATTGCAATTTCCGCTTTAAGTGTCGAAACAGGTTTTTCCTATGTTTTTCTGCTACTAACTTCGAGATCTTTAGTCATTTCTTTCTGAAAGCTGCTAAATTCGAGAGGTTTTTCCTTCTTCTTTTGTATTCTAACTTGCTTAGCGCCCAGAATTTTTCTATAGGGCGACATTGCGAAACATTCGGTGAATTGTCTTCCTTGGGCACATATTCAATATTTTTCTCTTTCAGATATGACTGCACAATTTTCCAGTAATGACTTGATGCAAAATCTGGCCAGAACAACAGCTTTCCTTTGTTTCTCTAAGAGTTAAAAAGTTTCAAAAACGGACCTTGCAGGATGTCCTTTGGATATATTTTTCCATTCAAATTCTGCTTGCAAATGAATGGTTCGTTGATGCATCCGTCTTGTGACATCGCTTGCCAGACGAGAAATTTTCCCGGAAACTTTTCCTTTCTTTTAACTTTGGAATCATCTAGGATTTCCCCACCAGGAATGTCATTCCAAAATTTTTTGCATGGAATCTGTTTACAATCATCGGGCACACAAGTTTCATCATCCATTATTATAAATTTTCCACCACCTGATTTCACCAGTTCTTTGTAGTGTTTCTTGATGACACTTTTTGCCCTTTCAGCCTGATCATTTTTATATAGAGGTGCAAAAGGTTTAGTCCTAGTTACAATACCTATCTTTTTTTTCAGCTAGTGAACGAATGGTTTTCATATTCCAAGTTTCATGAAAGCTGCTCTGTTTGAAAGCGATGGATCTTTAATGAGAAGATGCTTCAACTTCGCAGCATTGCGAGATGTGCAGACTTTTGGGATTCGACCTGATTATTGTGAATATTGAACACTGCATGTCCTAGAATACTGTTCCAGTGCTCGATCGATGAATCGTTCTCCAAATCCTTGCGTTTTCAAGCGATTTCTTGTGACTTTCCTGTTAAAGTTGTGAGCCAGGAAAAAAGTCGATAATTTGATTTCTTTTAATTTAGTTACTTTTGGTTTTCATCTCGATCTAAAGAGAAAAAATATTTGATCAGCTTAATTTTGAATGTTTCGCTTATCTTTTAAGAAAATAGAAATAAAAACGTAGCTATGAAAACATATATATATATATATATATATATCTTTTTATTTTCAGACAGTAATTCCTGGACGCCATTTATCTTTACGATCAAAAGAAAGTACAAGGTGCCCAAAAAAGTCAGTCCCGACACTTTTAACTGCTGAACAGCTGCAGCTATAGTCATAAAAGTGGTATGTAGGTATAGTAAAGTAGACATGTGCTACGCGATTCAACCGCCTACAGCGCCACCTCGTGCAAAACAGTGGAGTTAGCGTTCCTGTCTCGGAAACGGTTCAAGACAGGGGAAAAAAGGGAATTATAAAATTGCAGAGCATCATCGATTTAGTACGAAAAGATAGTTTAGACATTAATGCTAAAAACAGAACACTTAAAACGTGCATTTGTTTGTTCACAATTTCCTATTTTGTGCACACTTGAACGACATTGCATATGTCGTAGCGTAGCGGGTGACATTTATGCTATGTAAAATTCAAAGTATGGTTATTGTAAGCAGTCACATCGATTAACGCATAGACGTTTTAAACCGACTTCATAAAGAAATAGATTCTCAAGACAAACCATGTTTCTAATAGTTGTTGTTGTTGTTGAAATTTGTTAGCTTATAACTTCGTAAGAGATGATTTAATTTTAATAATTTTTTGCTGTCGTTAATGATCTTGGCCTGAAATAGGTTTCATTATAATTTCATTAAGATATAAACAAATTACAGGATACTCACAAACGTCTGTTCTCACTCTAATTGCTGAACGCATGCAGCTACACTGGTAAAAGCAACATGTAAGTATCGATGTTTAAACTTCTGTCCGTCAGCTGCAATGCATATTTCGCTCTTTGTTTGAAATTTACACTGCGCAATTACCAGCGCAGCGGGTGACACGTATTCACTGTAAAGTTCAATATATATGCCTGGTAGCCCGATGTTAGGCAGACCGCTTTAACTAACGTAGATCCATAATATATATGCCTAACAGAATTTTTGGTTACGAATACAGTGTATCCGTTCTTTACATTTCTATAGACTTTTTAATTTAACGTAGGGGAAAGTTGTCGAAAACGGGGACGCTAACATATCTCTGTCCACAAAAAAAAATCTATAAATAAGAAAAATTCGGCAAAGCATTTCCTGATTAGAATATGTCTTGGACTATCAGGTTGCAAAGTTATTTTTAAAAAAATGTCATTAGTATAGTCAGAAAAAACATTTTTCTGAAAAATGTGCAAAGTCCCCGTTTTGGACAACCGGTTGGGTAAAATGGGGTACTCTTAAGAAATAACGTAAATTCAAGTCCTAATGCGAAATTTTATTAGAAAAACTTGGATTACAAGGAAAAGGTGAAGTTAATGCAAAATCAAGATGCAGATAAAGTATTTTGTTATCTTTTTCAACAGTTATTAGAATGACACAAAAAATAATCAAACACAGACGTCACATATGAAATTGACATCGCTTTTTTCAACACTTGAACAGACTTCATGTGCCCAACTTCGACAGCTGCTACATTGAATCTACCCCTTTTTGTCTTTCGAGTCAATGTAAAGTTCATTACAAAAAATACAAGTGTCCTCGCTAGTGTGTTCCTCATCAGATGATAATATTGGGTCTTGAATTTATTTATTTTCTTCTCCTTTTTAGCTTTTGGATACCTAGGATTAGATTCGGTGGGTTTCTTGACCAAATTTCTTTTCTATTTATTCTGCTTTGCATTTTTCCCCTGTTCTGCAGCTTTCAATTCTGCTTTGTAAGGTGATGAAGTGAGTGTGACAGTTTTACCTCTCCTCATGTCATTCACTGTTTTTTTTTTTTTTTTTTTTTTGCTAACGTTCAGTTTTTTATGGTAGAGGCATTATTGTTTTAGGCGAAGTGTTAAAAGCTGAACATTTCTGGGGTTCGACGTCCCCGTTTTGGACTACCGTCAATGTCCACGTTTGAGCCGACCATGACGTGTGCTAAAAACGTGGTGTCTCTTCACACACGTGTCAGGCAAAACTATAAAGCAATGTGTGAAAATGTATATTAAATCTAGACGGATCCATAACGTGCTTACCAAAATCGAACGTTCAAAGGTCACTTGATAAGATACAATACAGTGTACGGCCACAATCGAAATGAAAATCGCAAAAAATTTAAAACTTTGTAGAAAATAACAGATACAGTAAAATATGTCAACAACTAGATTCAAACTTGCTTATAGCCGAATTAGAATTATCTTAGACTATTGGATTCAAAGAGTACAGCACTAATCAATGAGAAACTGAACGTCCCCATTTGACCCGCCGTCCCCGTTTTAGACAACTGTCCCCTAATTTGAAGTGGGGAAGTAAAAATGGACAGTTTTCAATACTGCAATGAAATTGGATCATGTTTTGCCACAAGAGTATAAGTCATTATATTTCTTTCAGACTTTTTTGAGAAACTCTAGGAAACTTTCATGCCAGAGATAAAATAGTTCACTTTGTTTTGAGTACTAATGAAATTAAGTTTTATTGATTTTATTGCAATATAAACATTTCATCATTTCGAAGAAATTGTCTAATCCAATTGCTCTTTCGACATAGTATTGTTATGTGGTGTTGCATGAATGCATGGTGATATGGATGCAGGGTGAAAAAGAGTGGATATTTTCGCCATCAAAAATATTTTCTGTTACAACATATTTAAAAAACAGGTTAGCTAATTTTTTTCCTTAGGTTCCAATATGTGCCTTTGTCCAAGTCATCTGAATTAGTTTACGAGTGTGATTAAGAAGAAAGTTATATGTTCGTTCCATTATGTTATGTTTTGGAAAAGGAGAATGGAACAGCGACAATGTTGAGGGGCGAAGCTGTCTATGTAAATAGTAACTACTATAGTGAGGGAAAATTGGATGAGGTGTCATTTAATAGCGAGGGTGGTTCTTAAAATTCAAGTTAAAATACTATGTTCTGCTTATCGAGTTTAACTTGATAGTACGAGTATGTAGAAAGTACAAATATATATGTAGGGGAAAGTTGTCCAAAACGGGGACGCTAACATATCTCTGTCCACAAAAAAAAATCTATAAATAAGAAAAATTCGGAAAAGCATTTCCTGATTAGAGTATATCTTGGACTATCAGGTGGCAAAGTTATTTTTAAAAAAATGTCATTAGTATAGTCAGAAAAAACATTTTTCTGAAAAATGTGCAACCGGTTGGGTAATATGGGGTACTCTTAAGAAATAACGTAAATTCAAGTCCTAATGCGAAATTTTATTAGAAAAACTTGGATTACAAGGAAAAGGTGAAGTTAATGCAAAATCAAGATGCAGATAAAGTATTTTGTTATCTTTTTCAACAGTTATTAGAATGACACAAAAAATAATCAAACACAGACGTCACATATGAAATTGACATCGCTTTTTTCAACACTTGAACAGACTTCATGTACCCAACTTCGACAACTGCTACATTGAATCTACCCCTTTTTGTCTTTCGAGTCAATGTAAAGTT
The DNA here is from genome assembly GCA_963930645.1 of Salticus scenicus. Taxonomy (NCBI): domain Eukaryota; kingdom Metazoa; phylum Arthropoda; class Arachnida; order Araneae; family Salticidae; genus Salticus; species Salticus scenicus. The sequence continues at coordinate 186,527,420 of OZ005648.1, read as the reverse complement.
CATTACAAAAAATACAAGTGTCCTCGCTAGTGTGTTCCTCATCAGATGATAATATTGGGTCTTGAATTTATTTATTTTCTTCTCCTTTTTAGCTTTTGGATACCTAGGATTAGATTCGGTGGGTTTCTTGACCAAATTTCTTTTCTATTTATTCTGCTTTGCATTTTTCCCCTGTTCTGCAGCTTTCAATTCTGCTTTGTAAGGTGATGAAGTGAGTATGACAGTTTTACCTCTCCTCATGTCATTCACTGTTTTTTTTTTTTTTTTTTTTTTGCTAACGTTCAGTTTTTTATGGTAGAGGCATTATTGTTTTAGGCGAAGTGTTAAAAGCTGAACATTTCTGGGGTTCGACGTCCCCGTTTTGGACTACCGTCAATGTCCCCGTTTGAGCCGAATATGACGTGTGCTAAAAACGTGGTGTCTCTTCACACACGTGTCAGACAAAACTATAAAGCAATGTGTGAAAATGTATATTAAATCTAGACGGATCCATAACGTGCTTACCAAAATCGAACGTTCAAAGGTCACTTGATAAGATACAATACAGTGTACGGCCACAATCGAAATGAAAATCGCAAAAAATTTAAAACTTTGTAGAAAATAACAGATACAGTAAAATATGTCAACAACTAGATTCAAACTTGCTTATAGCCGAATTAGAATTATCTTAGACTATTGGATTCAAAGAGTACAGCACTAATCAATGAGAAACTGTACGTCCCCATTTGACCCGCCGTCCCCGTTTTAGACAACTCTCCCCTAATTTGAAGTGGGGAAGTAAAAATGGACAGTTTTCAATACTGCAATGAAATTGGATCATGTTTTGCCACAAGAGTATAAGTCATTATATTTCTTTCAGACTTTTTTGAGAAACTCTAGGAAACTTTCATGCCAGAGATAAAATAGTTCACTTTGTTTTGAGTACTAATGAAATTAAGTTTTATTGATTTTATTGCAATATAAACATTTCATCATTTCGAAGAAATTGTCTAATCCAATTGCTCTTTCGACATAGTATTGTTATGTGGTGTTGCATGAATGCATGGTGATATGGATGCAGGGAGAAAAAGAGTGGATATTTTCGCCATCAAAAATATTTTCTGTTACAACATATTTAAAAAACAGGTTAGCTAATTTTTTTCCTTAGGTTCCAATATGTGCCTTTGTCCAAGTCATCTGAATTAGTTTACGAGTGTGATTAAGAAGAAAGTTATATGTTCGTTCCATTATGTTATGTTTTGCAAAAGGAGAATGGAACAGCGACAATGTTGAGGGGCGAAGCTGTCTATGTAAATAGTAACTACTATAGTGAGGGAAAATTGGATGAGGTGTCATTTAATAGCGAGGGTGGTTCTTAAAATTCAAGTTAAAATACTATGTTCTGCTTATCGATTTTAACTTGATAGTACGAGTATGTAGAAAGTACAAATATATATGTAGGGGAAAGTTGTCCAAAACGGGGACGCTAACATATCTCTGTCCACAAAAAAAAATCTATAAATAAGAAAAATTCGGCAAAGCATTTCCTGATTAGAATATGTCTTCGACTATCAGGTGGCAAAGTTATTTTTAAAAAAATGTCATTAGTATAGTCAGAAAAAACATTTTTCTGAAAAATGTGCAAAGTCCCCGTTTTGGACAACCGGTTGGGTAATATGGGGTACTCTTAAGAAATAACGTAAATTCAAGTCCTAATGCGAAATTTTATTAGAAAAACTTGGATTACAAGGAAAAGGTGAAGTTAATGCAAAATCAAGATGCAGATAAAGTATTTTGTTATCTTTTTCAACAGTTATTAGAATGACACAAAAAATAATCAAACACAGACGTCACATATGAAATTGACATCGCTTTTTTCAACACTTGAACAGACTTCATGTACCCAACTTCGACAACTGCTACATTGAATCTACCCCTTTTTGTCTTTCGAGTCAATGTAAAGTTCATTACAAAAAATACAAGTATCCTCGCTAGTGTGTTCCTCATCAGATGATAATATTGGGTCTTGAATTTATTTATTTTCTTCTCCTTTTTAGATTTTGGATACCTAGGATTAGATTCGGTGGGTTTCTTGACCAAATTTCTTTTCTATTTATTCTGCTTTGCATTTTTCCCCTGTTCTGCAGCTTTCAATTCTGCTTTGTAAGGTGATGAAGTGAGTATGACAGTTTTACCTCTCCTCATGTCATTCACTGTTTTTTTTTTTTTTTTTTTTTGCTAACGTTCAGTTTTTTATGGTAGAGGCATTATTGTTTTAGGCGAAGTGTTAAAAGCTGAACATTTCTGGGGTTCGACGTCCCCGTTTTGGACCACCGTCAATGTCCCCGTTTGAGCCGACCATGACGTGTGCTAAAAACGTGGTGTCTGTTCACACACGTGTCAGACAAAACTATAAAGCAATGTGTGAAAATGTATATTAAATCTAGACGGATCCATAACGTGCTTACCAAAATCGAACGTTCAAAGGTCACTTGATAAGATACAATACAGTGTACGGCCACAATCGAAATGAAAATCGCAAAAAATTTAAAACTTTGTAGAAAATAACAGATACAGTAAAATATGTCAACAACTAGATTCAAACTTGCTTATAGCCGAATTAGAATTATCTTAGACTATTGGATTCAAAGAAGACAACACTAATCAATGAGAAACTGAACGTCCCCATTTGACCCGCCGTCCCCGTTTTAGACAACTCTCCCCTATGTTCATTCAATAGATAGTTTTTTGCTTATATCCGATAAAGGCAAGACTTAAAAATGCAGCATTTGAGAAAAATCAACTTAAAAATAACTTGACTAGAATAAAACTGGCACAACTGTCTCTCGAGTGGATAACTTTTTAGATGGAGATGTAATTTTTTTGTTCACACTGGCTGCATTTCATGTATTTTTCAGTGACATAAACAATTTTTTGAGTTATGTCACTTTTCTTGGAAGTTGTGATTTGCAAAACTGCCGTCGAACGTCTTCTGATGTTCTGCTATATGAATAAGTTTTCACTGAAAAGAGAAAAATAAAATCTTTTTGTAAAAAAATAGAACCTTCTTCAAAAAGCAACTACTATTCAAACAACTAAAAAAAAAACAACATTCGTATGAAATGAAACTGTAAATTGCGCCTAAAAGTATAAAATAATTTCCTTCGACAAACAACCTATAACACTACAATGAATCATAACTTTTGAAGTCGGCGCAAAATTAAATAAAAAATTATACTTTTATTCAATACAAAAATCAAATCCTATTCAAAATACACAGCTCACATTGTCACCTGCAAAACGCAGCCGAAAACTGCTTTGATTCAAGAAAAGAAATAAGATTTTGTAAGCAGCAAAAGTTGGCGAAGATGCTGGTATCTGACGTCCTTGGTGAAAGAAAAATCGCAAATTTATCTGGCAAACATATTTAATTTCTTTGGGATATCATGATTATTTTGATAAGGTATAGTAAGAGAGTAATCAAGAATGTGAAACAATACTTCATACAATATTTATTATGAAAATATACATCTTGCGTGTATATTTTTGCATTACATTCTGATCGCCAAATCCAAAATCCACCAAAGGTAATAGTTATCAAAGTTATACCAAACTTGCAAAGGAAACTCTAACTTCGTATAAACATTGTGAAATATGTTCACTTTTCTATGTAGATGCTACTAATGGACCAATTGTATACAGTGATAAAATAATAAAGGAAACATGAAAATGGATTATTCGAGACAATAGCATTTGTTGCTACTGATCTAAAAACAAACCTTTAAAAACTAATTAAATTTTATTTAATTTTGCGCCGACTTCAAAAGTTATGATTAATTGTAGTGTTATAGGTTGTTTGGCGAAGGAAATTATTTTATACTTTCAGGCGCAATTTACAGTTTCATTTCATACGAATTTTTTTTTTTTTTTTTTTTTTTTTGAGTTGTTTGAATAGTAGTTGCTTTTTGGAGTTGGTTCAATTTTTTTACAAAAAGATTTTTTATTCATGCAATAATGAAAATATATTGTTGAAGAATTGGTTTTCAACATTTTTATTCTTTCTTAAAGATAAAGATGCCTATCTCTCACTCATCATGCATAAAATAAAATTAAAAGAAATAGTAATAGTATAGTATTAGTAATAGTAGAAATAGAAATAGTATTTTGTATGATTTTCTGTAAATATAATTGCACTTTGTTAAAACAGCATATATATTTATTTACTCCCATTTACTAATTACTATTTTTAATTTATATACTTATTTGCATGTGTATCTTTTTATATTTTATGAATATGTGTACATTAATGTAAGTATTTGCATGTAATTGATAGCAAATTTTATAACATTAACTAGCAGGCCTTATGTGTATTCGATACATCATTTTTAGAATAACATTATTGCGCAACTTTTGAGCAGATATTTTTTGCTTTTTATAGATGTCTGCTGATTATGATTAAATATTTATTAGTCGACTTGATGAACAATTTGAATTCATCTTTGAGAAGTTATTTATGCTTCCTTTAATCGAGTTATAATGGAATTTGATATGAGCATTTATGTTAGCCCTCGTAGCTAGTCTTTATACTGATTTTTAGCTACTTTAAGAGGCCTCGTCGAACTCATTAGAAGTTTATATTGCCATGAACTTTTTTAACAATTTTATGTGTACATTTTTTTTATTTCATTATTAATTAAAGAGATATAAAAATCACATATTTGAAAAATAAATAAATATTTAATTCAATTCAATTCTATTTTAACGTTTTATATAATAATATTTCGTGTATACAAAAATAGTCTTTAATTACTGCTGAGTCCTTTATTCCTCAATAAATTAAAAAAAAAAAAAAAAATGGAAAAGAAAATCTTGCTGTAATCAAAAATCACATTCTTTCATTTTAGTTTTAAAAAAGAACACCACATGGCCATTCTTAATTTCTGCGTAAATCAAAAGTTTAACAGCTAACGTACTTCTGATCTGTTTCTCAAAGTTAGCCTTGAAAAAGAATTAACTATATTTCTTTATATGTATTTGCCGTATGGGGGTTTTCAGTTCTCATCACTAAAGTTTGGCATAAGACTCGGGTTAATTTAATATAGTAAACTTGTTCGCTGTATTCAAAAATTATTAACTAAATGAATATACAACGGATCTAAAGAAACCGTTGTTTGAGTGATCTTTGCGGCGAAATATTATATGCCAACATGTTCGTGATTTTCGATTTTGACTAAAAAATATACTCTCTCACTGATTACAGTCATCTCTTAATAGTGTAGAAAACATCTCTTAATAGTGGATTAAGATCGCTCTCTCTCTCTCCGTTTTTGCTGTTCCCGAACAGAATGTACTGTTATTTAAATTGTATTATCATGCCACTATATTTTTTCCTGATGTCTTACAGCTCTTTTGGATCGATAAATAAAAAGCATTTTTTTTTTTTTTTTTATCGTCATTCAGGAGTGTTTCTTCATGGCCATTTTGAATGAAATTATCGAACCGGGACTTTCTATGCTTAAAGTAAATATCATCCAGCAATAATCATTTCGACAGCAATCCAGAAAATAAGTTTCTCTAATCAATGAAAAAAAAAAAAAAAAAAAAAAAAAGATAAACTTTATTATAAAAATACTTTTATTGCATTATGAAGAGCAATATGCTTAGGTTATTTTCAAAATAAGTGACATCATTGTTGAAGAACTTATCACAGCGGAGCACGGTCGTTTGTATGCCTCAATCTTGGGAGTATGCCTCAATCTATGCCTCAATCCCGAATTATCACAAGGAAGGACTGAAACACAATGAATAGGATAAAGAAGTGAATCTCAGTGAATTTGATAAAGAAGTAATTAGGAATTTTGAAGAAAATTCATTGCCAGTTTCTAATTGTGAACCTTCGGAAAGCAATATCAGCAATATCCGTTGTTGCAATGAAACAGAATTCGCTCCACACCATAAAAGATAAGTCAACCTTTATAACAGCTAAAAAATTCATAAGTAATCGTTCGACGAATGAATGGTTAAATATTATCTTCAGTGACGAAAAAAATATCAATTTCGTTGGCCCTAATGGTTGGGCATACTATTTTCATAATCTATGACCAGAACCTCATGAGTTCTTTAGTTGAAGAAAAAAAAAGAAGGTTATCTCATGGTGTGAGACGCGATATGTTTAAACAGAACCATGTTTATTGCTGATATTGCTTTGTTTACTGGTCTACATTGCTCTGTGGATTATTGAAATGTCTTGAAAAGCAATCTCCTTCCTATTCGAAACATCTTAGGGGAGGAGGAACTCAAATTTAGAAATTAAAAATCAAAACTCTCTTAATTTTTTTATCGATAGATTTCTTAAAAAAGTTAAAATTTCTTTTATTTCAATTCACTTATTTCTTTATTTCTTTATTATTTTTCTGTAAAGATAATTTTGAATTCACTAAAATTAAACTGCTTTAGTGCACGTGGTTTTCTCTGAAAGTTCTGTTAATTCGTCTAAGAATTCTTACAAATACACCAAGGAAGGCGCTTTATGTAGGCTAGGTCCCTAGGGCAGATCTTAATCCATATTCACTCTTAAAATCAACACTCACCTTGAATTGCTTTCTTAGCGTTTGTATTTTTATTAACTCCCTATTAAAGCACGACCTTTCTTCCGAGAATGTCACATAGGCAGATCATCAGTATAATAATTTTATAAAGCTATTACAATGTACATATATATTCTATTAAGAAAGGGGAGAAGGGGAAAAATAAAATAAAAGAGAATAGATGCTTTTCTACACATCTGTGCCAATTATTACTTATTTTCTTATTTATTTCGTTGGCTGTATAGAGTGCATTTATGAAGCAAAACGGAACAAATATTTTATAGTTCAAAACCATTTTATTTCTGTAGCTTTAAAAATTACAATATCTATTTCAGAATAAAATGTATTTATTTATTTATTTTATTTTTTTAATTTCATATTGTTCTTTGAAAATAGTAAAATAAATTTTGGACAAATTACAGCATATTATAGTATTTTCCCTACCATTTTTATAATACAATTACTTGTGTATAGAAACTGTTTATTTGTCAAAAAAAAAACACATTTTTTTATTTTGCGATGAATTTGTAAGAAATTCAAAATGTTAAACTAGAATTTCATTAAATAATAGATTAATTAAATTTATTACACAGTCGAACCTAATAACATGAATCTCAAAGGGAATAAAAAAATGTTCGTGTTATCATTAGTTTATGCTATCAGTAACACAGAAATTAATCTTCATTTTGACGGGGATTGTGGATAGTTCACTTGAAAAGTAATTCACGTTAACAAGGTTCGACTGTATTAAATTTACTCTCTTGAAAATAATTTAAATCAGATTCTTTTATCTAGATTATAGATAATTCCGTAATATTGTTTGGTTTCAAATTGTTTAGAAACCTTTAGATTCAATGTAGTAACAATGTTTCGGATTCATTGTCTATATTAAATAATCTGGTGTGTCACTCACACGACGTTCTCTTACCCTGAAATTTAATACTATAAATACAGGTTGGAGATTAAGAGGTAAGATAATAAGTACTGTTATGTAAACCTATGTTAAACAATTCAAATTAGGCTTCGGAAGAGTTTTAAATGATAAACAGTTGAGTGTGAGGGGGGCTACAGCCCCCTCAACCCCTCGTTTCATTAATGCACCTACATTTATATGGAATTTAATTCAGTTATTAAAAAATAATTCTGTTTTTAAAAAATAATTTATTAAAATTATTATTTAAACAAATTATCTTTTATAAATATGCAGACGATTTCCATATTAGAGAAGTAGTATAACACTAAATATCCAAACAAAAGTTGAATTTATTCTAAATATTACATTATTATTTTTTATTTTTATTTTTTTTTTATTTTTATTTATTTATTTATTTATTTATTTTGTTAAAAAGGAAAAATATCGATAACTTTATTTAAATTATCGCAGATCGATGGTTCAACCATTCGTTTTAAAGGTATTGGCGAGCTCTTTTGAAAGATACCCATCATGAAAATTTACTCCCCTCGAGGGAGGACTTCCCCCCAAGGGAGGGAGGCGAGGCTCCTACATACACTTTTTTTTTTTTTCAGTTGGCTATCTCTATTACAAAACATATATATTCGTTTCGTCTGGTTTAGTCCAGTCTACAGATGTTAAACTCTACTTACCTGCAATTTCCCCCACAGACATAAAGTATTTGAATAATTTTGTGTGTCCCTGTATATAAACCATTTGCTTCATCTCAACGAAAAGCTTACTGTAGCATCCCTATATGATAAACATTTAGAATTCCGAGTTTGGAATTTCTGCTACTATTTGTTCTTGAGATATGCTGATAACAGACAGACACACAGACCATTCGCTGAAAACATGATTTTCGTATACAGGGGACCTCAGAACATGTAAATATAAGAAAAACTCACGTTCGAAAATTTGACCCTAAAACAACACTTTCTCGACCCTATGGGTAAGAGAAAGTAAAAATAATTTATTACGTGTGTTCTCTGTTATTCCACAACAGTCAATAAGACAAAGAAAGTTTTGGAAATTTTATATTTTAATTTCACAAAAATGTTCTGTGCACAAGAGAGAGAGAGAGAGAGAGAGAGAGAAGAAGAAAAATTAGTAAAAATAAATAAATGAATAACTGAATTTAAAAAAAAAGTAATAAATTGACAGGTTAGCTTGAATTACCAAAATATACAAAGCAGCAAAAGAATTGGATATTGTGAGTAATTTAGATTATAATATAGTATGATTTTAAGGGGAACAATTAGTATTTCTTTTTCTTTCTTATTGAATGATTATGATTTTTAATATTTCCTACCATTCTTTGAAATACTTTATTAAGCATCAATTACAAAATTTCTACAGTGATTTGATACTTAAAATATTTCTATATTATTATCAACACAGTTTTTTGTGGTCTTATTATAATATTGTCACTGTTATCTTCAGTTGTTAGTAAAAATGAATGTGAACATCAACAGGTAAAAAAAAAAAAAAAGTACAAAATGATAGATTATTTATTCAAAAGACACAGATAATTAAAGAAAGACAATTTCATTCAATTCAATGACATATTTTTATTCAGTTGCATTATTATCATGAAGATTCGTGGAGGAATTTTTTATGAAGAGTCAGCAGAGTGATAACTATCTTGAAAATACCTGGAATATTTTTTCCTACAAAGAAAAAAATATACATATATAATAGTTTTTTAAAACGAATATAATATTTGTACATGCATGTGTACAAAACCAATCAACTTACAAGCCCTTATTTCTAAAAACCATACAGAATTCTAAATACTTAATGTCATACCGTTAATTTTTACATGGATTTAAGACAGTTATTTTTTTTTTCTGCTAAAGTTATCTTATACTGAGATTTGACTGCTTTTGGCTTAAAGAAAATATGAAAGACGTATAAAAAAAATCTAAGGGTACTCCACAAATCAAGCAAATATGCATATATAGAGAGATAAATATGTAGATAGATAACTTTCTTTGAATAGAAATGTCAAATTCAAACTTTTTAATGATTTTGTTTTTGTTTTTTCTCTTACAAGTTGAATTTTTACAGATAACTTTTCAATTAATCTTTATATATATATATATATATATATATATATATATATCCTTGATTATTTTATATATTGTCAGTAAAAATACATATACCATATGCAAGTATTGAATACTGTTTAATTTTATTAGCTTCTGAGGGGAAAAAAAAATAAAATCACAGTTTTGCTTTAAAAAGTCTAACAAATCATGTATGATTGCACATATGATTTTTTCTACGGTTTTAAAAAGGCAAATCTGATCCTCAATTCTTTTACATATGATATTATATAAGTTTATAAACTCTTTCAATCATATTCATGCTTCACATAGTCTTAACAATTTAATGACACAAATAATCTTTTTGAAAAAAAAAAAAAAAACGGTTCTAAATAATTTACCAGGTATAATTTAAAAAACAATAAGATATAGATATTTGTTAAAACAGCTGTAACAGTCAATCTAATAAGAAAAGGTGTCTAAAAATTTACCTGAATGACATTTAATATATGAGAATAATTTTAGTTTAAAAATATAAAAATCTGCAAATTTCTTAATTTCGGAACTTCGGTAACGCGGAGTTTCATCAATGAAAGGAATTAAAAAAGTCTAATTCCTTCTAAATAAACACTATTAGAATATACTAGAATTAAAGTAAGCCTGAAATAATCATATAAAAATAAGATAGAAAAAGGCAAAGATAGAATAAAATAATGAACTTTTATTTGCACATATTTAACTTATTTCATGTAATTTGAATTTTTCTTTTTCATATTTCTTTAATAATATTATGAATTTTTAAATATTTTACTTTTTGGATACATTTTGCATTTCTTTTAGTATAATGGTCAATTAAAAAAATATGCAAACCTATAAAATTTTACTTTTATCTCATTTGAAATTTTTGAACTTTAGAAAAAATATTAATACTTTTAAACTTTATAGAAAAATTTAGATTTTTCATAGAAACATTGTTCTAAAATTTTAACAATTTTAAGGGCAAGGACATTTTCCCCATTTAAAATCAACTACGACAATAAATTACGAATAAGTCTTTAAAATTAAATAAAAAAATTAAGTTTTCCTCTATTTTATTAAAATGAAATTTTATATAAAATTTTCTGGTCGATTTTTTGGAGTTTCAAATTAAAATGAAATGGGATATAATGTATCTCACCACCCCTGAAAGAGTTAAAATAAAGTAAATTCCAATGTGTCATACTATATAGTATTTTTCAGAAAATATTTCGTATCCAACATATAGCATTCAATTTATCACAATATCTTATATTCTAGGGTATTATAACTTACCTCAAGTAAGAGGCTTTAATAATATCCATTATAATAGACGCCATATCCACGGTTGGGGTAATAACCTCGGTATCCATATGAATCTCCGTAGTATCCATCATAATAAGGTCCACTGCTGAAACTTCCAAGTCTTCCATATCCAAGATTAGAATATCCGTAAACAGGTCGTCTATAATAACCAGCGTAAGCGACTGCTAAACAGACCAGAAGCAAAATCTAAAAGAAGAAATATATATTTATATATATATATATTTATATATACATATTTTTATATATATAACAAATGAATAGCACTAAAATGTATCGTAAAAGTGATTTTGCAATATAACGCAAGTCTGCGAAATACCACTTTTATTTATTTTTTAAAACTGCTTTGAGCGTCTCTAATGTGTTTTGATGCGCTGAATTCAGAAATGCTTGTCTTTTCTTCCTATCAAGTCTCAAGTCGCGGTTTTTCACGAAGTAAGAATGAAAATCGAATAATTCACACAAAGCCTATAACAAATTCGAAACTCGTTATGTAAAAAAAAAAAAACATTAAAATGGGCCATTATTTACCCATTACTTTTTGAATGTGTTTCTTTACATTGGAGCTTTGTTTACAGAACTTTCTTTTATGCCCTGGTTTTGGGCCTTGACGGGGGGGGGGATTCTTTATGCAGCTTCCAACAATAATCTGCTAATAATGTTAAGAATCCATGGTCCCTGATACCTCCACTACATTTTTTTATGTCTTTATGAAATAGATCACGTAGTTATTCACTCACATCTCCTAGATTTTATGGGAAATACTTTAGATGGTAATTTAAAAAGTGGTGCTTTAAGCTAAAAAAAATTCCATTTTTTTCCAAGTAAGTCATGGAAATTTTGAATACTTTTTTTTTTTTTTTTTTTTTTTTTTATCAGCATCAAAAAGTACACCAGGTAAAACACCCACCTTACAGAAAAAAAAAAAAAAAAAAAAAAAAATCATCGTAGACTTGTGTAATGAATAAAAAATTTGTGATGAAATACCATAATTTGGTAAAAGAAAACTCGCAACAAATATTTCGGGGTGAACTAACGCAGCATGACCCTTCATCAGGCAGAAATTAATTCTTGCGAGTTTTTGCAATTTCTAATGTTCAATTATACAATTTTTATTTATCATAAAAAATAGTCTATCCCTATTTATATTTAATGGAAAAATATTTTTAAACTTATATCACGGAAAATTAGGAATCTATAAAATGTATTTATTGTATAAATGCATATTTAATCTTGCTTGAATCTCAATAATTGAAAAATAAAATCTTTTAGATTAATATAAATTATAATTAAAAAACTGCATTATTTTTGCGCATAACTATACAATTCTATAATATTCTACTAAATTATGTTTTTACATTATACAATTTTTTTTTTTTTTTTTTTCTCTCTGTCAAAGATAAAAAAAAAATTCTTAGACTAAATCTTAACTTCTGCAAAATTAGAAACAGATGTTTATTTATTAGAATGATTTGTTTACCGAAAACGAAAAACTTTTTCTATGCATATAGATCAAAAATTTGGATATTAATTTGACATTTTTTATTCAGTTCTTCTAAAATTTATAAATGTAGGTGAGTAGTACAATATTTTTTAGTTTAATTATGATCACCGTATTATATTAAAAATTGCTTCAATCTAAAGCGTGTACACCTTTAATTACATATTAAAATTTTCGAATCATATATTCTAAAGAGATTATTACTCGATAATTTATTTTAGGCTAAGACTTTCAAGTTTAATCCAGAGTAAAACATGTGTTAATAGCAACCTCAAATGACTTTTTTTTTTCTTTTAAGAATTAGAATATTTGTTAAATATTTCTTGTTTTAAATACCTAAAAAAAAATCATTTTACTCCTATTCCTGAGCTAGTTTTGACAAATAAAAAGAAAAGGACAATAAAAACAAATGGTACATGTTGTTTCATGAATTACATTTACTGTAATTATATTTTAAATAAATATATATATATATATATATGCATTTGAAAAAAAAAATTTTTCATGTAAACTACAATAACTTACCAAAGTCTTCATCATTTTTCTTATAAAAAGAATGGAAATTAATTAGTTAATATAAGAATGTTTAAGTGAAATGAAATGTATAGCTCATGTGAAAGTTTGCTCTTTATATATAAAACCCTTTTATGCATGATTGTCCAAGTCTACGAAAAATCCTACATCAGTTTTACTAAATCAAAATTTCAAAAGACTGCATGCTCCATTTAAATAATATATACTGTATAGTTAAAAAATTCATGCAAATCATTGTCTTGACATTAAATGGAAAGAATCAGTGAATATCTTTAAAGATATATCAGTAGAAAAACTTTTAAAAAGTTAAATACATATGTAACGGAATTGCAAGAAAGATCATAAGTTGATCTTGTCACATTTATCAATCAAACTTTAGATTTAAAATCAGATAATCTTAATCCTGCTTTACAAACTCCGACAATAATCTTTATGAAGCATTATGCAGGTAGAACATACCTAAACAGATGTATGGTGATATGAAAATTTTTATGTCGCCACAGTAAGAAAACAGCAAATAGTAAAGAGTTCAACAGAATTTGATGTCTATTTAGCAAATGGCAAAATGAAAAGAAGTTATTGCATTGCATAAAATTAAATTAAAAACGTATATAACATTATTTTTAGAAATATATTTTTTTCAAAAACGATCATAAACAATAATAATAATAATATGCTATTATTCATATTAGTATTAATAGTATTAAAATTTAAGGACATTAATAAATTTTAATTATTTCATTGAATAATACATCAGAATTACCATGGAAAAAAATGAGAATGCAATTAAAATTATGCAAACATATTACAGCCCAAATTTGTAAATATATAGTACGTATAAAAAATATAGATACAATTATTTGGAAAACCTCACACTGTACTTAAAAAAATTGCAGTACGTTATGTAAAAAAATGTTTTAACTTCTATTGAAAAAAATTCAAAGTAAAATTTTTAATATATGCATTCCGTGTAATTTCAGAAAGAATGGGAGGAGGGGGGGGGGGTAGAACTTTTTTTAAAAACTAATTTACTAATTTGAAAAAATTTTAACACTTAATTACACATTTACTTTAAATTTATTTATAGATAGTTTCGAAAAGTTAATTCAATTCATAGTTATTTAAAAATGCAAAACTATTGCATGCCCGAAAACTCCGAACAGTATACGTTAAAATTATCTTTCAGACTTTTTAAAAAGTAACACATATATATTCTAATTACGCCCTCGCATAAAACAAAATAAAAATCACATGTACCAAATTACTTTAAAATTACTATTCATAAGGAGATACAGTATTTATTAAAACAATTTTCGGTAACATAAACTTCATTAAAAAAAAAAAAAAAAAAGTTATTTATTTAAACTATTAATTACAGTGAAAATATCAAATCATTAAATAAGGAATTAGAACATTTTCTTGAAAATATAAGGACCGATGTGTCTCAAGAGAAGAATTTCATTTCATGCGAAGAAATTGAATAATAGTAATAATTTGAAAAACAGGCAAAACGGTTACCTATCATTTTGAATGAATGATTTGTTTAAAAAATAATAATAATAACATTTTGCACTATGTGTTTTATATTTTTCGTACCGGATTAAATAGCGCTATGTTTTACACGGAATAATTGCTAAATTTGCTCTTTTTTGTTTTTTATGGTGTTAGCACTCAAAAGTCTTGTTCTTCAAATTAATAAACAAGTTAATCAATTGTTTTTTCTCGGTAACTTTTTATCACAGAAAATCTTTATTCCTCCAAAATTTTCTGAATTTTCTATGCCTTAAAGCTACTTTTATTTTTTACTCTCGAAACGTTCCTATAATACTGCGGCGGTACTATCACAGTACATCCCGATTACAGTTTCTATGACAGTTTCAAGTATGTATATAGTTTTTTGACCCACCCGGTATATACATAAATCAACCACGGAACTATCTTTTAATTTTCATTCGGCAATAATTCTTTACAGTACAGAGTTTTATAAACTATGGGAGTAAGCGACATGAATTTGTACAAAATGAATGTATAAAATTAAAAATGCAGTCATATGTGAAGACTTAAAGTAGCAAATTTCAGAAAAAAAAAAAAAAGATTTAGTATTACCATTTACTTATATTACAACAAATGTCAAATACAATGATAATATAGATCTCTATTATCAGTATTCATTGCAATGAATTGAATACAAACGACTTTACAAATTGAAAAAAAAAAAAAAAATCGGAACTGTTGGTAAGCATAAACTGGATTTGAGTATCTTTATTTTTCATAAAACATTTTAAATGCTTCTACTCTATACAAAGGGGATATAAAAAAAAGTTTTTTTTTTTTTTTTTTACTATATAAAAATAAGTTTGCGGACAAAAATAAACATAATATCGCAAAAGCTATGATAATTTCTAAAATTTCATTAAAATTTTCAATATTAAGAGTATATATTTCTTAAAGTTTATTTTTTACTGAGTTCTTTATTTTATTCAGAGACAAGAATTGATATAATTTATTGTAAAAATTTTATGCATATATCTTAAAATTGTATTTTTTTTTTTCTTTTTTTTGCTAAAAGGGCCAAATTTGGACATTCTTAATGTTAACTGATCCAATGTACCACCAAAAAAATAGTTATAACTTGTTTTCAGGTGATTCTAATGGAAAATAACGAATGTGAAAGGAAACCGATGATCGTTTGATAATTTCGTCAACAGTTGGCAGCATAGGATTATTATTATTATTATTTATTTATTTATTTTATTTTATTTTATTTATTTTTTTTTTTTTTTTTTGAAGATAGAAGGATTTTTCTAGAAAGATATCATTTTCATTTTTGTTATGTCCAAATATAACGATCGAAACAACAGTAATATTTCAACGCAAAGCACGTTATGTAAGTACTTTGGACTCTTTTATCTATCTTTAAAATCAATTTTTTAAACTTTTCTAAGTATCTATATATGTTTTTGTACAATCTTTTTGCTATAAATGCACTTTTCTTAAGTAAGAAACAGGAATGTCCAAATCGCGTAATTATCGAAACGCCGATTATTTTTTCATTAAAGTTATTTTTTAAGAAAATCTGTTGTCTTTAAATGTAAAAAAAGATATTTATTATAATGTTTTATCTTAAATAATTAGGCATTTTGTATAAATAAAGCATACTTAGTATGTGTAATGATGCAATTTTACTTAGACGCATGCTCTACTTCCATGTGTACCTTCGATACAAAATGGCATCCGCGGCGATCGTTACGAAGTTTCGGACATGCTTTTTTTAAAAGATAGATACAGAAAAAGTAGTAGTACCTTTCTTTATTATCTAAAAAATAATTTATCTATGTTTTACATATTTTAAATGTATTTTGAAATTTTTTTTCCTAGTGCAAATGTCTCTTGAATGATTATTTAACACCTATGTCCAAATGGAGTAACGATCGAAATGCCGATAATTTTCTCAGTAAATTTAATTTTATAGCTCATTGAATTTCCAAAGACGTATATATACATATATATATATATATATATATATATATATATATATATATATATATATATATAGTAATGTATAAATGCAGAAATATATAAACAAATGAATGAAATTAAATGTAGAAATATATAAACAAATTTATTTATTTTACTTAAATTGTTCTATTTGAGATTATAAAAGCTTTTTTATTTTATTATTTTGGTTGTTAAAAATGCAAGGGCTGAAAATCTTTATCTTAAAAAATTTCATAACTTTAAACATTCTCCTTTAGTTTTTGTTTCATCCATTCATTTTAGGTTATGCCCCACAACAAAAGAAAGTAGAAGATTCTATAGAAGCTAAATCAAGGAGTGGAAAATATTTGCAAAAAAATGCAAATTTATGACCCAAAGCGATATTGCTTTGATTAAAACTTTCATTATTATTACTGGATAACAAAACAAAAAAAAAAAAAAAAAAAAAAAAACTATATTATTAATTATGCTTAATTATAGAACCAATTCTTAATTTTAATACCACATTCTAATAGTAATTCCAATGCTACATACTTAATCTTAAGTATTTTTTTTATATATTAAGCACAACTTAATTATGAAAAGTTCGAAACTATATAACACCGAGGACAGCAATGTCCAAAATCTGTAACCTACTGCAGTCAGCAATGCCCAAAATTTGTAACCTATATGTCAGCAATGTCCAAAATCTGTAACCTACAGATCTACTAATTAAATACTTTAAAAATTAATTTCCCAGAGCTGTTCTTGTCTTTTAATGTTCTTGTATTATTTTCTATGCTAATATACTAAACTGTAAAAAAAATTGGCATTAAATTTGAAAATTTTAGAAATTACTAAAAGTTAACATTTAATGTTCCCACCTTTTTATAATTACCCATATGCATTTAACCACAATAAATAATTTGCTAAAGACAATAAATATCCTACTGATATTATTTAATGTCTCTGTCCATAATTAAAGCCATTAACTTAACGATATAATTAACGAACGCCATGCCTTAACGATATAATTTAAAAAAATTATATGATACATAATCTAAATTCATTACTCAGATCATTACTATGATCTAATATTTATATTATCTAAATATATAATTTTTCAAATATATTCACATCAAAGTTTTAATTCTTAAAACTTTTCACAAACTGTAAACAGTCTTTAAACAACATTTTTTTTTTTTTAATTCGTATGGTTAAAATAAATTTAGCTTATGATATAACTCCCATAAAATATAGCACCTTTATAATTTGCAAATACACTCTATAACAAAAAAAATTTACGCACCAAGAAGGAGTAATGCAAACCGGACACAAATTGACATGCATACAGGTTTCGATGGAAAATGCAAAATTTTAAAGTTTGACTGCCATCGAATGAGCATGTGATGCTGCAGCTCATCTTAACTGCGCAATTGACAGAATAATAAAAATGAGAAATTCTGATTCCAGGTAATGAATTCTTCGAGAAGTTCATTCCGTCTACTCAGATAGATAGTAACTATGCCTCGCATACAAGTGCGCAAATAATATGCGCAAATGACAGCAATTGAGAGAGTTGGGTAGTTGGGCTGAAAGAAGCCAGTTGGTTTAATCTGCGAATTTTTTGACATTGGATAGGAGCGATGCCACTGTTAGATGATATTGACAGAAATGGGTGAACCATGGCCGAACACGGTGTCAGGGAAAAAGCGGTAGTCCTAAAGAGAGGCAAAAACGTGAAAACTGATCAATCGTCAAAGCGGTACTCAAAGTCCCAATTCATCATTTTCATCGATCCTACGTGTAACTGGCACTTCAGTTACTTCAAAGACCATTAATAGGCGGTTCAGAGAAATGGGGTTGAGCTCATGGAGCCCTTTGGCCGGACTACTATTAAACTTTGTATACCGACAAACACGTTTGCAGTGATGTCAGGGCCGTTCGAACTGGAATGTCACTGAATGGAGCAGAATTGTCGTCAGTGATGAGTTCCACTCCGATTTGAGCTCGATGACCAGCGTTGACGCGTCTGGAGATGCCCCGAAAAAAGGCGGGATTCCAACCCGACTGTCGGCAGCTATACGGCCCGACTACCAAGAGTGCTATCTGGAATGCCATTTCATTTCATAGCAGGACCCCTTTGGTAAGAATGTAAGAAAAGCTTGAAGTCATCCGTGGCATCTTTACAGCACAGCGGTACGTCGACGACATTTTATGTCCCGATGTGTTTTCCTTCATATCACGCAATCCTGACCATATATTTCAGCATAATACCCGCTAGCGCACAGAGATAGTTTCTACTGCTTGTTTTTCTGCTTGCCTAACATTATTTTGGCCAGTAAAGTCGTCTGACTCTCCTATTGAGGACGTTTGGAGCATCATGAAAAGGATCCTACAACCATCTCGGGACTTTATCAATCTAATGCACCAATTGAACAGAATTTGACATG
Organism: Salticus scenicus; assembly: GCA_963930645.1. Classification (NCBI taxonomy): domain Eukaryota; kingdom Metazoa; phylum Arthropoda; class Arachnida; order Araneae; family Salticidae; genus Salticus; species Salticus scenicus. The sequence continues at coordinate 186,508,551 of OZ005648.1, read as the reverse complement.
ATATGTAGTAGGAGTATATCTACCAACTCCATCAATTAATGCTAAGCCGAATAACTGCTTGCATAAGGGTCAGATGTGGACCAATGCGTTATTGACTTGTTGAAATTTGTAAGGCCGTTTCTCTTGATTAAACCATCCAAATTTTCTGAAACTATAATCATTTGTTTTTCTTCGCATGTACATCATATCTACCAATTTTCGTCTTATTTAGATAACTCCTTCTTGGGGCGTCGATTTTTTTTGTTGTAGAGTTGCCAGTATATACATCAACGACGCTTTTATATACCATTGATTTTTGAGAAGAATGTTAAATATATTTAAATTTACCTCAAAATTATTTTATGAGAAAGTTTCATGACTGGAATATAATATATCTCTTTCTACTATTGTTCTAATTAAATCACATAAAATGAACATTTATGCAACCAATAAGTTTATCAATCTTTGGATTAATGAACGATCCTTTCAGTAGAAAGAAAATAAATTGTATACTGTGATCGATTAAAATACATAAGAGTTTAGAAATTCAAACCCCTAGGCAGAAAGACAATTCATCAAATATAAAATCCAATTAGTTTTCCATCTAAGACAAATAACGAGCTTTGGTAATCGGCAGTGAAACAACAAATGAAGTTATCTTTCGATTTAAAATTTCAAATACACATACTCTTTTGAACATATGTAAAATAAGTATTAAATATTTTCAACAAGTTATATTAAAGTATTACAAAAAGATAAACTTAAGAAAGTTATGGAAACTTAACTTGCGCTACTTTACACAAAGATCGATTTAATTTATTAATATCTAAATTTTAACTCTGTTTTCTTTTTAACAATAGCTACTAATAAATGACTTCTTGAGACAGGATATAGACAATTTGAGCTAATACTAAGATTTTTAAAATGCTATGTACTTAGAATAGCGCTTAAAAGTTATAATCGTGTCACTTTTAATTTCTGAAGTGTACTGTTCTTTTACAAAGAACAAGAGTGATTAGAGAACAGTAATTGTTCAAAGGGAAATGTCTAAAAATGTTTGTTATCACTTTATAGTATTAATATAATTATTTTTTTTCCTCATTTATAACCACGTGATTATCTTTGTAGGTATTATAGCTATATCTTTTAGTAGGAAGCAATGTATAATAAACTGATTTTTGCAGTAGAACATATTTTTATTTTTATTTTTTAACTTAATAACAGAAGTATTAAAATTCATCAAATTTGGTTTATTTATAACTTTAATAAATGTATAAATAATATTACTTTTACATTTCTAATTTTAATTTTTTTCAAATTTTCAGTGATATCTTTTTTAATTTTTAAATATCAATAAAGAAAAACTTATACAAAAATAACGAATAGCTAAAAGACACATTTCATAAATGCATTCGAATCCAAAAAATTTTTAAACACATTACTTTTCATATGTTTCTTTAATATCCCAATTCATTTTATCGCATACTCATGTGTAAATTTAAAATCTGTATGTTTTAGAACTGATTTTAGAAAACTTTTGCCCATGCAATTTTCAGTTTTACATAATGGTTTTTTTTTACCAAAGTAGTTTCCTCATGTTTATGACGTTAGTGTCAATATTATGATTTCTTCGATGACCAATAACATGGAATGGGCTCTGTTAAAGATGCGTAAGAAATACTTTTACAGTTACATTATTTTAAAAATTTTTATTTGCATGGAGCAATTCCAATACTACTTTTTTTTTAATTGAACTCTTTAAGTGTTTTACTATTTTCTTTTTAAGTATCTACTGACGAATATATATATATATATATATTGATACCGATAAATTCTGTGTTATATAAATAGAAATATACAACAAATTTATATTTTTTATTATTTAAGTTTGTACAGTTTCTGAAAGTAAAACAGTTTCTTACTTTAAATGTTTGCTTACAATAAAATCTTTCTTCATATGAATAGAGTTTTATTATATTTTTATGACATTATTAAATACAGTCGGATCTCTGTTTAACAAAGTCGCTAAATTTATTTGTTTATTTATTCTTTCTTTCTTATTTGTTTATTTATTCTTTCTTTCTTATTTGTTTATTTATTCTTTATATTTGTTAATGTGTAAAAGTTTTCGCTGTGACATTTTAGTGCTACAAGAAGCGAAATAAACAATACTATAAAACAGAAATCTTTTTTAATGTTTAAAGGAAATTAATAATATTAGAGAGTCAGAACATTTCAAATTTTCTTCCCTCGCTCAATTTATAAATTAAAATTTTGTTCTAAACAGATTTTAATTTTAGATGAGTGACCTATTTTCATAATCTTGACTGCTTTGCGCAACTTGAAATATTTTTAATCCTGGGTAATAAAATTTTATTATCAGAAGCATTTTCAATGAAAATATTTCATGCTCATGCTCCAATATATTTTATTTTTCTTTTCACCATCGACAGTAATTTATTTTCTTCCGGGGGTGGGGGGTGGACAGAAAATGAAGCCAGACAGTTTTTCTCTGTCACGTATAGATTTTTTTCAATACAGGGTGCCTACCTATACAATTTCTTCCGTTACTCTTCCACCAATATAATTATATGGAAATTATTCAAGAATGTTGCCATGATTAATTAATCATGCATACCTATTGTTGTAATTGCGCTGCATTAGTGAAGCGTATAACCATACCAACCAACCCACGAACCTATTGTTATGATGGTATATGTAAGAAATTGTGTCGGTAAACATCCTGTATTGACAAAAATCTATACGTGATAGGAAAAATATGTTGCGTTTTCGGTTTCGGCACATCAAAAAACATAAAGATCAGTTAAAATCATCAAATCAAATTTTGTCAACTTCATTTTTGTAGACCTGTGTTATTTTTCAAAATAATTGCCAGCATTGTTGAAGATCTTTCTACATTCGAGCACGAACTTTTGTATGCCTCAATCTAGAGAGATGCCGCCAGCAATTTCACAAGGAATGAGTGAAACACAATAAATATGATAATGAAGTGAATCTCAGTGAATGTGTGTAAAGAAGTAAATGCGAATTTTGAAGAAAATGCATTGGCATTGTGTAATTGTGAATATTCGGTTCTCTCCAATTTTCTCTTAAACTTGTGTCAGCAAATCCTCTCTATATATAGCAAAATGATGTATGCGTTTGTGTATGTCTGTTGCTTTGTAGGCTAGCGACGGATCTTAGAGCTACAGAATTTTGCATGGAAGTTCGTATTGACCTCTCCTGATGCACCTCGAAGCCCGATTTCCGAAATTTTCATTAGTTTTTCTTAAGAAATTAGTATCTATAGAAACGTAAAAGTAAAGAGACTTTTCGTGTCCTATTAGATGAAATGGTTAGAGAGCATGTGTAGTAACGTGAACGTGGTTGGTTCGCTCCTTCGAGGGAGAATGTCTTACTTCTTCAGATAATTAGATGGAACTAGGCCAATTGATAAAAGAAAATCTTTCCGTGTCTTCACAGTTTCCTAAACCGCAAAGATGACGAGAAAGGGACAAAATAGAAAGCTAAACGTAAATATGTATTGGTCTCGTTTTAGGCAAACGGCTGATCGCAGAGCTACAAAATTTTACATGGAGGGCCGTTTTGGCTTCTCCTGATGCAACTCGAAGATCGATTTCAAATTTTTAATTAGTTGCTTTTTTTAATTAATTAAAAATTTTCAGCTGGTAAGATTGTCTGGTGCTGCCACCTGTTGTCAGCTAGTGAAGATTCTTTGACTCTTTTAAGTTCAATTTATGTCGGTTAGCACTTAAATTGAAATGTTCAGTTAAGTTGCAAATGCAAGCAGTAGGATCCAGAATCGATATAGCGTAGGCGGAGAAGACGCTGGATCCGAAAGCGAAGTTTTAAACGATTTCATTGAAATTGTTTTTAGTTTTTATTTCTAAAGTGATTTAAAATATAGTGATTAATGTATTTTGAAAATTCCTTTAACTATAGTGACTGGAAAAGAAGGCAAGACTTGGCTTGCTAGTCGTCATTAAGAGAGGGCCACCAACTTCGTTCTTCTCCATGAGCGTTTTCTCCTTCTTCATTAAAACTTCAGACCCATCTCCTTAGCATCAAATCAATAATTGCGTTTTGTCCGCAAATTTCATTTATTTAGAAACACCAATTTGTTTAATGTTCCTAATATTCTGAAAGCATATAACAAACCAAAACTAGTCGGCTGTGAGACGTTAATCATTTTTAACGCTGCTCTTGCAGCCGAGACAATACACAGCGATCTACAAATAACTTCATATTCTACTTTATAAGTCATCAAAATGGACTAGCACATGTAAAATCCCGAACGTTTCGTTCTCGGGGCAAAAACTGAAAATGGAACTTATTTTCTACATTGAGCTCGCATTTTGTCACATATGGCGTCACATTATTTTTTTAAGTTATGAACAATTAATTTTTCAAACAAAAGATATTTAAAAAAAATGAAGATAAATTAAAAAAATAATAATAAAGAAAACTTCCATCTTAAACAGTTTTTAATATTGAATGAGAATAAATATATATTTATAATTAGTTTATTTTAGTTTGATACCAAAAGAAAAAAGAAAATGCGTTTTCGTTTGGTATGTTTTGTCTAAAAGAAATAGGCCTCCGTCCTAATAAAAGAGGAAGACTGATAATTTTTCTACCAAAGTGAAAGTTAATTAGCCTCTGTAAATCACAATTAAAAAAAAAAAAAAAAAAGAAAAAAAAATGACTATTTCAAATGTAGAAGGGTTTACTTCTTGGAAAATCCAGTTTCAGTTCTTTCAGTATAATAATATATGTAGGGGGAAAAAATGCTTTTTTATAAGTTGTGTCTTATAAGAAAAAAAAACTGTAAATAGAGAATGCTCTTCGCTTTTTGGAGGTAATTTTACAAGGAAATTTTTAAAATAGGGTTTCTCCACATGAAAAGCTCATAAAGATGAGAAAATAGCGAAATAGAGGTTCGTTACGTAAATAATCGACTTCATTTAACATTTAAAGTATTGCTCTCACGAATAGTACGTATATCATTACACAGACCAACATGATACGTATCAAACACTATTGTAGTAATTTAAATATCTTTTCATCATATGAACATGTTTTCTCAACTTTACACAGGATAACAATGTGTAAGAAGTTCATTTTTTAAACAAAGTTTAAGAAATTTTCTTCATGATTACTTTCATCTACTCTCAGAAAATGTTTCATATCTGTATCTGATTGACGAAAGAATTAATATCTGATCTGATAAATAACATCTGATACTAAGTACTTTTTGGGGAAAAAATCTGATACTAAGTACAGCTTACAAAGAAATATTCAAAATGTGTCGTCTTAAAAAAATATTTAAAAAAAAAAAATGTATGTGATACTACTCTTCATAAAACACCAGAAAGTGAAAGAATTATCGGCTGAAATGAATTACAGTGACCACAAAAAACTATCAAAATTAAGCATATTTGGCGATTTTACACTGTTAGGTGATTGATTTTGAGTACTTGGCGGCGAAGCAAAACACGGTTCTGTTCGTACACGGCAATCTTGGTGCTAGCAAACTTATCGGCTAACAGCGCTAAATCACCAAAAATACTTAGTTTTGATATTTTTTTGTGATAGCTGTAATTCATATCAGTCGATATTTTTTTCACTTTCTGGTTTTTATGAAGAGTAGAATCACATATATTTTTTTCGATATTTTTTGAAGATGACACCTTTTGAATGTTTCCTTGTAAGTATCAGATTTTTGTTGTAGTATCCCAGAATTAATTAATTGTTACAAAAAACAATATAACCTTAATTTATTTATATTTCTACAGCTGAATCAGTTTTTAATGGTACAGATTCGGAATATCGCCTTTATATTGCATTGTATGTAAATTATGTACCATGTAACTAGTAACTAGTCATATGAGGATTGCTTTAAATGCATTCTTACATTTCTCTATATTTTCTGGTAATATCATTATTTTTAACTTTCCGACCGCTTTGAAAAAGGGTAAATTTAAAAAGCTTCTTTCACTGTACTGTTATTACAATACATGAAAATGAAGTTTATTTATAAGTGAAATTAAAACTACAGTACAACTTGGATAATTCGAAGTTGAAGGGACCAGAAAAAAATTCGAAATATCCAAAAATTCGAATTACATATATCTTGTCAAAAAGATGAGATAAATTAAAAAAGTAAAACTCTACGATCAATGATTTAACAAACTTTATATCTGAGAATACCTCTACATTCAACCCTCTCCCCCCCCCCCCATAAAATCAATATTTTTTTACGAGCTTAATTATTCAACACTTTTTAAAAAATAGTCAGATATTTTTGATTGCTTCTTTAAGTACAATGTTTGTGTCATAGCGTATGACTTCAACCTATTAATTGATACAAAAATAGAATCTTCTACATTAGACATGACTTTCAATTAACAAACCCCTGAAAGTTCATGTATATGGACCATATCTTCTGTTTCACTAGGTAGGAAATACTCTTGTATTTCCTTATCCTTCTTTTGAAAGACAGTTAACAAAATAATGCAGCTGAGAAAAATCTCAGGAACAAATTTTACTGTAATATTTTAAAGGTAATCGTGTGAAAAATTCGAATTATCCAAAATAGAATTCGAATTAGTCATGATTTTTTAACATTATTTTAATACAAAATTCAAGGGACCGAGTAAAAAATTCGAATTATTCAGAATTTCGAATTAAACAAGTTCGAATTATTCAAGTTTCACTGTATATACGAAAATAGAGCTTGTTATTACTATACACCACTTTCACATTTATACCTTTTCGCAACAGCAAATTGAAAACTCATATTTTATTAATTTTGAATTTTAAATGCATTAAGAAAAAACAAAAGCTCTCTCTCGATGAGAAGATATGTGTAATTAAGCGGTCAGAAAGTTATTTATTATTATTTTTATTTTAAATATAAATGATGAAAAACTGCATAATTGTATTGAAAATTTTGAATTAAACTTAAGAGATTTTTGTCATATCCTCCTTTATTTAAAGAATTTACGGTTTAATACATTCTAGTTTAAATTTTTTACAATTTTTACACATATCTTTTAACATTTTTGCACTTTCGAAATAGATTTTTTTTCCTTTCTTACTGAGATTTTTCTAATTGTTTACATATGTATTACTCTCCTTTAAAACCATAAATGGTGAGATAAAATCTAAGTAGTTATTGTTCTTCTTATTTTTTTTTCAGTATTGTTATAATATTAGTATTTTATGAATTCAAGAAAAAGAAGTAATAATCTACATTAAAAAAAAAAGAAGAAGAAGGACATTGCTTTGATTCACGTCTGACTTTTTGCCTTTATTTGTGGCATACTTAACTTAAGAATGAGTGATTTCGCGGAACTTGCTACATTTTTAGATTGTCTAGATAGAAAATTCCATTTAATATAAACAAAACAATAATAGTTATTATAAATAATACACATCTTTTCCATTTCAGAAATTTCAAAAATATTTTTCGTTATATGAAAAATTAATTTTCTTTTTATTTCCTTTTTTTTTTTCTTTTCCTATGATTTTTTTTCTAGTATTTTTTTACATGCCAGTCAAAGGTTCTGTTTATAATTTGTATATTTCCTAAGCAGGGTATGTATTGACTGACGCTTGTCGTATACAAGAGTCTTATACGATTAATTGCAATCAATAAATTACTTTTTATATTTGTATACTTATTTTATTTATTTATTTATTTATTTTTTTAAATATATTTAATATTAGTAGTAAAGGTCAGAAGAAAAAATATATATCGTATGTATTCTGGCAAGAAAACATAATGCATAAAATTATGCATATAAATAAAATATAAAAAAAATGCTATTTAAAAATTTTAACTGCAATTAATATGATATGAACAAAATGTCTTTGTTATCTTTTTACTTGAATATATGAAGACAAAAATTCATTTTTAAGTCAAAAATATAAACAAAAGTCTATTAACCTTCTTTATGAAAACGTTTCCCATTGTTAATACATCTTAAACTTTTATTTTATAATTTTAGCTGATCTTTACGTATTATGGTGAGTTGAAACTGAATCTGAAACGACTTTCTCTATCACGAATAGATGTTTGTCAATAGAAGGTGTCTACTGACACAATTTCTTCCGTGAGTCTTTCACCAATATACAAATATAATATATTTTATAGTATGTTTCCATGGTTAATTATAATTAATCGTGAAAAAATACTATAAATTACTAAAAGTTAAGAAATTGTGCCTGTAGTCACCCTGTATTGACAAAAATCTATACATAATAGGGAAAAATTAGCTTCATTTGCGGTTTCAGAACACCATAAAACCATAAATATAGTAATGTATATCATCCCCACGTTATCGTGCAAAAATGTTTGATGCCAGAAAAGAGGTTTAAAATCAGCCATTAGAAAAGAAGAAAAGAAGAAAAAAAAGAAAAATGAATTTGAAACTGTATCTAGAGTTTTTTATTCACCTTTAGTAAATAAATTATTAATAAATTTTATTTACTAAATTATCCATGTGTATTCTTGTGTGTAATTTACTCGGGGAAAGACAGCCATTAGAGTGACTTTTCCCAAGAAAAAAGGAATCACTTTTTTCCTCTCGTTGATCAATCTATATCTTATTACTGTATCTATGCATAAAACAGACGTATCAGCTAAAATTATTAATCCAAATTTTAGCAACATATTTTTGTAAAACTGTGTAATTGTTGTAAATTAGATTTTTTTTTCATACATAGTAATTTTATCTTATAAGAATTCACAAATCATTTTTTATTATTTTTCAATAAAGGCAGTATATGATGAAGATTATTATAAATATTTTTCAAAGAACTCAATATTTCAGATTATTAATATTATTGTCATTATTTTATGAATGTTTTGTCGCGTCAAATTTAAATGTAAGTGACGGATGGAGCTTTGGATTTTTCTGCCCTTTTATTGGAATACTTTTGACAATCTTACAGCCATGTTTTTAAATTGTTCAAAACTATATATGCAAAATATTGAATTAATCGATACTTTCCTCAGCGTCGAAGTAACGATTGGTGGTTAAAATTCCTATTTTCAAGAAATCTCTTAAGAAAAATATTTCACGTGTAAGGTTAAAATTTAACAATAAAAAATAAAAACATGAATATAGACTATGCAAGATGTATATTGCAAGTACTTCTTAAAGTAACAAATATATATATATATATATATATATATATATATATACAGTCGGTAACAAAAGTGTCCGAACACTAGCAAAAATTCCTATGTAAAAAAACTACACTTCATACGGTTCTGTTAAATATATCCTTATCGAATCATGTTCATAGACTGACTAAGAACAGGATTCAACAAGGATTTATTTAATCAAACCGTATGAAGTGTACTTTTTTTACATAGGAATTTTTGCTAGTGTTCGGACACTTTTGTTACCGATTGTATATTTAAATAAGTATTTCAATAATGTTTCGCTTAATGTTTTATTCATCACCATTCAACACTAACATTTCGTCCAATTTTTTAAACAATTTGCTGCTTATTCAGCTTTCTTATTCTAGGTAGTATATATAAGCATTCTCTTATAATTATTGTTGTTGTTTTTCTATCTTTGTAATTTATATTTAAATATTTTGAGTTTTTCTCCATTTCTGTTTCTTCCAGTTCATAGTGATTATATATAAATTACGATTAAATTAATCATTTTAAATGTGTTAGTTTGAGGCGCTCTCGCTTTTTTTTTTTTTTTTACTAAGGTTAAATGCACTGAGATTATTTTTCAATTTATTAATTTTACGCACAACCTTTCATCATCTTCTCGAAAGAAAAATGTTTCAAAAAAGGAGTATATTTTCCATTCTTAGCGTAATTATTCAAGTTGTTTGGCAATTGTTATCGTCTATTGAATTTGAATAATTTTCATCAGCACACGAGAGTTTCTGCTAGATTAAAATCGACAAATCGAAATGCACTTGTCATTTGACCGTTCGGAATTTTCCGCGATTTTCTTGAAAGTTTGAGATAATTAAGATAAAATTTCTCAGAAAGGTCCCACGGGAGGCATTTTATCCAGACCTAGGTCCTTAGTGCAGAATTTAATTCCTACACGAACATTATCCCTATCTTCTATCTCTATTCCCTTAAAATATGCACCCACTCCGATTTGCTTTTTTAGCATTTGTTTGTTTATTAACTCTGTGTGCGATTTCTTTTCTTTTTCAAAAGAGGATTTCCTTTATTTCTCTTACATCAGTTTAATTGTAACAATATTTATACAGTAAAACCTCGGTCTATCGTTTTTCAAGGGGTGCGTGAAAAGAAAAAAAAGATGAAAGCGGGGAAAACGACTAATGCGGGTATAAGTCAAAACAAGAAGAAAACAATTTTTAGGAAATAATACAGTATATACAATGTATATAGTATACTACTAATAAAAACTAATTTGTTACATATCAAACTGTCAAAGAAATAAATAAATGTTGTTGAACATTAAGTGAAATTTATTTTTAAAAATTAATAATTTTCTATTGGGGTTTTTGTTCCTTTTATAAATTAAACAAAATTTTTTCCAGATTTACAACATTTTTCTGGTTCTTTTCTGTAATTTTATGTACTTATATAAAAGTTCGTACATTTTCAAAGGCCATAATTGCATCATTTGCATGAAAATTATCCTCTGTTTCTTCGCCATTAATTTTATTTTTGAAATCACACTTTTCTTCTATAATTTAGGATACCGCAAGTCACAACGCCTTGATCGATGTAAATATTATCACTAAATTTTGTACCAGACGCATCCTCTGCTACATGCAATTACTCTTCATCTGCGTTATCAGCATAATCATCAACATCAATTTCTTGCCCTTCTATTTAGTATTCTTGATAACTTTTTCGAACAAAACTGCATATCATAAAAGAATTTTCTGAATTACTGAAGAGACTACTTCTTGCCAGGCTGAAATTACAAAATTCATAGATGGTCCGGAGACATGGCATCACAATTTTGATCCTCCATGGAAGTAGGAAAAGGGTTATTTTGGGATGAAAGAAGTAATTCCAGTTTGTATGCTATATGGAACCGCTTGACCTTCAGGAGAAAATTTTTACAAGGTCAGTAGAAAAATTTTACAACGATGAATGCGGGAAAACGACTTTTTGTAACACGATACATGCGGGTTTGGTTAACATTATTTACATACAATTTGTGCCGGTGCCATAAAAATAAAACTATCAATGCGGAAAAACAATGGATGCGGGAACGATAGATTAGGGTTTCACTGTATATATAATTTGGGTGTATGTTTTGCAAATTAGTTACTGAGTTCTGTATGGTTTTGTAGCAACATAGATAGAATGTTTTATGGTTTTACTTTTATTCATTTGTTTCTTCAATTATTTAAAATAGAAGTATGTTATGTTTAATTTAATTCATATAAATGCATTTTTTAGGGATAACTGTTTTGATTTTTATAAAAACGTATATGAGGCTCAGTTTTATAATTCAGATAAAATTATTATTTTTGTGTTCGTTTTATTTTATTTGATATTTTTATTTTGCTAATAGCATGGTCTTTTCTTAGTTTAAGCAAGCTAAAAAGAGAGTACATATGGTAACGCTGGGCTAAACCTCAAAATTTTGTCTCAAATCAACGTGGCTTACTAATAAGTTTTAGAAACTAAGATTTCATTTATCTTTTAATGATAATTTTAATTTATGATAATTTATGATTAAGTATTTATGGCACTATAACACACACACACACACATATATATATATATATATATCATATATTATTGTACACATTAGTATTACAATATATAGATAGTATATTTGTATATAAATTCTCTTTAAAATAAAGAACAAAATAGATGCTTTGCTATACTTGTGTGCCAATTATCATCGTTATTATTTTATTTTTTAATTTCTTTTTCTTATTTATTTATTTATTTTTATGATTATATATTTTATTGATGGAGGAAAGTGAAACAAATATTTTATATTTCAAAATAATTTTATTTCTGTAACTTTAAAATTTAAAATCTTTATTTCTGAATAAAGGGCTTTAAGTTTTTATCATATTTTCCTTTGAAAATAGTAAATTAAATTCAGTCGAAATTGCTCTATTTTATCAGATTTTTCCTTATGCTTTATATAATTCAAATATTTATATATAGAAATTATCTAGTTAAAAAAAATAAACGCTTTTTTTTAATTTGCAATGAATTAATATAAAATTCAAAATACCAAATCCGAATTTAATTTATGTAATAAATAAAGTAAAATTAATAAAATATATTAACTCTCTCAAGGATATTTTAATTCAGATTGTTTTATCTTGATTAAGTATATTTTCATAATTTATATATGTGTGTGTGTGTGTAAGTGTGTGTAAAATTAGATATATTAACTTGAAAAAACATTATAATATACAAAATAGCAAAATAATAAAATAATAAAATATTATGAATAATTCAGATTATAATATTCTAAAATATTTTGTTTATTAATTGAAGTATTTTTAATACTTAAACATACTTATATATTATTATCATGAATTTTGGTAGTATTGTTATAATATTATCACTGTTATCTTCAATCATTAGAAAAAATGTATACAAACATTTGCAAGTAAAAAAAAATTAAAATGATAGATTATTTATTCAAAAGACAAAAATAATTAAAGAAAGACAATTTATTCAGTTCCTTGAAACATATTTATTTAGTTGTAATATTATCATGAAAATTCATAAAGAAATTTTTTATGAAGAGTCTTGAATCATAACTATCTCGAATATAACTGCAACAATTTTTTTCCTAGGAAGAGAGAAAAGAAAAAACAAAATTATATATATATAATAGTGCTTAAAAACTAATTCAACATCAACCAACTTATCAAACCATATTTTTAAAAAACATACTGAACAACAAAAACATAATTTCATACTATTAAAACTTATTTTCTTTGAAAGAAAATAGTTATTGTTAAAAGAATATCAAATGCAAACTTTTTAAGGATTTTTTTACTATTTTTACAGCTATTTTTAAAATTCTTCGCTCTCTCTGTGTCTCTCTCTTTATATATGTATTTTTTTTTCTTGATTATTTTTATATAATTTCAATAATAGTATATATACATTTCATATAAGGATGCTGAATGTTGTTTAATTTTAGCAGTTTCTGAGAAAAAATTAAAACAATAATCTAAAACAAAAATTTCGAACAATGCATGCATTATTACGCATATGATTTTTCTAAAGTTTTAAGTAAGGAAAAACCTATTATGAAACCTTTTACTTATAATATTAGTCTTAAAACTAAAAAAAAAGGCAAATTTAAGTATGTCTGACATCAAAATTCTTAAAACGCAAAACAGGTGATAAATGAGATAAAAGGTATGATTTGGAGGAAATTAGTGGACAGATATTTATCAATCAGTGATATCAGGCATTGTAAAAATAATATATGCCTGAAAATATACCAGAATATAATTTAATATATGAGGATGGTTTTAGTTTTGAAATTTCAAAATCGGTATTTTTTTCTAATTTCGAAATATCAGGAATGTCTAGTTCATTTAATGGAAAAGGTTATAAAACATTTACTTATTTCAAATAAAAATTACTGTATGATTTAAAATACATGTAAGTCTTAGATAATAATATAAATAAGAACAAAAAAACATGCGGTTTGCATTGATTGTCAACACTTTCTAACTGCACGTACTCGTTCCATGGTATAACCATCAATGTTCTTTGCCTACGTTTTCACACAAGGACAGACCGTAGGACGTAAAAGCAGAAAGATAGACTAATTCAATTCATAATCACACTTAAGTTTTCAAAACACTTATCAGAAACAGAAATGCAATTTCAGTAATTTTCTATTGTAGCCATTAATTTACAGTCGGGAGCAACACCCGCTTCGTTATTAATTGACGCAGAAAAGTCTAATAGCTGTCATTTAACAGGTAATTACGTGTACTGTTTGACAATGCTGTCAAATTTTGAATTAGGGATCATCTACATATTGAAATTAGCGCCAACTTTGATTTTTGTGTCAATAGCAGTACACAATTTTGACTTCATATTTGAATTTCTGAGAGTCCGGCAGTGCGGAAAGATATACAGTTTGTATACTTTATCTTTAGTATTCACAGAGTTATAATCAAAAATGTGTTTGGGGGTTATGTGTGAATTTAGAAAAATAAAATTAAGGTCGAATAAGAATTAGACAAAATTTTATTGTTTTACACCGGAAAATTTTCAGGAAAAATATATATTAATTAAATGATAATAAAAACATTATCATCTTTGAAACACTTTGGTTATATATGATTTCAGATTTTTACATGCGTATATACTTAAATACTTTATTAAATAATAGATTTTAGATGTATTGAAATATATTACACTTAATATTTGTCAATGTTCTCAGCATTTGCGATATTTGTCTATTAAAAAGTGTCTATCATGGCTATACTAATCACCAATAAAACTTAAATTTTCTTCCACTTTATTTTGTAGATGTGACATAATACACGAACTGAAATAATATAGCTATTATATCTTCAAAAAACGAATAAAATAAACCTTTTCAGATATATTATTGTGAGGTATCATGAAGAAAGCATTATACAATATTAATCGTACTTACCAATTCTGGGCCAGTTAAACTTTTTGAAACAGTATGATTTGTTTTGTAATTTCTATTAAAATATTGTTTCTTAATTAAAATATATTTATAAAAATAATTTTTAAGACTAAAAGTAGCCTTAAAATAATAATCAACTACTTCCCCCCTCCCCCCCCCAAAAAAAATAAATAAATAAAGCAATAAAGCAATACATGAACTAAATGATTAACCCTTTAACTATCACAGTGGTTAAGAAGCGATTTAACAAGTCTGCCTTGCATTCAAATCTATTTTTTTTTTTTTTTTTTTTTTTTTTTTTTTTTGACAATTTTTACGTACCACCTATTTTTCTAGTTTAGTTTAAGCAGTAAGCCTCACCTATTTAGCCGATTTTTCTATTTTAATGTTTGTTTAAAGAATTCAAAAAATATCACCAATAATCGATGAGATAAATACCATTTGTGTATATTTTTCCCGACGGAAATTAAGGACTTTAATGCGAATATGCAGTATCACTTTTTCTTTTCTTTTTCTGCATTGTTTTGGTTTAGAATAGCGATGATAGGCGGGGCTTGTTTTCCATAGAAAATAGGAATTTTGTTTTTCTATCAGTAATGTATAAAAATTATCTTTTTTGTTTCATTTCTTTGTATTTGACATTTTTCTTGTTTACAGTTTGACCCGTAAATGAAAATTAAAAATATTTCATTTAATTTTCTCTGTTATAAAGATTTTCTTCGTTCTTTTATGCAAAACTTCAGAATAAACGGCCCCTAAGCCATTCCAAAAGAAAGATTTATTTATATGCAATGAGCTGCAAATTTGCACGCCTGTATTTTTCAGCATTAGGATTCGTTTTCTATAACAATTAATACAGGTCATAATTCATGTGTATATTAATATGAATTTATTAATATTTTTCATAATTAAAAATATTTTTCAGAATCAAAAGTTATCATGGATTATGTTTGTGTTTCTTCACTGTATCAATTAAAAAAAAGAATTATATGTATCAAGTTATTTTTTGTGAAAATATTAATAAAAGTTTCAAATATGAATTTAACATTAGCAACTTCAAACTTTGAATGCTTATAACTCTGAAAAAATAAGCAAAATATAAAATCAATATACATTTTCGCATTTTCGAGACTATTACTATTGAAAAAAATCAAAGTTTGTGCGTGTTTTAATATGCAGACGACCCCAATTCAAAATTTCGCATCATTTTCTAAAAGTACTCACATTTCCCCGTCGAATAATACCTGATACATTTTGTGCATCGATTAGCAACGAACTTATGTCGAGTATCTCTTTTTTTTTCCCCGACTTTACATGAATATTGTAATATAGTGTTGTAAATCTGACCACTAAATATATCATATTACATATTAAAAAAAACTCTTTTAGCATATTAACAATGAAAGTCCTTTACAATATGATTTTTGCACTAGAAAATTATTTAAATATGATTTATAAAAGTGCCTCTCATAAAACGCAATGCATTGGCATTCTTTTGGGTATCTATATATACAAACCGTTTGTAATACTAACATCATTCTCGATAGGGTACATTCCATTTAGAAAACTAAATAGCATATATCACTTTGTAGAAAATCTGAAAATATTTACGGACACTGGAGGCGTACAGACGAATAGAAATGCAGACAGATAGACTAATTTAAATTGTAATCATTCTTAAAAATAGTTTAAAAAATTTTTCGAATATTTATTAAATATAAAAATGTAATTTTGAAAATTTCCAGTTATAGGCCTTAAAGTATCAGATTTTTTTCCCTGTAAAACTAATAATTATACTGCTAATTATACTGTATTCTAAAGGGAACATATTTTGGGGATATGAATAATGAAAGTCAATTTCATTAGGATTTAAGCAAAATAACAGTGTTAAAATGTGGTTTACAGACGTTCGTCTCATAAAACACAATGCTTTAGAATACTTTTGGGATACATGTGCACAATCCAGTGCTGTTATTTAGTACATTCTCAATAGGAAATATCCTTTAGTGAACCTGAATAACAAAAATAAGTTTCAGAGAATCCTATTAATGTTTACGCAAGCTAAAGAGTGGACAGACAGACAAAAAAATTGAAGTCGTAAACACTTTTCAACTTTGTTGGAAAATGTTAAAAAAACAGAGAGAGAGAGAGAGAAATAAAGAGAATGTAATAATGTATCAGTACTTTAAGATTGTGTATCTCACTTCACATAAATTGATTTTCTTTATAATTTAATATAAAAATATAAAAATATTTAAAATATTTTAGTTTTTGGAAACATTATATTTTCCTTTTCACGTAATAACTTAAAATAAATAAATACATAAATCTAATAAAATTGCACTTTGTTATGATTTATTTGATCTCGTTTGAAATATTTTAAATTAAAAAAAAAGTTAACCCTTTTAAGCTTGATGTAATAATTTAGATATTTCTTAAAAATTCTGTTACAGAATTTCAAATTAAAATGAATTTCGATGTATCACAATATTTTTTAGAAATTATATTGCATCTAATATATTGTATTACATTTATTGCAATAATGTATATTCTAAAGAAGTATAACTTACCTCCAGTAATAGGCTTTAATAATATCCACTATAATAGCCACCATATCCATAGTTGGGGTAATAACCTCTGTTTCCATATGAATTTCCGTAGTACCCGTCATAATAATTTCCACTGCTGAAACTTCCAAGTCCTCCATATCCTAGATTAGAATATCCGTAAATAGGTCGTCTGTAATAGCCAGCGTAAGCGAATGCTAAACAGGCCAAAAGCAAAATCTAAAAAAAAAAATATGTATATATATATATACATCAAATTATCAGCACTAAAATGTATCGTAATACTAATTTTGAAAGGTAATGAAGAAAAAAAATTGAAATCAATTACCATAATTTGAAAAGAAAAAAACAAAAAAGAAGAAGAAGAAGAAAGAAAAATAAGAAAAAAAAATCGCAATAAACATTTTTCGGTGAACTAACTCAGCATGACGCTTTATCAGACAGAAACTTTTCCACATTCATGCTGCACTATTTTCTAATTTTTTTTCATTTGATGAAGAGTGTTACTTAATTGTTTCAAAAAGAAAAATAATACTACAATGATTTGTAATTTAAAGTATTTACTTACGCAGTTTTTATTCATCATTAAAAAAAATCTATTCTTATTTATATTGAAAGGGAAAATATTGTTAAAAGCATATTCGAAAATTTTAAGTTTATAAAAAAACATTTATCGTACAAATACAAATTTGAGCTGGTTAAATCTCAGTGAATGAAAAATAACATTTCTTTGATAAATGTAAAGTAGTATTAATAAGCTGTATTATTATCAAGCATAAATGTGTAATTCTAGGAGGTTCTATTAAATTATAGATATAAAATATAAATTTTTATTCATTTTGTGGATACTTAAAGAACAAAATTGGACTAAATCAAAATTTATACGAAAATAAAAATGCATGTTTGTTTATTATAAGGAATGATTTATTTTCTAAAAAGAAAAAAAGCACATTTTCCTATATAAAAAAACGTATCAAAAATTTGGATATTAATTTGATAATTACTACACAATTCTTTTAATATTTTTAAAGTGAGTACAATATTTATTAAATCTAATAAGTGTCAAAATGTTACATTAAAATTGAATATTTATTCCTAATGAAACCATGCTACTATTTAAGGCGTGTGTAACTTGAATTACATATATATTACTAAAAATTTTAATTCTTACACCGCCGCAATGAAAAATAATTTTAAAGAGATTATTACTAAAGTATACATTTTATACTAAGGCTTTTAAACCTGGAACATGTGTAAAAAATTACATTAAAATAAAGATTTAATTTTATTATATTTTATTATATTTTATAGTTTTAACATATTTATTAAATATTTAAAAGTATATCTAAAACAGTTTTTTTTTTTAACTTACATTCCTAAGCTATTTATGACAAATAAATACAAAAGACAATTAAAACGAATTGAACATGTTGTTTCAATGACTATATTTACTATAATTATATTCTAAATAAAAAGAATATTTGAAGAAAAATAATAGTTTTCAAGTAAACTAAACTTACCAAAGTCTTCATCATTTTCTTCGAAGAAGAATGGAAATTATTTAGTTAATATAAGAATGTTTAAATGAAATGAAATGTACAGCTCATGTGAAAGTTTACTCTTTATATATAAAACCATTTTACGCATGATTGTCAATTTCTGTCAAAAATTTCTATATCATTTTACTAAATCAAAATTTCAAAAACTACATGCTCTATTTAAATAAGATTTATTGTTTCTGTTAAAAAAAAAAAAAAAAAAACATTCAGAAAATCATATTTTGGACATCGACTGAAAGGAGTTGATTAATATATTTAAAGATATATCAGTAGAAAAAATTATTTAATCATTTAAATACTTTATGAAGAAATTGGAAGAAAGACCATAACTTGTTCTTGTCTCGTTTTACTATCAAATTTTAGATTTCAGATCAGATAATCTTAATCCTGTTTTACAATCTCTGACAATAATCTTTCTGAAGCATTATGTAGAAACAACATATCTAAACAGATGTATGGAATATGAAAATTTTTATCTCTCCATAGTAAGAAAAGTTCAGTAGAATTAGGGGTCTATTTGGCAAATGATTAATTAAAGAAAAAGTTATCACACTACATAAAATCAAATTAAACTCGTATTCAACTTTATTTCACAATATATGTTTTATTTTTTCAAGAAATATCATGAATAATATTATTATTACTATTATTCTTATTGTTGAAAATTTAACACTTTGAGTGATATGTCAGCCATCGGTGGCTGACACTGAATTTTCTGTTTAGGTGGCGTGAACCACCGGTGGCTGACAGTGTACAATATGATATAAAGCCGCTTCAAGAACTGGTGACTGACACACAAGCGTAAAATAGGATATAAAACTAAAATAAAATTGCATTGTTTTAAGTAATTACTGAAAATTTATTAAAAATTTACTTAATTTTTATTTATTACTATATTATTTTACTGAAACATGGCGAACACGCTACACGCTTCTAAGCAGCATGCGTGGCCTGACGGGGATTTTCTTAACCCTTTGAAGCAGATTTCTCATCAAACATAATTTTTACACTTTTTTGATAGTTTTAAGTTATTTTATATCTAAATAAGTGGAAAATGTTATATTTAAAATTTTAATTAATTTTGGTTCTAAAATATAGAGTGGGGCACCGGTGTCCCTTTCTGCGTTAAAGTAAATTCATCATGGGACACGGGCGTCCCATGAATAAATATTTTTACAAATTGCACTTATTTACAATTACTTAGATATAGGAGTAGCAATAATTCATCACTGGTCTTTTTTAAACAATCAAATTTAATTAGAAATAGATTTTTGAAATTGGTTGATAAAAAAATTTTCAAACTACTTTTATTTAACATTTTTATTTTAGTAAAAAATTTACTCTGATAATCTAATAGATTTTTTATAGTAA
Source organism: Salticus scenicus (assembly GCA_963930645.1). Taxonomy (NCBI): domain Eukaryota; kingdom Metazoa; phylum Arthropoda; class Arachnida; order Araneae; family Salticidae; genus Salticus; species Salticus scenicus. The sequence goes on along the minus strand of OZ005648.1, from coordinate 186,488,421 downwards.
CTATTAGACTCTCTTTTATAATAAAAAACTATCATATAGTAATAATATTTGTAATAAGAGCGTCAAGAAATAAATAAGCAAAAGGGACACCGGTGTCCCATCTGCGTCAAAGAGTTAAGAATTCGCGTGGCGCTCAACGTGTTAAGAAGCATTTCAATGAATGCTAATTATTTCATCGAATAACTCACCAGAATTACAATGAAAGAAAAATAGAAATAAAGAGCGAAATCAAAATTATGCAAATATTTGCAACCTGATTACATAACGTATAAAAAAGTAACGTATGAAAAAGAATGTATAAAAAAGTATATATATATTTTGAAAACATCAAACTGTACTTAAAAAATTGCAATATTCTACGAAAAAATGCTTTAACTGCAACTGAAAAATACAAACTAATATTTTCAATGAATGCATTCAGTGTAGATTTAGAAAATGAAATAAAAAGGATAAAATTGTACTTTTAAAAAATTAAAGAACACGCTTTTATTGAAATCTGAACTAAAAAGTACGAAATATCTATCTTTATAGTATCAAAATGATGTGTAAGAGAAACTCGTGTGAGTGATACAACACAATATTTACATACTTTTATAAAATAATTTAGAATTAAACAAAAACCATTTTTTAAAAATCTCTCCTGACTGGGCTCGAACGTTAGACCTTTAGGTTCGTAGCCCGGAGCTTTACCTCACAGCCACAGCTTTCACGTAGGGAAAGTCTTTGTTTACAATATAGGTTTTTGTTTGCTCCCAGAGCGGTTACAAACATACATACAGGTGAAGCTAATAAAAGCGTGTTAAAAATATATAAATAAATATTAAATATCATTCTTTTAAATCCACTAATTCTTAATTTTTCTGCTTATTTTTTTTTCTAACTCACTAACTGGAAAATTTGTAACTATAAATTACGTATTTAGCCTATATTTATACAAATATAGTTCTTAAAAGTTAACCCTTTAAGCGTCTGAAGTAGAAAAATATAATATAGTTTTCACTGTAAGTTCTTTAAAATGTATTAAAACAATGGATTTTTTATTATGAATTTAAAGGTAAACCTCATTACTATTGTGTATGAAATGAAGCTTAAAATCAGTCATTTTACGCAATTTAAATATATGTTTATCTAGAGACAAACAATCACAAAAACTCGTACACGACCGTTTTAATGGAATCCATATAAATTTAAAAAATGTAATACTGTTGCATGACAAAATCTCCTAAAACTATACACGTTGAAAGTATCATGCAGTCTTTTTTTTAAAAAAACTAACATATATTCATTCTCATTGCGCCCCCGCATGAAAATTAATTAATATATTGCATACGGAGAACGCTATTTAAAGTGGCTATTCATAAGAAAGTACTTTCGGTAACATAAACATTATTAAAAAAGACAAAATGGTTTAATTAAAGTATCCGTTAGTTTGGAAATATCGAGTCATTAAATAAGTAAGGAACAAAAACAGTTTTTATAAAAATATAAGGAGTAATATATCTCAAGAAAAGAGTTTCAATCAAGATTAAATTAAAGAATAACAGTACATATCAGAAAAGCATATAAAATTGTTACCTGGCATATTAAATATAATAATGTATTTAAAAAATATATATAAAACGTTATGCAACATTTTCAGCTTCAAAATGACCGAAAATTAAAAATATATATATAGCCGAAGAAAGTGCTATAGTTTCGAGCCAAATACTTTATAATAAATATTGTACTGCTATTGGATATTTTTCTTACCAGTTGAAAAAAGAAGCATAGTCTTATTTTTTATACACAATAATTGTATAATTTGAGGGATTTTGTATTTTAAGTTATCAGCTTCAAAGACCTTATTCTTCCAATCTTTAAATAAATTAAAGTTTTAAAAAAAAATGTTTTTTGTTGGAAACTTTTATATCATTGGAAACCACTATTTTCACAAAAGTTTCTTAATTCGCTAAGAAAACACAATAGTTAAAAGCAGAATATTGTATATTAAATATTGTACTACATAATGTACATTTTTCGTACCGAATGAAAGGGTGGAGGGAGATTCGCCTTACTTTGTACACTAAATATTGTTTAATTTGCGCGATTTTTTATTTTATGGTGTTAGCTTACAAAGGTCTAATTCTTCAAATCTTTAAACAAGCTGAAAATGAAAAAGAAAGAAAGAAAGAAAAAGAAAAGAAAAGACAGAAAGAAAATTTTTCGAAAACTTTTCTATCAGTGAAAATCACTATATTCTTCCAATAGTTTCTTAATTTCCTATGTCTTAAACCTATTTTGTTTTTCAACTCTTTTTATCGCAGAAATGGTTAATTGAATTTTGTTCAGTGAACATGTATCAGTCTAAAAGTTACGAGGACAAATTTTCTGAAACACAAGAAAAGTTTTATCGTTTTAGACATTTTAAATTGAATCATGGAGAAAAACAATTTATGTATCCAAATGAAATAAACTGAAAATAAACTAAACAGAGTACTGCTTTTAACATATGTTTAAAAACATTATATATAAATCTTAAATAAGTAAAATATATAATTCATTAAATCGACTGGCATGATTATTTAATTGTTAACTGACATAATGAAAACGATTTCATTTTTCAATGCTACAAAATTTAAAATTCTCTGAAATTTTCTGTTCAAATGTTTTTGGAATAAATTATCTCAATAAAAATAAATTTCTTGAAATTCTCATATCTAGAAAAAATATTAACTCTTAAAGATAACGTTAAATAATTAAAAAATAATATTTCTCAAAGGTTCTATTTTCGTTTTAAAAGTAGATATTTGGTCCATACAATTTTTACTTACTATTTAGGCCATATATTTTAAAAACTAATATAAAAATTTAATAAGAAATGTTTTATTTTATATATAATTTAATATAATTTTGAAATCTTAAAACGTGACTGCAGTAAAAAAATAAATAAATAAACATTTCCAAGAAAACAATAATTACTGCCAAGAAACAGTTTATTTCTTTCTGTTTCACTTTCTTTTTTTTCTTTTTTTTTTCTTTTTTTAAATAATGTATAATATAAATTGTTTAATTTAATTTGGATAGTATCCAATATTTTTCTCCGACTCATAATTGGTATTTGCGAACACAGACTCAAAATATTTTCAAGAAAAATCGTAAAAACTCTCTTTGTAAACATCTGAGAACATTCATACATTAAAATTGCCTATAAAAATAACTAGCAGTAGTTTTTTTCTTTAGAGAGAATAAAACTTTTAACTGCAAAGAAAACGATTTGATAATCTATTTTAAAAATAATTCTGAAAAGAATTACAAAATAGTTACATGTTTATTTTCCTTTATTGGTCAATTTTTTTAAACTTTGCCGAATGTTAAAGCAAATTATTAATAATATGAAAATGAAGTATTTTGAAGCAAAAATGCATTTATATTTTATTATAAATTATTCTTCTTTGATTTCTTCCATATGTCCATGTAGATAAAGTATTGGATTCGTGAAAATTTTCGAATTCCAGTTTTTGATGGATCTAGACGTTTTTGGATGTCCGGAATACGATTTGACTGTTTTTAGACAATGTCTGTCAGTCTGTCTGCGTGTATATCGCAAATTTTGTAAACGCTGTATCTCAAGAACTAATGAACGAAATCTAACCAAACTTGGTATTTACTTGGACCCTAATATAAACTAGTGCTGATTAGATTTAGGGATCAATTGCTCAACAAGTGGTGTTTTGATTCCATTTTTTCTAAATGTTTAACATGGCAGTATGGAACAAAATTTCGCATAAATGTACATAATGAGAGTCATTTTTAACGTGTGATTGTAAAATTAATATGAATTATTGATAATAGTAGTAGTAAACTTGGAAAAAAGTTTGTACATGTGGGAGCATCGCTTTTCCCTGGGGCTATTTTTCGAAGGATCTTGTCAATATCTTTAAAACGAATGGTTAAACCATAGATCTCTGATAATTTATAACATAGTTATCGATTTTTTTTCATAAAAAATAAATACATAAATAAATAAAATAAAAAATGTGGAAAAGAAAATCGCATTCCTTCTGATGTTCGAACAAAACTGACTTTCTTTTAGCATTTAGCGTTATAATTCTGTCAGATAAAAAGCGTCTGCATTTATGATAGAAACAAACATTACAAATAATAAATTAATAAATTACTTCTACTGCATGAATTTGTGTAAAATTATATAGAAGAAAGTCTTGTGGTGGCCACAATACACTAGTTTAAATTAATTTTGTTTCAAAATACAGAATACCTGAGCAGAAATATTCTTTCTCTTTAGAAAAATAATGTGACATACCGAAATTGAACATTATTTTATGATTTAAACAATGTACAGTTTTATATTTATTAAATATTAAAGAAAATATTTTCTTTAAAGAAATTTCTGTTTACTTTAAACATTTAACTATGCAGCTACGTGCATTTAAGGATAACATATACTACATATTATGCATATAAATTATGACTGTGTTATATTTAAAATTTAGGAAAAGCATTTTAATTACGTAAAGTTAGTTAAAAAAAAAAACATTTCGGATTTAGTTTTAAAATTAAAAATACATATTGAACTCTGAATTTAAAAATAATTCATTAGTGTATTATTAAAACGACTATTTTGAATTTAAAGCATTTTTAAATTTATAGAAAACCAGAGAATTAAAGTTATTCTGATATAATATAAATAAATATTCAACATGATATATAAATAGGTATACATATATGTATAATTTATTATTATTTGCAAGTATGGTATTCGGGTATATATATATATATATATATTTTTTTTTTTTTACTTTTAGTAAAAAAAAAAAAAAAAAAAAAAAAAAAAAAAAAAAAAAACTGAATTCGATAAGTAACAGTAATACTTTCATTTGTAGGCAAATTGTTAAACTATTCCATAGAATACTCCTGTTTTTATAACACAAGGTTTCAATAATAAAAAATGTACAAAAATTTTTGATTCGTGAAGACTAAGACAGAATAAGGATTTAAAAATTAACTAATTGTAACTTAAATAAAAGTGGCAAATTTGTGTGGACTAGATGCTAATGAAAACGAAAATGATAGTCAAATGCAAAAATTAAGTTTCCTTTTTACAATCTATAGTTTCAGAAAATTGCAGTGCAGTAAATTTTTCAGAATTCTCACTAGTAAAAACTAAGAGAAAAAGTCAATATATAAAAGAGGATGAAATTGTTACTTGATTCGATTTTATAAATGAGCATTTACATATAATTTCTTGTTATCTTTTGCTTATAGCTTCGCAATATTTGGTTCTAAATTTAGAATGCTTTGATTTTGTATGAAAACGCTCCTCACAACTCTTCCTACGATTGTGGGGAAGTAACCCAATTCAGTCAGAGGGAAGCTTTGACGCTATTGTTTGAAACGACATAAAAATATTAATCTAGCTGTCGAATCGGATTTCTAGAAAAATCATGACCTCATATTGTATGCAACACCTGCGCCAGTAACTTGTGTAACTGATTCTATGGTAAAGATTGTTCCATGCTCTTTACAGTTCTCATGTTTGGAGAGAATCTACTTCAAGATCAACAAGATTTGTGTATGATTATGATACCACTAATTCGGAGAGAAATTTCTAAAGGAACATAATCTATCTGAACACCCCTCAGTCATTCAAAGTATAACAAATTGCAATGAATGTAGTTATTGAATAACTTCGTATACACTTTTTTCAATCTGAGGTTATTTTGTCATCAAATTTCTCATTAAAAGAGTTGAAGGTTTCCCAAATTTCACTTTTTAATAATAAATTGTATATTTATTTAATTTCTTTATTCAGATCTCGTATTTTATATATTAAAGCTAATTATTTAGTGATATGGTATTATTCTGTTCTTTTATGATCATAAAAATTTAAAAATCTTATTTGAATGCATGCACAAAAAACTTCATTAAAATTTGTTGAAGATTGTTATTTAATAATATACTTGATGAAGGAAGTGAATTTCATTAAGGAGTGAATTCTGAAACTATATGCATATTATCTTAAAAACAATTGGGGAAATAATCTTGAAAAATTAACCTCAGAACCAATGCAGAGCAAAACAACAGATAGTAATATAAAATCTCATTTCTTAAATCTAAATACATTAGAAATAGATATCAGGAAAAAAATAACAAATTTTAGTTTTTAAAATAAATCACTTTTGTAAGAAGCAATCGTAGAGAAAGTTCTAGAATTTTATCTAGTAAATTTAAGGAGAAGATACCAAGAACGATAAAAAGAACCCAATTTTAACTCTAATATTAAGCAAAATCACGGCTAAATAATATCAGGTAGAAAGTTGTGTGGCATCAATTAATTAATTTGAATATATTATTTATTTATTTTTATTTACTTGCTTTTTTTTTTTTTTATTTACTTACTTTTATTTATTTTATTTCATTTTTCTTTATTCCTTTCTTTTTTTTTTTCTTTTTTACAAGATTTCTGTAAAATGAAGCCGATTTACCGTAGAGAATCATAAATTGGCAAGCCTCTGTTTGCAACAATTTCTAAAGATTATAGGGTAAAGTGAACTTCTCTTATGCATAGCAGAACACACACACGCACAAAAAAAAAAAAAAAAAAAAAAAAAAAAAAAATTGGAGTGACATTAAGCGAATAATGGTTTATAAGTGTGTTTAAATAAGTGAAAGTAATAGAAGTCGTTAAATAAACAAAAGAGAACATTAAAATAGCTTGTTTTTCTCCATATAATATATTACTTAATTTAACGCTACTGCACTTCAAATAATTTAAGCCTATAGGTCATAATGATAAAGAGTATTTTGTTGTGAAGCTATAAAAATTTATAAATGTTAGATTCACCAAAATCTATACTTTTCACATGCAACTGTAACCTATAATATGTATATAAATTTTCATATCAATTGAATAAGACGTCTAGAGGCCATCACACTTTGAATAATGTGAGCCTTTAGACAAAAATGATGAAGAATTTTTCTTTGTGTCCCTATTAAAAAAAAAAAAAAAAACTATAAATGCTAGATTCACTAAAATCTATACAGTTTGTACTATGGTGATCTACACCATGTGCATAAATTTTCAGTTTATTCGAATTATGTGTTTAGACGCTATTGCAGTTTATATTATTTGAGTCCATTGGCCATAATGCCAACGAATTTTTCTTTTTGTTCCTGTAAAAATGACTATTAGGGCTACATTCATCAAAATTTAAAGGGTTCGTACTACAGTGACCTATAATATACGTACCAACTTTTAGCTCATTTGAACAAAGCGTTTTCATGATATCATGTTCAACCACACACATACATACACACAATCATATATCACTGTAAAAATATCGAAAATGAACTCAGGAGATCTCAAAACGTATAGATACATCAAAATTTCACAGTCCAATTTTTCTCATGATTACACTATTTTCTTACATTTGTATGTTCGGAATGTAAAAATAATAATAATAATAATGTATCAAAATATACACTTGTCACTACAATTTTGGTCACATAAAACCGGAAGTAGAACAGAACAGAAGATGTTCTAAGGTTACATTATAACATTCATCGGGATTAACCACGCTTTTATTAACAGTAAATATTTACAAGTATGCTAACTCTGTTAAAATCAGACATCGTCAGAAAATTTGGGAGATGTCTAGGCAGTCTTCCAACTAAGGCATTGCTCTATTTAGTTACATTACTAAATCTAACTTAATGGTTTAAATTTATTTAGTTATGGATAGATTTCAATAATTTGGACAAACGATAATTTTTATTCAATATTTACTTAAAAACCATCCAATTTTGCCTTTTTTTTTTTTTTTTTTTTTTTTTTTAGCAATGTGTAACATAGTATCAAATACCAAAATATTATAATGTTATGGCTTTTCATATTTTTTTAAATAGTTTAGTAGAAGTTTATTTTTACTTTGTTTATATGTGTAGCCAATCACCATTTGTAAGCTAATGTTATTGCCTAAAGAATCATTTCACTTGTTCACAAACATAATTTTTTTTTTTTCATTAATTTAAAAATTTTACAAAAAATATTTTTATATGTCCACATAAACATAAATATATTAGCTATCCAAATTCTTTACAGTGTATAATTGTTTTTGAAGTCAATGCAAATAAATCTTGTGTTCAAAATATCACTTGAAATTGTCAGATAATATCTCATAATTTATTTACCTCCTTTTATTCTAATCAGAATTCGGACATTATTTTTAGAATTAATTAAAATCATCGAAAATAAATATTTGAACTCAATGCATAGTTATCATGATTCATAAAAAACACATTTTTAGAACTGGTGTCCAGATATGAGAGTTAAATAGCAATAAATCTTGTACTTTTTAAATACATGCCATAAAAATATACAGAAACATTTCTAATTATTATTTGGCAATAGTTATTTATAGTACAGAGTTTTATAAACGGAGGACATAGCGGCATGCATTTGTACAAAATGAATATGTAAAAATTCAATAATATCTAAAGGCCTAAATATTAAAGTTTAGAGAAAAACGTTTTAAAATTACAATTTCCTTATACTACAACCAATTTAACATACAATCAGAATAATGAAAGTCACCATTATCAGTATTCCTTGTATCATACTAAATAGTATAGATTTTAGATATTTTTTCAAATTAAAATTGTTCTGGTGTGGCACTCACACGACTTTCGATTACCCTGAAATTCAATACTATAAAGACAGATTAGAGATCATAGTTTAAGATAACGAATACTGTTATACAAACCTATGTAAAAAAAAAAAAATCAAACTAGGATTCAGAACAGAATTATACGGCAAATAGTTATGTGTAATGGGGTCTTAGCTCCCCCCCCCCCACACACACACACAACGTTTTAATACTGTACCTGCTTTTATGAAGGATTCAAAGCTTTCAATTAAATTTAAAGTTCTTCCCAAATTATTCATACAACCTTCTAGCACACCATTCTTTGAAACCTATCAATCTTAATCACATTTTTCAAGTAACAACCTTACAATAACTTCAAAGTACAACGATCAGACATTAACAACACCACTTCAGCATTAATGGAACCTCAAAAGATGTAATTATATTTAAAAATAAATCACTGAATATTTATTAAAACTGCTTTATTTACCATATTGGTATGAGGAATTAATTTTAATTCCTGAGCTGTTTTCTTGATCATGGTAAAATATTATTGTAAGCATTTCACATTGCATTCAACAAAAAAGAATGTTTTCACTTAACCGTTGCCAGCGCTGTATATTTTCTAAACGTTATGTACCACATTCCATACTTAAATAAAATCCTATAACACACATCACAACTTGAAATGCACTTTCATAAGTATTATCCCACTATAGTCTAGTTATTTTGTGTAGCCCTGTAAATGATCGGTGAATGATTTTCGTAAGATATTCTACATGAATAATGCTTTTATGCATATAAAAATATATGCATTCATTTCATTTTGTTTAAAGTAGCCTATCGATGTTCTACAAACCTGAACTTTCTCCCATAGATGTAATCTATTTGAAATCTCTTGGATGTCCCTGTACATGAACCACTTGCTTGATCTCAATGAAAAGTTTATTGTAGCACCCCTATATGATACGGATATAGAATACCGAATTTGGACTTCCTACTGCTATTTCTTCTTGAGATATGCTGATAACACACACACATACACACGCATATCAACTGCAAAAAAACTATTTTCGGATTCAGGAAACCTTAAAAAGTGTATATATAACAAAAACTCAATTTCGAAAATTTGCCCCAAAAACAATATTTTCTCTGCCATATATGGGTAAAAGAAATTAAAAAAATGTATATATCTTAAAGTCTTGATAAGCAAAATGGATTTTAGTATTTTTCTTTCTTTCTCTTACCCTTATATATGGTATAGAAAGTATCCTGTTGGGATGAAATTCTCGAAACTGAATTTTTCGTAACATTTTCTTATTTTGAGGTCCCCTGAATTTGGAAATCACATTTTTAGTGGTTCGTCTGTGTGTGTCTGTTATCAGCATATCTCAAGAACAAATAGCAGCAAGAAGTTCAAATTCGGTATTCTATATATGTATCATATACCGCTGCCACACTAAACTTTTCATTAAAATCAAGCAAATGATTCGTGTTCAGGGCCGTCCAAGAGAATTCAAATATGCTGTGTCTATGGGAATATTTATGGTATATACGGTATAAAACCTATAAGCTGCCATAAATAAAATGAAATGAAAAAAAAAATTAATGCATAAAAACATTTTTTGTGTAAATTGTGATATGGGTCTCACTCATCATCCGTTTACCTTCGTTTTAGAGCTACCCAAAGTATCGTGATGAATTGGGGCTATACTTGGAAATTCCAGGAAGTGTATTTCATTTTGAGTTAAATGTTTTTCATATATGACTAAATTATTTACAATGTTATGTGCATATAGTTTAAAGAAAATATACACAGCTACCAAAAATCAAGGTAAACGTTCTTTCCAATCGAATGCAATTTATGGAAGTTCTTTGACACATTTCACTATGTCGACGATCACTGCTCAGGAAGTAAAATTAATTTTTCATACCCATGCTGTAAACAAAGCATTTATAAAGTTCTATTACCAGTTCAGGATTTTTGTATAATATCACGTTTTGAGGTTCCCCAAATATGCAAGTCCAATTTTTAGCAATTGATCTGTATGTATAATTGTTATTAGCATGACTTAAAAGAAATAACTGCAGAAAATTCTAGTTTGGTATTTTAACGTTCGTATCAGCTTTACACTTGAAAATTTTGATAAAAGGCATGATCAAAGACGAATTAATAATAGCCTTAGAAAAAAGCACAAAGATTTATATGTGAAATAAAAGTGTTTCTAACTCTATTTTAGGTTATTTTCAAAGTAAATTTAATATTATTAACTTATGTTATTCATTTTACTACTTAATGTACAATCTATCAATTCAGTATTGAAATGCAGGGTTAGAGAAAGTCGTGTGAGTAATACACCATATTATCTTATTACAGAAAATATTTTAAGTGTATTTATTCCATGTAAAGTTTATATTTATGGAAAGTATTTTTAAATTATATAAAAATAATCTTGTGGTCAAAAATAAATATAGCTCAAAAACTATGATCATTTCTAAAATTTTATTAAGATTTATTGCATTTAGATGTGTATTTCTTAAATATTTTTTTTTTTTAAGTTGAAAATTTACTTCTAAAACAAAACTGTTATAAATAAATGTTTTTAAGAAAGCACATTTAAAAATACGAGATTTACAATAATTTGTTTCTCAAAACAAATAAACATTTTATCCATCACAAACGTTGGTTCTCAACTAAATATAATAATAGTTAATTATATCAACAAAATATTTTACATAAACATAGATATAGGAAGAAACATATGAAATAATATATAGTGATAAGAATAAAAAAGTGCAAATATGAAGATTCTAAAAAATGCGTAAATTGTCCTTCAATTTTTTATTTATTTTACTTATTTGTTTTGTCACAAATAACATAATTTAGTATAAATCTGACATTTTTTTTTTTTTTTTTTTAGGATTATCGACAGAGGAAAGTATACTGGCTAAACGAGACTTCTTTAAAGTTAAGTTTTGAGAAAAGTAAAAATTTCAGAGTTCTAAAAGCAATGTTTCACCCTCAATTCTAAACTAAATTGGTACTAAAAGAGATGTAATGGAAAAGTTTAGAACGTTTCATGCATCATTATTATTTGAAAATCTGTCAAATAGAGTAATAACTTCTAGCAATAATTTTCGCTATGAGTAATGGAAAGCAATGAAAAATGGTGGCTTTAAATAAATTCTTTTTTATGAAGAAAAATACGGTAAAATTGAACAGTTAAAAAATCAAACGAATTCCTTCCTTTTCGCAAGAAGCCACGTTGTCAAAAATAGTGATATCACGATAAACGAGAATTAGAAATGGTAAAATACGTGAAAAAGTTTTAAAGAATATATTAGTTTTCCCTTAAACTTTTTTTTATGACTAAATTCGTTTTATGCACTATATTTGCACCATATTAATACCTGAACTACAACTAAACATATAAATTCAACCTATTTATGTAATTCTGAAATAATACAATAAATATTATTCCTATATAGACTTTATAAAAGAATATTAAAATGTAATCTAAATTAAAATTTTCTTAAAAAATAAATGTAAAGAAATATTTTGATTTATTTTTTAATATCTCATAAGATTTCAATTTTAATTAAAATTAACTTTTATGTTATTAAAATCTACTCTTTGTTAATTTTCACTTAATATTCATATAAGTCTCAATTTTGACTATTAATGCAATTAAAATTTATTGTTTGTTATGAAGCATCACATATTTTGGTAAATTTCTGCGCATTTTTCCAAAAATTAATTGAAAACTTAAAAAGCATACGCTTACATATTTATGCGTACTCAAGTAAAAATTAAGTTTTAATAATGGTGATAATATATATATATATACATATATATGTTAAGTAGTTTGTTTTACTTTGCTCTTCTGGTGCTAAAATAGTCATTCTTCCCATGATTTACGCGGAAGTGTATTAGTTTGAAAAAAAAAAAAAATTAAACCATGTTCTAACTTCAACAAAGCGTCTTCTTTTCTTGACGTGCTTCTTTTTTTATAGGTTATTCAAAACAATAAAAACTTTACCTTTTAAAAAAATTATAAATATACATACTCGTCAACGAATTAGAAACCTTAGATTAATATTTTATAGGAAGTCTTTTAGTACATTAGACCTACTTTTACATGGATAGCAACCCACATACGTGAGATCATTGAATCTACAAGCTTTTAGAATGCATTCATGTCCAGAAAGTACCATGCATTGAGTATACAGACATTAAGATCTTCTCAAATGGATGGAAGTAAAGATTTCTGTCGGATGCTTCTTTCCAATATGTTCCAAACATTTTCTACTGAATTAAAATCCGCGCCTTGCGGTGGCCAGGGAAGCTGATGGAAGTCAGATTGGTGTTTTTTTAACCAATCCCGAACGACCGAACATGGAACAATGTATAGTTGCATTATCGTCCATGAAGTATTCGTTACCTTCGGAGAAAAAAAGTAACATTGCAAGATTTACTTAATCTGCCAATTTGTACTGCTATTGCATGAAATTTTGATTACTACCAAGTAACACTAGGGGATCACTTTCATACCAGCAAAGGCATCTCCACTTCCTGATAATACAGTGGGTTGTCAAATTAATGAGGATACTTGACATTTTTTTACATTTTTGCATTTTTATGCCACTTATGTTTCCTGAAAATCACTTTTATGTTACTGGAACGTATTTTTATTAAGTTTTATTATGCTACACATCATTTTAAGTGATTTAAACAAAAAATATTGAGCTTAGTGACATTTTTGTGACAGTCACTCTCAACGTGTAATATTAGACGCACACTTTGGATCCTAAGAACTAAGATTTAGTGTGCATTCTGACGGATATTTAATAAAGTAAATAAAGTTTGATTATTGAGTTACAATTATACTCAATTTTAATATATTTTTATAATTTTTTTTTTTCAATAAGGTGCTAGGACGGGACATTTCTCCGAGAAATAATGCGAAATTAAAACTCTCCTCCAGCATGCACAACATTCCTAGAGGAAAGTCGCAGATATTGTTTGGTTTTCTAAATCTGCTGTAAAATAAATAAAAGTGAATTTTGACAAAAACCTGTCCCTTTCGCCAAAAAGAACAGGGAAGTGTGGTAGAAAACATACAATGCGCCCAGAACAGACAGAAATATTAAAAACACTTGCTTACGAAGCAGGATAAAAGATATTTTTACACTGGCTCAGATTGCTCAACAGCATTTTGAAGATAACTGTGCTGCGAATATTGGCAGAAGAAGTCCTGACAGGCCATCTTCCAGTTTGGAAGCCTAAGTTCACAGAGGCTATGAAAAACAAAATACTCGCCTGGACTCGAGACCAACGTCACTTGACTGTGGAAGATAAAAATAAGGTAATATACGAAATTTATTAATAGTTTTAATTGTTTCTAAGTCTTTTTTTTTTTTTTTTTTTTTTTCAATTAAACCATGGTTTATTTCAATTTCAGGTATGTTTCACAGATGAGTCAACTTTTGAAATTTTAGCCGATAAGAGCAGTTTCGTGTGGAGGCTTCCTGGAGATTCCACCTTGAAGGCATAATAAAAAATGTCAAACATCCGTTGAAGATCCTGGTTTGGTCTATTATAAATACCAAGGGTGTAAGACGTTTGCACATTGTTCAAGGAACCATGAAACGGGACCAATATCAGAAAGTTCTACGATCTCGCCTTCTTCCACAGCTGGAAGAGTGGTTCCTGAAAGATGAGTATAGGATTTTTACGCAAGATTCAGGCCCTTGCCATCAAGCCAAAAGTGTTATCGACTTTTTACGGGCCAAGAATATCGAGGTATTACCTTGGTCTGACAATTCGCCCAATATAAATCCCATAGAAAACTTATGGGAAATTACAAAAAAGGAAATTGCTAAGTAAATGATTATAACCAAGAAGCAACTGGTTTGAAAACTTATAAATGTCTGGAATCACAGCCCTTTAATTAAAGAAAGTGCAAAATCCTACATAAAAAAAACATGTCTGCATAAAATCATAAAAGTCTTGCATTAAAGCACTAATATCAGCCAAAGGAAGTGACACCAAATGTTAATGTCTTATAAAATGTGACATGTTTCCGTTATATTTTTGTATTATATACAGTCGGTAACAAAAGTGTCCGAACACTAGCAAAATTCCTATGTAAAAAAAAGTACACTTCATACGGTTTTGTTAAATAAATCCTTGCCGAATCCTGTTCTTAGTCAGTGCAAGAACATGATTCGATACGGATTTTTTTAACAAAACCATATGAAGTTTACTTTTTTTAGATAGGAATTTTTGCTAGTGTTCGGATACTTTTGTTACCGTCTGTAGCTAATAAATATGTAAAGTAATAACTAGCAATTGTAGCATATAACTTATTTTTATTTAGAAAAAACCACGATAACTTGATTTTCATGAATGTCCACATTGATTTTACAACACACTGCAGGTTTTGTATATTTATGCCTCTAGCAAGTATTTCTAGAAACTCTCACTGGTTTTTATTTCGTTGCCAGTGTGTGTATAAAACGTATAATTAAATAAATTAATGATAGCTCTAAAAATAATATTTCAAATAAGTTCGCATCAAAGTTTTACTTCTTAAAACTTTTTTCAAGACATTAAACAAAGCTATATTCTAAATTCATATACATAATATAATTTAGCTTTCGATATAATTCCTATGAAATGCAAACACCTTTATGAATTGAAAATCTACACAGCAATGACGCTTTCATACGCTATTGATTTTTGATAAATATGTTGAATATATTTAAATTTACTTCGAAATACTTTTATGAGAATGTTTTGTGAATATAATATTATACATCTATTTCCACTCTTGTTTCAATTAAATCACATAAAATGCATATTTATACCACCAATAGAATTATCAATCTTTGGTTTAATGAGCTACCCTTCCAGTGGGAAGGAAAATAAATGTTATACAGTTATCGATTAAAATGCATGGAGTTTAGAAATTTAAACCCCTAAGCAGAAATACAATTGATCAAAAGTAAAATCCGATTAGTTTTCCTTTTAAGACAAATAACGAACTTTGATAATAGGCAATAAAAAGCCAAATAAAGTTATCCTTCGACTTAAACTTTCAAATACACATTAAAACTCTTTTCAACATACTTAAAATAAGGATTAAATATTTGTAATAAACTATATTATTGTAAAAAGATAAAGCTAAACAGGCCATGGAAACTTAACATTTGTATTACTTTGAGAAAAGATAGATTTAATTTATTAATATCTTAATTTCAACTCTGTTTTCTATTTAATTATCGAAAGTTATCAACAAATGACTTCTTGAAACAGAATATAACAAATTTTAGCTAATAGTAAAATAAAAAAAAATTTTAAAAAATGATATTTGGAATACTGGTTAAAAAGTTATAACCGTCTCAATATAAATTTCTGAAATATCCTGTGGTAGTACAAAGAACAACGATAATTGCTCAACGAGAAATGTCGAAAAATATTTGTAATAAATTTCTAGTGCTAATATTATTATTTTGATAGCTTTTCCTCCATTTATAACAACGTAATTGCATTTATAGATATTAGCATGTATAATAAAATAATTTTAACAGTAGAGCATGTTTTCTTCTTCCTTTTTTTTACTTATTTTAGTAACAGATTAATAATTTATTTATAACTCCAATAAATAAATAAATATTACCTTTACATTTCTAATTTTGATTTTTTTTTTCAATGTATCACTGTTGGTTTTCAAACATAATTAATACATATATATATATATAAAAATCACGAGTAACTAACAAATATATTTCGTAAACGCATTTAAATTCTCAAGAATTTTGAATGCATTGCTTTTCATAAATTTCCCTAATATCAAAATTTATTTCATTTCATACACATATGTACGTTTAATGTTTATATGCAATACAATATTTTTAAAAAATTTGTTGGTCTTACTACTTTTACTTTTATAACGTGATATTTTCCCAAGTAGTATTCTTATATTTATGACGTGAGAGTCAATATTACGATGTCTTCGATAACCATCAACTAGGAACAAGTTGTGTTAAAAACACGGAAGAAATACTTTTACGATTATGCTTCTTTCAACTTTTTTATTTGCATGGAGCAATTCAAATGCTGCTTTTTTTACGACACAACTGTTCGACTGACATTTCATTTATATTTCAAAATCCTACTAAAGAATTTTTTTTTTTTTTTTTATTGTTGATAGAGTTAAATTCTCTCATATAAATGTAGTTTTTCATAAAATTTATTTATTAATAGTAACTATTATTATTGATGTTGTTGTTGTTATTTTACTGTGCAGAGTTTCTGTGAATAAGCAGTATTTATTCCAAGGTATAATATCTAGCTTGTATTTAAAAATTCAACCAAAAGAATAAATAACTTTTTTTTTTTTTTTTTTTTTTTTTTTACTTCAGTAAAGTTCTTAAGTTTATTTCGTTTGCAAATGCTGTACAAATGTAAGACACATATTTTTTTTAAATATTAAAAAAAAATTTCTTTAATAATCTTAGTAATATACAAGATATAGATATATATATATATCTTTATATATATATTTCTTTTGTGCGTGTGTATGTCACTGAACTCCTCCTAAACGGCTGGACTGAGTTTAATGAAATTTTTTGTGTGTCTTCAGGTGGATTCGAGAATGGTTTAGATTTACAAATGAAAGTTGTAACTTAATTAGTTCTTTCTTAATTAATTTTTAACCAACTCTTTCAACAACTTTTCCACCTAGATGGCGTGAGTTGTCGTAAACACGATGTCAGAATTTATTTAATGTTGAAATGAAAAATGAATTTTTAACCGTATCTTACGAAGTATTTAAAATATTTTTTCAAAGTTAATATTTTAGAATCGTAAACACGATGTCAGAATTTATTTAATGTTGAAATGAAAAATGAATTTTTAACCGTAAGTGTTTAAAATATTTTTTCAACGTTAATATTGTTAAAATGTTAAAATTAGTTAAAATGGTATATTCTTTTAAAAAATTCGTCAATCTCCGACGGAGTTATTTTATGTTAAAATGAAAAATGAATTTTTAGGCCATTATTATTTGTGCAGATGTAAAATGTACTAAAAGTTTTCCGAAAAATTTCACGATCACAAATGTTGACGGATATCCAATATATCGTCGAAGAAATCCCGATAATGGCGGACAATCTTATCATCTATGGCGGCCATCTATGTCAACAACATATATATTGACATTGATAACCGTTGGGTGGTCCCATATTCGCCTCTGCTGAGCAAAACATTCAATGCTCATATTAATAGCAAGAAATTCAAACTTCTTCACACACCATAAATTTTAAATCAGCACAACCGGTTTCGAAAGGACGTAGCCTTTCTTCATCAGGTGCAAACACGTGCAACTGCCTTGGAGGCAAAAGCAAGACTGAAAGCAGGACAAAATCCAGAGGGGGAGGAGCAACACAAACAACCAATAGGAAGCAACATGCAGGACAGGACCAATCAGAGAGGAACACACGTACACACACACAACAAAATGAGGAGGGAGGAAAGGAGTAAACAATTATTATTTTTTTTTTTCAATGATATTAAACTAATAAGTAAATTTAATAAAATTTATCCATTAATTATTATTATTTTTATTTAAATTAGAATTATTTTATTATAACTAATATGATGTTATAAACATAATGAAGGAAATTATTTAATTGAATTAAACAAATTTTTCCAGGCTGTAGACAGCAAAGTGGAATCTGGATTTTGTCCTGCTTTCAGTCTTGCTTTTGCCTCCAAGGCAGTTGCACGTGTTTGCACCTGATGAAGAAAGGCTACGTCCTTTCGAAACCGGTTGTGCTGATTTAAAATTTATGGTGTGTGAAGAAGTTTGAATTTCTTGCTATTGTTTGTACGCCAGTTTTTTTAATTTATTTTTGGTGCTCATATTAATGTTCAGTTCTGCAGTTCAGTGAAGAGCATCAAATACATTTGCAAGTATGTGAATAAAGGCAGGGATATGGCTGTATTTCGAGTTGAAAATACCAATGTGAATGCTCCTCCGGTGAATAACAACGATGAAATAACACTTTACCAAATTGGCCGGTACGTCAGCTCCAATGAAGCTGTTTGGCGTATCTTTGGTTTCCCAATTCATGAACGGGATCCAGCAGTTCTTCATTTAGCCGTCCATCTTGAAAATGGCCAGCGCGTATATTTCACGAGCGAGACAGCGATTGATCGTGCTGTAAATCCACCAAAAACTACACTCACCGAATTTTTTGAATTGTGTAATCGTGCGGATGCTTTTGGTGCTTTTGCACGGACATTACTCTATTCAGAAGTACCACGCTATTTCACATGGACTCCAACAAAAAAATGGATGCCCCGCAAGCAAGGCACGCCGATTGATGCATGTCCCGGTTTATTCAAATCAAACACCTTGGGACGAGTATTTACAGTCAATCCAGGGCAGACTGAGTGCTTTTATCTTCGACTGTTATTGGTTAATGTCATCGGCCCTTTGTCATTTCAAGATTTACGTAAAGTGAATGGACAACAGTATCCAACGTATAAAGATGCATGCCTTGCTCTCGGCTTGCTGGAAGACGACAATCAGTGGGAGTGTATGCTTGCTGAAGTAGGACTGAACTGTACAGCAAAACAAATTCGTCTACTATTCGCTATAGTGTTGACTACATGTTTCGCGGTCCGAACAGAGACATTACGGGATAATCACAAAGATTCAATGACTGATGATATATTGCATCAACATCGTTCACGGTGCAACGATCTAACGATAGTATTCAGTGACGCTATGTACAATGAAGCATTGATTGCTATTGAAGATCTTTGCATTATCATTGTCAACTTACCACTCAGTCATTTCAGTATGCATTCAACAAATCGAAATGCATCTGATTTAATAAGCACTGAATTGAATCGTGTACTACAATACAATACTGTAGAAATGGCAGCGATTGTTGCTGGCAATGTCCCACTAATGAATGAAGAACAAAGAACCATTTACGACCGCATCATGCTCGCAGTTTTGGCAGGACAAGGTGGATCCTTTTTTTTGGGGGGGGGGGTGCACCAGGTGGAACTGGCAAAACATTCCTCATTTCGCTAATTTTAGCCGAAATACGATCGAATAATGGCATCGCATTGGCTGTTGCATCATCTGGCATTGCGGCAACTTTATTGGATGGAGGCAGAACAGCTCATTCATTATTTAAACTGCCACTAAATATTCAAAATAACCCAGACGCAGTGTGCAACATAAAAAAACAATCGTCCATGGCCACAGTGCTGAAATAGTGTAAAATTCTTATCTGGGATGAATGCACTATGACACACAAACATTCGATTGAGGCGTCGAACAGGACATTGAAAGATATAACAAACAACGACAGACTATTTGGGGGCACTCTGTTACTCTTTTCAGGTGATTTCAGACAACCACTTCCCGTTATTCCGCGTTCAACATACGCTGATGAGATCAACGCGTGCTTAAAATCATCGTCATTGTGGCGTAAGGTTGAAAAAGTACAACTGAAAGTAAATTTGTGCGTTCAAAAGCTTCAAGATCCATCCGCTGAAACATTCTCAAAACAATTGTTAGATATCGGCGATGGAAAAGTTACTACAGATGAAACTGGATACATAAAATTACCGACCGATTTCTGCACAATCATTGATTCTCAAGAATCTCTTATTGACCAGATATTTCCCGATGTACACAGTCGATACACAAATCATGAGTGGCTGGCAGAAAGAGCAATTTTAGCAGCAAAAAATGTGGACGTGAACGAATTGAATCTCAAGATACAACATTTGTTACCAGGAGACTTGGTGTCATACACATCTAATGATACAGTTTGCGATGCCACCGAAGCTGTAAATTATCCAACAAAGTTTTTAAACTCATTGGATTTAACAGGCATGCCACCGCATATTTTACAACTGAAGGTTGGATCTCCGGTTATTTTGCTTCGTAATTTGAACCCACAACGGTTGTGCAACGGCACGCGATTAGTCATAAAAAAAGTAATGAAAAATTTTATCGAAGTCATCATTTTAAATGACAAATTCCGAGGTGAAAATATATTACTACTGCGAATCCCTATTATAACCACAGATGTGCCAATTCAATTTACACGCCCTCAATTTCCAATTAGATTGGCATTTGCAATGACTATCAATAAGTCTCAGGGCCAAACGATGTCTGTCTGTGGCTTAGATTTGAGCACATCATGTTTTTCACACGGACAATTATACGTGGCTCTCGAGTGGGCAAACCATCCAGTTTGTTTGGATTGGCGAAAGATGGGATAACAAAAAATATTGTACACTCTGTTGCATTAAGGGATTGATATTGTTTTTTAGCAATATTGTTATAAGTAGCGATATGTATATAATTTTAACGAATCAATTTTAATAAATTAAAAAGATAAATGATTATGGTGTTTTGTTATTTTTATATTATTTCACCGTTCACAGCGCTCCATACATCTTCCACTTATATACCACATCCTTACACACTTACAATAAGTTAGTTATTTTTTTCTAGCAAAATATTCTCTAGAAATAATTTATATGACAAAACAACGTTTGTCTGGTCAGCTAGTATATGTATATAGTTTTGGAAAGAAGGTAATAAAAACGTGTAAAATTTTAAGAGAAGTGGGCGTGGTTAACAAAAAGAAAAAAATGTAATAAACATTAAACAACGAATTTAAGTATACAAAAAACAATTGTAAAAATAACACTTTGTGTAAAAAACACCCTTCCGCTTCCTCTTCAGTGGATGGGAGCAGCAGAACAGACAATTAAGAAAATTAAAAAGGCCTAACAGGTTTCGGAAACATGGCAAAACCAGCATACCCCCCCCTCCCAAAAAAAAAAAAAAAAAGAAATTCTATAAACAAGATTAGAATAATAGTGAAATAAACTGTAGCAATTATGCTTGATAAAAGTAACTCAATTAAAATAATTGTCCAAAAATATATAGCCTATATGTGGGAAAAAAGTAACTTAGCAAAGAACATGCTAGCTCGCCATGTTCCCACCCATACCTAAAAGCCAAAAAGATATTTAACAGGGAGCAGTCCCCGCTCACCACTCATAGAGCGGTGTCTAGCACTTCTATGGGAACTGCTCAGCCAAAAAAATATTGTAATAAATTGAACTTATTGCAAACTTGAATTGTTGAAAAAAAGAAGCAGGACTATAAAGCAGAAATGGTGGATTTACATGTAGTGCAATATATTAAAATCACACAATCAACTGATTGGGAAGAAAATCATATTTATTGAAATTCATTTTTCCGACTGAGTGAAAATAATGCCTAGACCGGGAGTCGAACCCCAGATCTTTGACTTACAAGGTCAAGGCTCTACCAATTGAGCTATCCAGGCCGACAACTGGTGGACATTACTCACTCAGACAACCTTTAGGCAGAAACAACTGGTCTAT
Organism: Salticus scenicus; assembly: GCA_963930645.1. Taxonomy (NCBI): domain Eukaryota; kingdom Metazoa; phylum Arthropoda; class Arachnida; order Araneae; family Salticidae; genus Salticus; species Salticus scenicus. Next base: position 186,466,320 of record OZ005648.1, on the reverse strand, counting down.
CATATAGATAGCTCAACAGAAATAAGCCGCAGGTAAAGGAAAACACCATTAAACAATGGGAGAAAGAAATACAATATATTAAAATCACACAATCAACTGATTGGGAAGAAAATCAGTTTCTGCCTAAAGGTTGTCTCAGTGAGTAATGTCCACCGGTTGTTGGCCTGGATAGCTCAATTGGTAGAGCCTTGACCTTGTAAGTCAAAGATCTTGGGTTCGACTCCCGGTCCAGGCATTATTTTCACTCAGTCGGAAAAATAAGTTACATGTAGTGGTCTATTACTGCACGGTCTTTTCTTGTGTTCTAGTCGCATGCATATATATATATATATATCCTTTTCTATCAATAATAAACGAGTAAAATATTTAAGTTATTATTTCTTTCATTTAAATATTTAATTAATTTTCCTATTTATAATGCAGACTCTGATAAAATGAAAATGAAATACGTTAATTCAATATAGTTCCTCATTAGTGTTCTTGAAACTGATAGATGGGAATTGCTTGGTTCGACATAAGTCGAACCATACAAGGTCGTTTGTCGACCTCGCTGTTCGAATTCTCCCACAGTATTCTTCGTAACTCGCGTGAATAGGGCTATGATGCCTTAAAAAACTCCAGCGGAGGATATTGCACCCATACCCAGGGGACCCAAGTGAAATCAATCGACCTTAACTTCTACACCAGTTCCTCTTTAGTAATAATAGAAGAAATAGAATTATATATATATATATATATATATATATATATATATATATATATATAAATCCATTTTTCAATAAAGCTTAATGATTCATGTTAATCTTTTAAAATCAATAAATACTAGTGTAGGTTATTCTAAAAACGGCCCTATGTCATAATAGATTCGCGAATGAAATTCATTATTTTATTCTAAAAACGTTTTAGATTTCTACCAATAGACTAAACATTGGCGCATGATATTTTTCATGGTGTTTCATAATGCTCATAACCGAAAATCCATTATCATGCGCTTCCTAACAGATTTTTTTTTTTTTTTTTTACGTAAAAAACAAGTCCTTCCAGCTTATTCGGAAGGGTAGGTTGATTTCTTTTTCCTTATCAAGTAGCCGTCATTTTGTTTCAAAATGGCGGCTACATATTCTTAAAGAATTAGTTGAAATATTGATGTAGGCTATCTACATGTGGAGTTTTAAGCAAATCGGTTCATAAATACCTTTTTATGTGAATTTAAAATTTTCAAGTGGACGGCACTTGGAAACAAGATGGTGGGCCAAGTTGACAAATATATTAAATGTATTTGTGAGATAAGACTACTGTACAAATATAGTTGGAATTAACTCAGAATCTCAAAAGTCATCGTGTTGAAAAATTAAGTGGCTGTCACTTGGATGAAAATAGCAGAGAAAGTGGCTCAGTGAACTAATTAATCTAAGATATTGTTGCAAATTTGAAAATATTTTTTTTTTTTTTTTTGAAATTCTTTCAAAGAGGCTTAGTAAGTTGATTAAATGTTAATTTTCTGCATTTCTAGTTCGTTTTAACGTTAAAATAGCCTAATTTTCCCTTAAAAACGCATTAAAAAGCTCCAATATGGCAAGTAATGGATTTGGCGACTTTTCCACTTGGCGACTTTTTTGACAACTTTTGGCAAGAAAATTCATAGTTCATTAATAAACTTAATTGAGACACTCATATAGTCTAAGTATACATCAAAATTCAAATAAATTCGGAATACGCTTTTTACAATTTGAATTTGAAATTTTCAAGTGGTCTCCACTTGAAAACAAAATGGTGGAGCAACTTGGTTAAGATACTCATCCAAGAAATGCATAACACAAGTTAAGACACTGTCCAAATTTCGTTCGATTTGGAGTATTATTTCGGAAGTTATCGGGATTTTAAATTTTGAAGTGGTAGCCTGATTTCAAGTGGCCCTGCTTAACTTAAGATATCCGCCACTTTATTAAAAATGGCGGATACGTTCATTAATAAACTTCATTGAGACACATATATAGTCTATGTATACATCAAAATTCAAACAAATTCGGAATACGCTTTTTACAATTTGAATTTGAAAATTTCAAGTGGTCTCCACATGAAAACAAAATGGTGGAGCAACTTGGTTAAGAAACTCATCCAAGATATTCATAACACAAGTTAAGACGCTGTCCAAATTTGGTTCGATTTGGAGTATTATTTCGGAAGTTATCGTGATTTTAAATCTTCAAGTGGTAGCCTGATTTCAAGTGGCCCCACTTAACTTAAGATATCCGCCACTTTGTTAAAAATGGCAGATAAATTTCATTAATAAAGTTCATTTAGAACCTTATGTAGTCTAGATTTACATAAAAATTCAAGCAAATCTTGCTTTAAATACGCTTTTTACAATGTGGGTTAGAAATATTCAAGTGGCTGCCACTTGAAAAAAAAAGTCGGAGCAACTTGGTTAACGAACTCATCCAAGATAATTATAAGATCAGTTTACTGTCCAAATTTGGTTCGATTTAGAGTATTATTATCGTGATGACTAAATTTTCATTATAGATAGATAGATAGATAGATAGATAGATAAACGAAGTGATTGCAATAGGTCGATTTCTAAAGAAATCAACCTAAAAGTCTCTGTATTCATTTGCCGCATAATTTACGATATTGCTTGATTGCTTAAGGTAAACATTTACTATAATTTGTTAAGAGAAAAATTATTTTATTATTGTTATCAATTCATAATTATAATCTATAAGCATTCTTCTAAATGTTTATACTCGCAATATTCAGGTAATAAATATAATAATATTTAAATTCTCATATGTATATCCTTATACTATTTTGATCGAATTTTTATGAAAAATATTTACACCCAGTCATTTTATCGGAAATCACGCGTTAAATTTAAAACAATAAAAAATAGTATGTTGTAATCACCACAGAACGCTCTTCTATATTTTCCTATACAAATTCATGCAGTACAAATTATTTATTAAAAATATTATTGATTGAAATTATTCTCCATGATGAAGAATTGAATGAATGATGAAGAATTGATAAATACAGGTGATTTTCATCTAAAGAAAAGTATAAACACTAAATCTCAAGAGAGTTCATCACCTGCCGACGTCTAATATATATATATATATATATATATATACATATATTTTTTTTTTTTGTTGTTGTTTATTTATTTTATTTTATTTATTTATTTATTTATTTATTTTATTTATTTGCTTTTCTTTTTTGAAAGATTAAAAATATATAAAATAAATAAATAAATAAATAAATAAGTTGATAAATTTATTTTAAATCATCACACATTTACATTTCACCTACTCGGTTTAAAGGTACTGACAAGTTCTTTTGAAGGATACCCATGCTGAAAATTCTTACTTTCCGCAGGGGGAGGGGGAGTGATTAATCCCCGGAGAGAAATGACTTTCCTCCATATACATTTTTTTTTCCTAGTTTACTATTACTATTATCAATAATTCTTATTATTTTCCAATAAATTGTTAAAAATAGTTTTCATTATGTATATTTATACAAAATTTTGTCCTGTATTGTCATAGTAAAAATCATTAGAATTTGGGGCGATAGTTGTTGATGATACCTGTTGAGCGATTGATCCCCATGTGTAATCAGCCCCATTAAGTAGAAATTCAATTGAATATTAATTTTGGTTAATGTTTGTCTATTTGTTCAGGAGATAAGCGACCACAATTTTTTTTTTATACATACACACATAGCCAGATATTTTCTAAAATGGGATCAAAAAATTTTCAGGAAATCTCAAAACGTGTAAATCTACGGAAAACCGGAGGTCGGAAACTTTCATTGATCTTATACATTCTTCTTATGTAAAGAAAAATTAATAATATGATTAGGACTTCTAATTTTATTGCAACAATAACTATATCATTATAGAGAAAAATAACAGAGAAATAATTACAGAGAAAAATAATTTCTTGAGATTTTGCTGTAATAAAAGGTAAATTTTATTTAAATGTGAATTTGAATTCTGTTCAATATATATATATATATATATATATATATTTACAAGAAAATCCTTTTTATTTTATTTTATTTATTTATTTATTTATTTTAATATGATATCGTTTTTACACCTTTTTTATATCGTTATTAAATTCGGTTCGACCTCTATTTTACAAAGTCGCTAAATATAGCGAAAATGTTCGCTATATCAAATAATCATTAAATAGTGATCCATTTTTTACATTACGACATTTTAGATTAAAAACACTAACTATCTTTCAAAAAATATTCAATTATAATTTTTTATACAAAATATACCATTATATTTTGTATAAATAATTTCCTGTCTTTAAATATTTTTTCATTAGGGTTGACAAACTGCTTAGCAGAATGCAAAATGTTAAATGTTCCATTTCTTTGTACTTTTATTCATTTCATCAATGATCAAATTTTCTCTTTGATGAGTAGACACTTTCGCTTTTACATTTTAGCACTACAAGAAACAAAATGAATAATACGAAAAACACAAAAGTCTCCAAAACAAGTTTAATAATAAATAAGGATGGATTGCGAATTTCGCCAGTGAAGTGAAAATCGCACTTTCTCTGTAAAATGTAATAAATGAAACAACAATTTAAATTTAAGTTTATTCATGAAAAATCCAATTTTAGTTCATTCAGCGTAATGAAATCGTTTGAAAGAAAGTAATATTTTGTGAAATAGAGATAATATATTTTTAATTCTCTCACTAGGAACTAGGGCCCCAGTGGGTCCCAGACACTTTTTAACTTGCTGAAAATAATGATACATACCGTATTTTGAGGGATCATACACATTAAGATTAAAAATGCAGTTGCACAAATATCAATGATGGTTTAAATTTTTTCATCTGAAGTATAAATGTCCGATTTCTAGGTCATAGTGATTGGGTTAAATTATAAGCGAAAAATTGTTTAAATAGAAAATGTCCTTCGCAATTTAGAGGTACATATACAAGAAATTTTTAAAAAAGTCTTTCTTCAAAAGAAAAGTTTATAAAATAGAGAAATTCGCTTCATTAAACACATGTCGACTACATTTTATATTGAACGTATTATTATTCCTAATGGTGCATATATATAAATACGCATATAACACAGATACTAATCAAATACTATTTTAAATATTCAAAAAGTTTTCTAGATATCAACTTGTCTTACGTTAATTCTATATAATGATGTATAACATGAAACTCTCATCTTTTAGGCAAAGAATAAGGCTTTTTTCGAAGTAAATACTTTTTTTTTTTTTTTAATTTAAAAAACTATTTAATAGCTCTGTTTTGGGTTAAAGGAATAAATCTCGAGTAGCATTTTTTCTCTAAAATAAAGAAATAAATTTATTTCTATAAAGCAACATAACTTTAATTTATATGCATTTAAATAACTGAATCAATTTTTAATGATATAAAAACAATATATCTCATTTATATAATCTACGCAGTTCAAATAGTGTGCTGCTTAAACGACCATATGGAAATTCATTTCAATGAATTCTCATATTGCTGAACATCTTATGATAATATCGGTATTTTTGCCCCTTGACAGCTTTGAAAATGGGCAAGTTTGTAATGTTTCTATCAATGTACCTCTTTTACAATGTACTAAAATGAAACTTAAAATTTAACTATGCAAATTAAGATAAAGCTTATGATCACTGTATGCGACTTTCATACTTAAACACAACAAACTTAAAATTCATAAATATGTAATGCTGAATTTTAAATGCATTGGGAGAAAAACACTATCTCAGTAAGCGGATATATATATTTCCAGATACTTTTATTATTATTATTATTATTATTATAATGAATGATAAAAGAACTTAAACATCTTGCCCAAAAATTTGAGTTAAATTTAAAATTATTCAATACATTAAATATGGAGAAACACATATATATTAAAATCTTATAATGCAATTACACTTTTTTCTTTCATACTTTCTTTTTTTTTTCAGAATTTTTATAATGTTGATATTTTATACAAGAAAACCAAATAATGATGATCCTCTTATAAAAAAATATAAAAATAAATAAAAAGATAAATGTTATTTTCTAAAATTTTTCAAAAACACACACACACACATATATATATATAATGAATTATTTATTTTTATTATTGAAAGATTTTTATACATTAACTCTAAATTTTCCATAAAATATATTTTTCAAAGAATTTGCTGTCATGAAGTATTAATTCATCAAATCGTCATTATTTAAAATAAATCTTTACTTTCATTCACATCTGGCTTTTTGTTTTCATCCGTGTCATACGATTGATTATGAAAAATCCCATGATGTTTATAGATTATTTTTATGCGAATTCTCCTTAAAATAAAAAACAAAATTAATTATTTTTATTATACATTTTTCTTTTTCATTAGTTTAAAAAATATCGGTCATTACACAAAAAATTCCTTATCCTTTTTCATATCTTACTCTTCTTATTTTATTTATTTTATTTTTTATATATTTATTTTGTACGATTTATTTTACTATTTTCTATATTTCATTCAATGATACTATTTATGATATTTCCTTTCTTCAAGCAAGATTCCACCTTTTATCCCTAAGTCACGATTAAAAACAATAAACATCATTTTATATTTATAGAATTATTTTATGTCGAAAACTGATAATAAACAGTAGTGTTGAAAAATTAGAAACAAAAGCAATTTTTTTCGTATAAGAAATTACATATCATTTTTATTTATTTATTTATTGGTAGTAGTTAAAACTGAACAGAAAACAAACGAATAAAATTACTAAATATACTTTGCAACAGTTAGATATTTCAGGTTATTATTATTATTATTATTATTATTATTATTATTATTATTATTATGTGTAAAAGTGTTCTTTGGTGCCCAATTCAAATATAAGTGACAAATGGAGCTAAGCTTTTTGATTTCGTATTTTATTAAAATAATTTTGAAACCTTATAGTGAATTTTTCAAAAGGTTCGCAATTGTATATCGTACGTGAAAAAATTAATTACTATATACACTAAGGTATTAAAATAAGAAAATAAAAAAGCAGCTAAACACTTTTATTTTCCCCTTTAAAAACGACCAATTTAATGTAAAAACAGTGCTTAAACGGATAGCAGTTTTTTCGGATATCGAATATCCGTATTCAGCAGACAATAGAGTTCCAGACATTCGATATCTGGCAAAATCACAATCTGTTACATTCCTACATTTCATATTGTTTGTTTTTGAAAGAAAAAATTAAAGTATCTAAGTGCAGTTTATTTTATTCATTTATTTTATCTTTTAGTGCACATTCATTTACACCGAAATAGCGATTGGTGTTTATATTATCTATACATAATAGATATATAAGATATCAAAATACGTTTATAATCATACGTTAATCATTAATATATATATATATATATATATATATATATATATTAATTTAATAATGTATATGCAGAGAAACTTTATGTTAAATCATATTTTTGATGTATTTCATATTAATTTAATTTTGTTTAAAACTATACTTTTGTATTTGCACGTCATTATATAACTTTCGAAACACTACACATCTAAACCTCGTAAAACACGTATTAAACTTATACTTCCACAGTATAATTAGTATGATTGAACTAAGCTTATTAAGGTCAAATATTTGTCATAAGTTATCTGACACTACTTCCGCTATAAGATACATATAGAAATGCAATAACTTATCCCCTTCAATTCTTAAATCAAAATTTATAACAGAAATTTTGTCTATCTTTTATTTATTTTTTTTTTTTTTTTTTTTTTTTCAAAGTTTTTTTTTTTTTTTTTTTTTTTTTAAAGTTCTAAATTCCTTATAAAAATAACTCTTATTCATGACTTTCACTAATAGCCTTAGGATCTTAGACTTACTTAAGACTAATATAGATTTTTGATTATAACCTTTAAGATTGATTTAAACTTTTTTTTTTTTTTTCCTTTAGAATTTTTGATTTGCGTAGGGGTATTTTTTTCCCCTTACGCAAATTCATTCATGTTCGAGATTGCTTAAAATTCCTCATTTGATAAAGGGGGAAAAATTATGTATATATATATATATATATATATATATATTATATCAGTTACCTGAACCTCTTTTCAGTTTTTCAATAATTAATGCTAAATTAATTTTGTAATTTTCAGAATTTTTTTCCCTTTTGTTTGTGTGGTTGAATATCGCTGTAAAAAATCTTCTTATAGCCAAACTTTTAATCAGATATTCAGAGATAAAATAAATTTCAATTTAGGGAACATAAAACCCATAAAATTTACTACAGTATTTATAAAAGAACCTCTATATACAATTATAGCATATTTTATAAAATATTTTTAATTTATCTACTTTCAAGAAATCTTTTAAATAACAAATTTCTATATCTAAGATTAAAAGTTTAGTTATAAAAATATAAAACATTCATATAATCTGTTCACGATGAATTTTGCAAGTTTTCCTGAAATTCAATTGCGAAAAAGATACGTTTAAATGAATATTTCTAGAGCATCTGAGCATTAAATAATTTTTCATCCAAGAATTATCGAACACAGTAACAAAATAAATGATAAAAACATAACACAAGTTTTTTATTATTATTATTATTATTATTTTATTTTACTGAAAACATGTTTAATTTAATTTACAGAACAAGTCTCGAGTTTACTACAGTATTTATAAAAACACCTCTATATACAATTATAGTATATTTTATAAAATATTTTTAATTTATCTACTTTCAAGAAACCTTTTATAAAACATTTCCATATCTAAGATTAAAATGTTAGTTATAAAAATATAAAACATTCATCTAATCTTTTCACGATGTATTTTGCAAGTTTTCTTGAAATTAAATTGCGGCCTATTGCGGTGTCAGGAAAAGATACGTTTAAATTAATATTTCTAGAGCATCTGAGCATTAAATAATTTTCTATTCAAGGATTATCGAACACAGTAATAAAATAAATGATAAACACATAACACAAGTACTTTTTTTTTTTTTTTTTTTTTTTTTTTTTTTTTTTTTTACTGAAAACCTGTTTAATTTAATTTACAGAACAAGTCTCGAGTTTACTACAGTATTTATAAAAACACCTCTATATACAATTATAGTACATTTTATAAAATATTTTTTATTTATCTACTTTCAAGAAACCATTTATAAAAAATTTCCATATCTAAAATTAAAATTTTAGTTATAAAAATATAAAACATTCATCTAATCTTTTTACGATGTATTTTGCAAGTTTTCGTGAAATTAAATTGCGGAAAAGATACGTTTAAATGAATATTTCTAGAGCATCTGAGCATTAAATATTTTTCATCCAAAGATTATCGAAGACAGTATGATAAAAACATAGCACAAGTTTTTTTTTTTTTTTTTTTTTTTTTTTTTTTTTTTTTTACTGAAAACCTGTTTAATTTAATTTACAGAACAAATCTAGAGTTTACTACAGTATTTATCAAAACACCTCAATATACAATTATAGTATATTTTATAAAATATTTTTAATTTATCTACTTTCAAGAAATCTTTTATAAAACATTTCCATATTTAAGATTAAAATTTTAGTTATAAAAATATAAAACATTCATCTAATCTTTTCACGATGTATTTTGTAAGTTTTCTTGAAATTAAATTGCGACCTATTGCGTGTCAGGAAAAGATACGTTTAAATGAATATTTCTAGAGCATCTGAGCATTAAATAATTTTCCATTCAAGGATTATCGAACACAGTAACAAAATAAATGACAAAAACATAACACAAGTACTTTTTTTTTTTTTTACTGAAAAACTGATTAATTTAATTTACAGAACAAGTCTCGAGTTTCATAAAACTCGATATCTATTAGATCTTATTACCGATAACTCTGGAAACATTTCATTATGGAAAAGAAAATCACACTCGAGATTAAATTGCGCAGTATAATTGAATCATCACTCAAGGTAAAATAATTAGAGGAAAACAATTCTTTCGTCTAATATATTGTTAGGAAATTCTGCAACAAATATTTCTTTATTTTCCAAATAAGTGATAACCAAAAAAAACATTTTCTTTAAATTTTTCTTTCTGCAAATATATTTTATTGTTTATTTCGCACTTATAAAAAAAACTGTAAACGTCATTTTAAGATGTGAAACATGTATCTTTGCAAACAGTTTAAAGTTTAGATTTTTTTTTTTTTTTTTTTTTATCATTTGTAAAATGTACTTAACATTTGAAAGTTTTTCTCGTAAAAAATGGGTCACAAAGAAAGTATTTTGATTGTTATGGAGATGTCATTAATTCCTGACACTATTATCAGATTTATGCACTCAATCAAGCATTACGATGTTAATAATACGAGTAAATATTCATATCTTCCTATGAGTACATCTATATTGTATCTTACAGATTCAATAGTTTAAAAATCGCAAATTAGATTTCTAACGGTTTAATTTATTGCTGATTTAAAGTTCTGTGATTTTTGTAAGAATGTAATGTTTGTAAAATAACCACAGTGTTAATTAAGATTGTTCAATATTTATGTGTAAAATAGTGCTGGTGTAAATATTAACTAAAAATGCCTAATTTAAATTTCAAAATTTTCTATATGTGGAATCATTTTTTTTTTCTTTAACTTAATTAAGATTTTGTTTAACGACGTTTTTTATTTAATATATTTCTTTGCATAGTCAGTCGTAATTTATTTTCTTCTAAATGCTTTTTCTACATTTAATGGATAACATTAAAATAAATTCTACTTTTATATGAAATTAATAATATAATTCGATTGCATTAATTTTTATACGTTTACAAAATAAAATATCTAAATTAGAGAAACAGAAAGAAGTTTATGTTTTTTTTTTTTTTTTTTTTTCACATTGAAAGACGAAATGCTGATAAATATGAATATATATATTATTGTGAATTTATATCGAAGACTGGTTTTCAATGCAGCAAATAAAATGTTAATGTTATTTTAAGTAAACAATATTTAGCTTTTCAAGAATTTATGATACGAGCTTCTGTTTAATTTCCATGATTCTATTTATGAAATCTTATGATTATTCGCGGTAAGCTCAAATGATAAATTACCAATTGTAAAAAGAGTTTATAACAGAAATAAATTTTACATTTAATTTAGAATGAATAATATGAGAAATAGTAGGATTGTGTAAATGAAAAATAAAATTGAGCTATCGGGACAATTAAAACTAAAATTCTAAATATTTATATAATATGACAATTTCATTAAATGGTACATATAAAATTTATCCTAAAACTTATTTCGGTTTTCATATCTTTAGAAACTTGCTCTGTTTCAGTTTTAAAGTACACTGTGTATATCAAAATTACATAGTTTTACAGGATATATATATATATATAACTAGCAAATGTATCCAAAAGGTATATTTAGACAATTTTTGTGTAAAAAGTTTCTTTATTTACCTATTAATGTCTCTTATTTTGCTAGTATAGAACACTTAATTTTTTATTACCTGACGTCACATTAGGATTAATGTGCATATATTATTATATAGCATACAATATTCAGTAAATTAGCAGTTTTATTATTATTATTATTATTATTATTATTATTTAACTCTATTTTCTTATAAATATAAATCCTTTGAGAATTGTTTATTACTGAGTTTGTCGAGTTATTAATTTTTAATAACATGTATATTACTAAACTAGGTATGTTTTCGAATTTCTCATTTTTAACCAAAACATTATGCATTCCAAATAGTTTTTAATAATTGAACAGTAAAAATACAGTGCTTTTTTCTTATGTAAAGTACATTTTAATTTTATGAATACAAACTTTTTTTAAAAATAAAAATATGATTATTATTTTTCTTACCCGAGAATCATTTAATTTTAAATCAAACACCAATTTCCTTAGATTAAAAATTATAAGGTTTTTTATTTTCATTAAATTGCATTTAAAGTGAATATTTCCAATAATTTTCATTAAAACATTTTCATTTTCTCTGTTCAGAAAAATTCTCCTATAGTGGATTTCGAAATCAATAATATACACGTCAAAGAAAATACACTCATCAAAATGGGGTTTAATATTTCGCACTACTTAATATCGTCTAAGATATAAATTTAACTTACTTAACTAAGGAGATTTAGAAATTAAAAAAGAATTCCATTAGAGTAACTTTTTATTGCAAATAAGTTATGTTTGAGGATCACCTGTAATTATATAAACAATGTAATTTTTTCAAGCAGTACGCTACGAACTTCAGAATTCTTCCGAAACTTCCGGAATAAAGTTTCGCAACAGCATAATAAATGCTAGAGAAATTGTCTGAAAGGATTTTTGAAGGACAAATACATTAATCTCCTTCAGAGAGGAATATAATTCCTTCACGCCTTGGAGGTAAGAAGAAAGGTGAATCTTTAACACCAAGGAAAATCTCTTTAAATTGTTTTCATAGCACAAATGACCTTAATGATATTTCAAGAACATTTATAAGATTGGGATTTTTTAGATATTTTTCGTAATTGTTAATTTTTTTTTTTTTAATACGTCAATTTGTTTCAGATATTTCAATTAAAGTTTGAAGATCTGTAACAAATATTTATGTGATTTTTTTTTTTTTTATTATTATTATTATTATTATTATATTTCTTTTAACATGTATCATTTTGTAACGTCGTCATACACTTATGTAAATTGCCTTGAAAGATTATGTAAATAATTTTTACTTCATTCAAAATTATGGAATTTACAAAATTGAAAAGCCTTAGAAAGCGCAATGTTTGTGGGAATATATAAATTAAAATACAAGTTCTAATGCATATTAGATCTAATGCTATTTTTATTGAATTACAGAGATATTCTTTTAGATATTCTTTAAAAGTACAGTTGTCTCATTAATCAGAAGAAAAAAAAATAGAGGGTCATTTTAAGGGATTATCTATATACAATTATGAAGTAGATTTTATATAAATAATACTGTTTCAAACTTAATATTGCACAAAATGTATAAATATTAAGGACATCTTTTTCTTTATTATGTATTATAGATAATTTGTATTTAACATAATAACTCTGAAACGATATTTTGTAAAAATACTTTTTTACTTTCTCTTACCCATATAGTAGAGAAAGTATTGTTTATGGTTAAAATTTTTTAAAGTGAGTTTTTGTTATATTTATACGTTTTGAGGTCCCCTGAACACGTAAAATATGTTTTTAGCAGTTGGTCTATTTGTGTGTGTCTATCTGTTATCAGCATACCTCAAGAACAAATAATAGCACAAAGTCCAAACTCGGTATTCTAAATGGGTGTCATATAGGGATGCTACACTAAGCATTTTGTTGAGATCAAGCAAATGTTTCATATACAGGGACATCCAACAGAATTCAAATACATTATGGGGAAATTTATGCTAAGTACAGTGTAACATCTAAAAGCTGACTTAAACCAATTTATGATACGCATAAAATCATGTTTTGTGTAGATTGTGGCATGGAAATCAATCGTCATTCGTTTACAGGGCTACCCAAAGTATTTGGATATATTAAGGGCTATCTTGGAAATTGGTAGAATCGTAATTCCTTTTGTGTTTGATTTTTTCAAGTAAGACTAAATGTAAGTACACAATATTGCTTATAGTGTATATTGATTATAGACAATATACAGAGCTACCAAAAATTAAGCTAAACATACTTTTCTATTGAATATAATTGATGAAGCGTTTTGCTACAATTTACTACGTCTACAAACACTGCTCAGGAAGCAAAATTAATTTTTCATACCCATACTCTAAACATAGCATTTCTTGAAGTTCTGTTTTCCACTCAGGTTTTCTGTATGATATCCCATTTATAGGTGTTCTAAATACGAAAGTCCTTTTTCAAGCGGTTGATGTGTTTTTACATCTGTTACTAGCGTAACTTAAAATCAAATAATTGCAGAAAATTCAAATTTGTTATTTTGAAGTTCATATTAGGTTGTCACTTGAAAAATTTGATCAAGATTGGAAAGTTTGAAAGCGAATTAATTACAAGTTTGATTTTATTTTTTTATTTTAATTTATTTGTTTTTTAAATAATTGCATGCATTAGTATTGAATGGGGATGTGAGGAGGCGGTATCCCCCCTCCCACAGAATTACATGTCAAATTACATGTTCATTTATCCCACAGTGTCTTCAAAATTATTATTTTATCTATTTATTTATTATTTATTTACAAATCCTTTAAATTTTATGATGTTAATGACGTTATTTATGATAGACCCTTTTCTATAAACTACTAATAAACATAGTACGGGATTTTGAAATATTCTTAAAATATTGATTTAATAAATAACCATGCAGATGATTTTTTTTCTTAATTTATTTAAAACTCAATTACATTTTCTTTTCACATGACGAATTTCGCAATTTAAAATATGTTTTTTTTTTTTTTGTTTGTTTTTTGTTTTTTTTTCAGTATGTACTTTTAGATGTGGTTTACTAAAATATGTATAATAAGTATGAATGAATCTTTATTTTAGTAACGCATTCAGACGATATCTATTTATTTTTTGTATGAATACTCTGAAAACGGTTCCATTGAATTTTGTATACGAAGTAAATTTAGAGAGAAAGTTTAAATGTCTTCGACCTTTCAATTAAAAACACTGTTACGATAATCGCTCTTTTTTTACAAGATATTTTTGTTAGATCAATTTACGGATCATTAATCTTAAAGCTTTTGTAACATGTTCACTCGACTGTCGTCATCCGTATGTGATTTGCATGCTAATTAGTGTATTTAAGTTGTTATGTGTCATTTTAGTATTTTGTTGTATTTTATTCATAGCAGGAGTGTACGCTAGAGAAACAGTAAATACTTACGAGTATGTTTGATGACAACCTCTAATATAAAACCCGCGGGAAAATAATCCAATTTTAACTGTTTACTTAAATCGTAACTATGAAAATCGATTTTGAAGACTCATTTTTAAATTTTATTACATCCCAATGTAAAAAATTAGAATAGTATCAGTTTTTTATTCTTAATCTTTGCGAAAACCCAAAGGTACTAATTAACTGGAACACTGAGAAAAAAGATGGTCCTTTTAGATTATGTTTGTTCAAATATGATTATTGCTGCATTCCCTTGTACAACTAATTTCCGTGTATCAGGCTTATGTAATATACATGTTTTAGAGGCATAATACTTTTAATATCATAATTTTAAATACACAATATACTATACCCATATACTAAAGTCCATAAAATATATAAGTTTACAAGTAAAACAAATTAAGATGTTTGTGCCCAATAAAAATTTTTAATAAATACAAAATTGAGTTTTAATATTTATTAAATTGGAAAACACTATTGCTATTTGCATTATGGTCAGAACCCTAACAGCACAAAATGTTCCAGAAACGTAACAATCATATAACATTGAAACATTATAAACATTTCTGAAACGTTTAAAAACGTTCAGATTGCTTTCCGATTAGTTTCAGAAACGTAGAAATGTCCGCGATCGTAATAAAAAATCAGATACGTAACAGAAACGTTACAATCACTTAGCAGATAAAAAATCAAAAAGCGCGAAAGTTTCAGAAAGGTATCAGAGAGCATACTAAAACGTGTTACGTTTTTGAAAGATTGTAAGCTTTTTGCAACATAACTGAAACATTCTGTGCTGTATGGGAAAATATTCACAGTTTTTAAAAAGAGTATTCAAGATGTTCCACTTGTAAGAAGTATATTCTTATGTACTTTTATTTCATTTCAATTTATTTTATTGTTTTGTATATTCGATCATTCATAGACTTCAACGAACAACGTAACAAAATATGCAAATTTAAAACAAGTGCATATGATACATATTTTACTTATAATAATACAAATTATTTTTTAAGCCTTAGGAAGGGGCATTTAAAATGATCTTGAGTCATTTTTTTTTTCACTTAATTCTCTTAAAAGATAAAAGAACTATAACGCTATTCCAATCCTTTGGTACAACAGAATAATGCATCAAGAATATATATGAGTTGAATGATCTCAATGAAATAGTCAGAAATAGAGACAAAAAATAAGCAAGTTATGCCATAATTGTCTTTATCTGACTTTTCTTATTTTATCATGTAATTTATTCCAGAATATATCATGGATTTCTAATAAAGAAAGCAAGAATAAATAACGAAAGTCGAAATCTTTTTTCAGCATTGTAATGCTTGGTGTTATATAATGTTTCTTTTTGTCTGTTTAGTTGCCCAAGTGAATACGATCTAAAACAAGATTTTCTATTGACTTTATTTAAACTGAATGATGAATGCTTCTTATAAGATTTGTATTCTTCAATTATCTAAATCTTTATTTATTTACTTATTTCTCATTAAAGAAAAATATGTTTGTTACAAACCAATACAATTTTACAATTTGCAATGTAGCATCACATAGAAAAACTATCCATTAATATATATTTTATAATTTTTTATGTTTATACTTGAAACAAAAATAAATTTTTGAATAACAGAAAGTTTAAATGCATTTAAAGAATAACTACATTACATGAGTTAGTTTCAGTGAAATTTTTTTAAAAAGCACCAAAAGACAATAAACTTCAAAACAAAAGTTTAGGTATGGTTGTTTTTGTCTTTGTTTTTGTTTTTAGAAAACTGAACAAATCATAATAAACTTGTTCACATTTGTTTTGTTACTAAGCGAAATACTCTGTGTAACTTTGGATCTTCTGGAAAAATAAAAGCGCGATAGTGAGGTTAAAAGAGTCAACAAAATTTAAAAATTATAAAAGGTTAAGCGGTTTTCAAATCCTATAACAGACACTTTTTACCACTACTTCACCCATCTTTAAAGAAGTTGGGCACCTTTTTAATTGTATAGTTAATATGAACTTAAATGAAAATTTTTCATACCAAATATTACGCTTAGAGCTTAAGTGACTTTCAAAGTGCACACAATCACCTCCACATTTTTACTTCCTTTCGTTTTTCTTGAAGGGGCTCAGCAACTTTTTAATAGTATACTGAATATGAACTTGAAAGAAATATTTTCATACTAGTATATAAATATCATGTTTCTTATACAACGGTTTGTAAAAGGCACAACAACCCCACATTTTACTCTCACCTTACACTAACACCTCTTCCTTTAAAAGGGTTTAATAACCTTTTAAAAACGCAGTAAATATGAACTTAAAGAAATAATTTTCATTTAAAAAAATATTATATTTCTAATTCAGGCGATTTCCAAATTTCAGTGTCAGACAATTTTTTTTCCTCCATTTGCTTCACTAAAAGGGAAGGGCAATTTTTAAATAACGTAATGACTCTTAGAGATGCTAAGGAATAAGCTTAATAATTTTCTTATTAATCCATCAAAGGATATGTATTTACTTAGCAAACAAACATACGTTTTACATGTATTTATTTATACATTACATTTATTTATATTGCTTTTTTTGAACCAAGTAGAAATTTTCCGTTATACACATCATAATTTATACACTGCAAATAGAAATGTCTTAATTTCAGACAAAAGTGTGTCTGAAATACCAATTTAGACACACAAACCCGTAAAGATACAAATTTCCAGACACCACACACGTCTGAATTTAAGACACATAAATGTCTTTAGAAAAATAGACTAAGTTAAGTGTCTAAATAATATTGATATGTCTGAATTTCAGACACATTACAGTTTTGACACTTGGAAATTAAGACATTTTACAATTCAGACACCTAGAGTTACAGACATTTTACAGTTCAGAAACTTGGAATTTCAGACACTTGTATTAACTTAGCAATTTTTTTTACACGGATCATAATTTAAGTAATATGCATACGGAGTTTAAGTTTCTTTTCACATCCACTTCATTTAATAATATTTTATATAATAAATGCTTAAGCTATTATTTAGGCCATTTAGCTTTGTGAAAATGAACTTTCAAAGAAAAAGAAATCGAATATGTAAACGAACAATCTTGAACAATTTATACGCGACATCTGTTTAATTTTTTAATATGAAAAAAAAAAAAAAAAAAATCCACATGAGTATTACATATTAGTGTAAGAAAACCAGAGTTTTGATTTTCATGTAAATAGTGTGTTTTCCGTTAAATATAAGTTTAAAGGAAGAAAGACAGGGAGAGAAAGAGAGAGAGGAAAGAAAGAAAAAAGAATCCGTTTTCGAAATATCATATTCGAAATTTCATATCTTTTCTCACATTTATCAGGCATATTTCAAAAAGAAAAAATACTGAAAATGTACACATAAAATTTAAAGTTCAAATGTATATTAAGCTTTAGATATTTCGTCGATAACTTTATTTTAAAAAATATTAAAAGATGAATTTACAATTTGTTTGACGAATAATGTGTATCTATACTAACCAAAGAAGGCGATGATTGTAGCTAAGTCGGTTGATCGCTGGTTCGTGAATCCATAGTTCCTCAGTTCGAGACCGGCCTGTCGGAGAGGTTAGCTACGTGCAGAAATTTTTGCAAAAGCATTTTCTGTATTCTCTAGGGAGTCCTATTCTTTTTTTTAACCGGTAAACCACAATCAATCTTATTTACTTAACTATTTTTATGATTTATTTATGAAAAATGAGGTTAAAAAGGGCTACTTTAAGTCACTCCAAGTGTCTTAAATCCGGTCACATTCATGTCTTATCTTAAGACATCTTACGTGTCTTAAAAATAAGACACGATTTCGTGTCTAAAAATAAGGACACTCATTTTATACACTTATGTGTCTGAATTTAAGGCACCTGAATTTGCAATGTAGGAATCTGAAAATTGCACTGTCTCAAAAGTTTAAACACTAAAACTAACTTATGAGTTAGCAGTAAAATACATAAATTTCGAACATGCGACGTCTCGAGTTGAAATTATTTAAGGTAAATATGCGTTAGCATTAGTTAATTGAGGTTATGCTTGCCAAATATATTTAATTGATGAAGATAAGTGAGTTGTGTACGTTGAAATCGGAGGTTGAAACCGGTTGACTAAATTGTGACATTTTATGTTGGCCTGCGAATTCTATTTATTGAATTTTATTTACAAATCAAGTATATAAAACAAAAATGAAGACCTGATAGACCACGAACCACAAGCAAATGCGATTATAAAAGTCATAGCTGCCATCTTTTATGCTTTTTGGCTACCAGAAACTTTTTACTGAATTTTTTCGTATATTTCTTTAACAGTTTTCAGTGATAAGTATAAGTTTTTGTAAAAAAAATCTGATAGCCAAAAAATGCGTAAAAGTTGACAACTATGATAAAAGCATTCAAAGATTTGCAATTTCTAAGATAATAAGTTTATGTTAAATTCAAACTGCTGCCAAACTTAAAATAGGAAAAGAAATCATTAACTGATGTATTAGAAATACGAATAGTATCATTTATGTTAAATCGATATGAAAAGCAGCCTTTTCAAACCACGGCACAAAAGATATGATTCTGTAAAAATTTATCAAATATAACAAATTTGTGTGAAATTTTGATGGGGCATATAGGTAGGCTTTTTATTGGAAGGACATGTGTCGAGCAACTGGAAATTAATTTAATTGACAATAAAGTTAACAAAATTAACAACGACAAAAATTAACTAAATAATTTTTAAACTAATGCTGTTTATTCAGATGCGCTGTTTATTATTTTAATTCATGTGCTAGAATTTCTTCTATATATATTTGCTGCTATTATCTAATTTTTTTCAATCCAATATCTGAAAACTTTAGTTTTCATTTTACTTAAATTTTCATCATAACTTCAGTTTTTATTTTTAAAATAATTCTATGTGTTCTTTTTTCTAATTAACATAATGTAAAAATTATAAACTCCTACATTTTTTATTCAATCCTGTTTTTAAAATGTAACTTTTGTGCAAAATACATTGTGACTGCATGTAAATAAATGTATGTTATTACAAGAACTAATACATAACTATGATAATTATTATATTCAAATATCTGATAATAAGCATCCTTCAAAATAAAAGTGATTTAAGTAATATGTAAAAGTTGTATAGTTTCTTTATACATATAAGAATTTTTAAGAAGTTGAAAATCTTGTTTCCCAATATTCACGGGGGCCGCGGTAGCCCAGTCGGTAGAGCGCCGGCCTCGTAATTGGAAGATTGCGGGTTCGGTACTCGAGCCGGCCAAAGACCGTCGTGTACACTAATGATGGCTGGTGCACGTAAAATCTGTTGTGGCCACAATGTCCTCCATGTTCCCATCAAAAATTATACCTCTGGGGGTTACCGAAGCGGGAGAGCCATCCCTTCCGTGGAGGATCAAAATTGTGATGGCATGTCTCCGGACCACCTCTAGGGGTGTGTCCCAGACCGTCGCCAATTGCCCATCTGCGCAGCATTAGTGCGACGTAAAACCCAATCACCAATCACCAATCACCTCAATATTCACGGTTTTGCATGTTATAAAATATTCTAAAGAAAGTTTTTTTTTTTTTTTTTTATGGATCAGAAAAATTGAAAAATTGAAAATAACGTTATTCTTTCGATGTCTTTTTAATCAATCAAAAGTCACCTTAGGTCATAAGAAAATTTTTCGTTCCTTTTATATGGTTATAAGAAATACCTGTGATATGATTTGTTTTAATTATGATTGATGTTCTGAATTTTATTCTTTACTGCTTTATGAAATTTCTTTTAAAGAATAATTATACATTCTCAAATATTTTTATTCACAAATATTTGGTATAAGTCGGTTTCAATCAAACATGAATTCTTTTATGGGTACCTTTCATAGAATTACCTTCTTAAAGCATTAATCTATTTCACATGTTGTTGTTTTTTTGTTTTTTTTAATCTATAATTGCAAAAGTTTGTTTGTTCGTCTACTGTATTAATCCACACCTCAAAAATAATTAAAGCGAAATCTAGCATAAATATTTCTAAATACTTGGAAGAAGTTACTATACTTTTTAAAAGTTGTTTTTTTCCTTTCCAATCGAAGAAAAGGGATAAAATAATAAATGAAGGGTTGTGAAATTTGAAAACCGCTTGAGCTAGAAACTTAATATTTCATATGAAAATTTTTCATTTAAATTCATATTCACAGCAATATTAAAATTTTCGACCCCCCTTAAAATTGGAGTAAAATATAGAAAATATGTTGTGCGATTAAGAAACCTTTTGAACTAAAATCTTGATGTTAGTTACTAAAATTCTCCATCCAAGTTTATATTCACTATGCTTTTAAAAATTTTCTCAACTTACTTAAAAATTATAATGGGGGTAAAACTGGCGAAGCGTATTGTACAATTTGAAAATCGCTTGTTGGCAATCCTAAAATTATGTACATTTAAAAATCAGATGAAAAAAAAAAATATTTTGTATTTACAAGCAATAACCTCAAACGTTTTATTGAAAAATATATATATATATTTAATACTAAATTTAATTATATACGCAAAATATAAAATAATAATATTAATAATAAATAACTTTTTATAACATCTTGTTGTCTTTTTTTTTATCCTATTAGTATTTATTTATTTATTTTTATTAATTCATACCTTTTTTAGAGTACTTTAGAAAAACTGGATATTTTATGTAATATTTTATAAATATATGTCAAAAAATTACATTCACGAGTATTTTATAGATAGTATTTGTTTCTATAATCTAACTTTTAGGAAAATAGTTTTTGATAAAAACCAAGAAATTATTATAATCTGTTTTGGTGGTCACTATATTTAAAAGAAAATGTTATCTATATCGCTTTATAAACAATATATATATTTAAAAAAAAAAAAAAAAAAAAAAAAAAAAAAACATCGAAATTGCTTAAAAGCTCGTTTTGGCTCCCCATTGCCTTAGGCAATGTCATTCTTATCCACAAAGTCTCGGATGCGTGTCCCTATTACCCGCGACAATGCCTTATCAGTGGGCTTCCATTTGGGTGCTTATCAGATGACAGTATCGAAACGGACATTATCGAAAAAATTGAAGTAGACCTTTTATATTTGAATCCCAGTTACATGTGAACAAGACTATACACTGTAAAAAATATGTCCTATTTGCTGCAAGAAATTCTCTGTAATTTGAGAAAATACGTTCTGACAACGTAATTTTTTCGCAAATTACGCGTATTTTCTCAAATTACAGAGATTTTCTGGCAGCAAATAGGACATATTTTTTACAGTGTACGTAGGGGAGAGTAGGGAGGGATGGGACATTTTTGACAAAAATATTTTTTACAAATTTACTTTTGCTAGTACAACACTGTAAGTTTCAGAGAAACAAATCTAAACGTTTTAACATCTTTTGAAAATAAGAATTTGGTGGTAATTATTAAAATATTAATTTTATAAGCCAATTAACATAGTCATAAAAATGTCCCATCCTTCCCTTATATAAGGGAGGGATGAAACATGTTTATAAAGTTAAAATAAATACATAATATACAGACATTCTATGAAAAGTGACAAAAACAGAGGGACACTATGTATGTAAAGTTAATTAATTACTATTAACATCTATTTTATCCAACATTAGAGTATAATGTACCACTTAAATAAAAATTTTCAAATGCTCAATCAGTTCATTTTTTTTTCTTTTTTCTTACTTCTAGCAGACAAAGTATTGTTTTTTAGTTCAAATATTCAAAATTAAGTTTTTGTTGTATTTACATGTTTTGTGGTTCCCTGAATATTTGGCTAGTCTGTGTGTGTTATCAGCATATCTCAAGAACAAATATTACCAAGAAATCTTAACTGTAATTGGTTAATGTAATTTCTTTTGTATATTTTACCATGTCCAGGAAAACTACTCAGGAATGAAAATTAATTCCTCATACGTATATGGTAAATAAAGTAATTTTAAATTTTAAAAGGGTAAACAAAAGTCGTGTGAGTGCCACACCAATTATTTTCCATGATTTTGGAATTTATTTCGTGCATTTTTTCTTCCATCTATTCATTCATTTGCCTCTTGATATTTTCTGTGAAAGGAGTATCAGAATCTTCATTCTTCTTCCTTTTCTTACATGTCCCATCCCTCCCTGAGCTGCTCTGTACCATCCCTCCTGTGAGGGAGTTCCTCACATATCCTTTTATTTCATTAAATTTATTCAATTATAATTAAAGATCTATTTATTCACAATTAAAAAGTATTGACTTTTATAATCCTTTGTATTTAGGTCAAGCTTATTTCAATTTTAGTAAATTATGTATTCAAAATTAAAATACTTATCATTTTCTAATTTTAAGAACAAATTCAGTATTAAATACATTGATCTCTTTTTAGCATAATGCAATATATATGTAGGGATCTAAACACAATTTAATTTTATTATCCCTTAAAGTAATTATATTTTTATTTCTATTTCACTATGTTTCCCAATAAATCTAATTTATATTTATAGCTGTAAATGTATGTTGGAAAATTTCCGTTATTGCTTTTTATTATTTTATTTTATTTTATATACAGATAATCTATTTAATTGCAGCTATTAATTACCCGTTGTGCAGACATCATGTCGCATGAATTTTCGCAATATTTCTTAATTACTTGCACCTGTCTTTCCAACGGTATTCGTTGGCGAATGTGATTTATGCCAAAAAGGGTTGCCATAATTTTAACCGTCATTTCTTTTTAAAAATTTCCCATTGAAATAACATTAACAACAAAGAAAGATGTATTGGCGCCCTTGGCTTTATAATGTGGTGATGTCACCACAATCTAGCGGTTGACAAGTGGGCTATGAGATTTAATTCCACGCACTTCGCTAATAACCAACGTACTGAAAAGATGTAACTTTTTTGTGAATAAAAATCTCTCTCTCCTCCACCATCGTTTTTAACGAGTTCACTGTATGGATCTAAACTTGGGTTGTCCTCTTTTTGTCATCTTTATTTTAAATATCTCAATAAACTTTTTCGGCTATTCAAATGACTGGATTGAGATTACTTTTATGATGACTCTTATTTTATTGACTTGTTTTTCAGAGGACTGTGGCTTTTATGCTACACCTCCCTTTTCATTATTCTTCAAAAAAATAATTTATTATTAGACACATGCTACTTTTAGACTTAATTTAGCTACTAATTTAAAAAAAAATTACATTATTAGGTGTATGAAATATGAAAAGTAATTATGCTAACATCAGTGATTGACGTTGAAAACTTGCCTTGAAAATTAAGCAATTGTTTACTTTTGGTGTTATAAAAAAGTTTTTTTGTTACATAAACTTACAGAGTTCTCCAACTAAATGATACATAGCAACAAATATGGGGCTGTACTTACTTCACCAGGTGAAAGTGGGAAAAATTAAAGACAGTGTTTATTTTAAGAATAATTTTAGGTGTCCCATCCCTCCCAATGTCCAACCTCTCCCGACTCTCCCCTACTGTACATACAGTCGGCAGCAAAATTATTGAAGCACACATCCACGCTTTTCATATATTTGTTAGATAGCTAATTTTTATCATCAACTTATTTTTTTATAAACAGCTTAAAGACTGAGATCATGACTCGACAAATATTTACTTAACAAAACAGTAATAGGTGCCCATCTTTTAAGTAGAAATTATTTATTTGCATTTTTGGTGCTCTACTCGGCTTTAAGTGGCTGTCGCAAACGTAGAGTCCTTGGGGAGAAATGTCCATTTCTATTGCAGCATCAAAATTTAAAAAATTGCCCAAGATTAGCAATAAGCAAAGCTCTTTAACATAATGCTGATTTAGTTTCCATGACAAATGTACTATCTGTGCCAAAAACATACTATTAAAAAATCTAAAACAGTGGTGTATTAAAAAAGGTTATGCAACAAAATTCGAGAGAAATATGCTACATATGCTGTATTTCAATTTATGTTGAAAAAAAAATTAACTCATTCTTTGGCAACAATTAAAAATTTAAATGGCTAATTTTAAAGCTTTTACAAGGTTATTATTTTCATTTTTTAATTAATTTTAGAAAATTAAAAAAAAAAAAAAAAAAAACTTTGAAAATCGGGATTCGAGGTACATTAGGAGAAGTCAGTACGAACCTTCATAAAAATTTGTGTATCTATGCGATCGGCCGTTTTCCTAAAAAGATATATACACACACATCTTATTTTATTATATATATAGATTATTTTTTTCAATAAACAATGTAACAAGATATATGTATGACATAGATTATTAGCCATTTATTAGTCAATTTTTCTGCAGCGCAGCTTTTTTTTTTTTTTTCTTTGTTTTGCGCCTTAGTGTATATGTAAGTTTCATGATTGTAAATTCCTTTACAACAAGGAAAATTTATTTTTGATCATATTTGAATAATCATTAATAAATAACTTATAAATAATTATTCTAACACATGCAGAGAGGACACAGAACAACGTACGGCATATGGATTTCAGATTTACTTAACTTTTCAGTTGCACCCAACAGCCTTAATATCGTGACTTCAGACCTCCGGAGAAAATCATATCGTTGGCTCTCAGACCAACTGAGCGCTGCCTCAACCCACTCTCCTAGTCGTGAATAGCGGAACAGTGACACAATCAACCCCTCGACCTCATAATACTTTTTAATGCAACATGTATCTTATTCAAACAATCTTTGTGCCGCGATTTTTTTCTTTTTAAATTCCTGTAATAATATATTTTATTGGGGGGGGGGGAGATAAAATATTGTTTTATTAAGTGTTAAGACCAATGGGTAAGATAATAAAGTTCAATTTTCTTGTAAAATAATCTAAAATAGGTTAGGAACAGTTTTATTTGATATATAAGTCTGTTTGAAAAGGGCTGCGGCCTCTCTCAAACCCCTGTACACTTATAGTGCTTAAAATTATTTTAAAACATAATTTAGGCTCTTATTATTTGCCTCTAAACTTGCCAATCTTGATCAAAGTGGTAATCTGATGCAACGTCAAAATACTAAATTTGAATTTCCCACAGTTTATTGTTTTTAAGTGATGATGATAACAGATATACGCACAGAAAAACCGCTGAAAATTGGCAAAATATTTTATAATCAGGGCACCTCAAAACGAGACATTGTCTATAAACAAAAACACTTAAATTGCACTTAAATTTACTCTTATTTAAAAAAACATCTAGCGCAAAAGGAATTACAATTATAGCAATTTCCACTACTTTGATTAGCCCTGCAAACGAATGACGAGTGATTTCCATACCACAATCTACACAAAACATGCTTTTATGCATATAAAAAAATTATTCATTCCATTTTGTTTAAGTCAGCCTATAGATGTACACTGTACTTACCAGAAATTTCCCCGTAGACGTAATGTATTTGAATTTTCTTGGTACCTGTACACGATACATTTGATTCATCTCAACGAAAACTTTAGTGTAGGAAACCTACATGCTACACACTGGACTTTCTGCTGCTATTTGTTTTTGAGATATGCTGATAATATAGATAGACAAGCATACACACAAATCAATTTCGAAAATTTCGCATATAAACAATACTTTCTCTACTATATTTAAGGATAAGAGAAAGCAAAAAACTGTTAAACTTTAGATTTGTCTATTTATAAAATCATTTTATAATAAAACTCCTATATTAAAGTTTACAACAAAAATTCAATCTAGCAAAAGATCTATATATACTTTTATTTTCAATAATATCATTTTGCCAGAATTCTCAAATGAGGTATGTATCTAATTTTATTTTTTAAGAATTTATTATGTCGTCAATCTTTTTTTTTTTTTTTTTTTTTAATCTATTAATGATATTTCTGTTATATATATTGAGTTTTTATTGATTAAAAAAAGATAAGAAGAAGAAGCAATACGTTAAAAGAAAATGTTTTTCAGCTGAGCGTTTTTTCCACTATTTTAATTTCAGAACATGTTTTTCAATTTTCCAAAATTAGAAAAAAAGTAACAGCTGGGTTTGTCTTTTTTTATCTTATGATAGTCACTATAAAGTTAAAAAAAAAAAAAAAAAATTTCGTCTGTTCCGAAAAGAAAGACAGAATTTCTTGTTATCAAATTGTTTGATGATTTTTTTAGGTCTGTAATCAATAATGTTTTATTGTCAAAATCAATAAAAACTTGATATATTTTTTAAATTATTATTTTGATTATTACGGTTCCATACACTTTAATTATCCATATAGTATTTTTTCCCCTCGCTGATAATATAATCTGTTTAAGAATATATATATATATATATATATATAAGCATTTTTTTGTTCTTTTTTTTTTTTTTTTTTTTTTTTTTTTTTTAAGAATAAACTATCTCAACGTTAAGATTTTTATCTTTAAAATTGTAATGAAATATTTACTAACATTTATCTTGGAATAAGCTAAGAAAAAAAAAAGAGTTTAATTAGGTGAATTTACTAAAATAGATATTCAATGCACAGATTACAAACTGCAGGAAATAATATTGGCAATGTGTTTAAAATAAAATACACACACACACACACACATATATATACAAAATATTAATTTATACATATTTTTTTTTTTTTTTTTTGAAAATAACATTTTTTGAAATCAACAATACATTTTTTTTTTTTTACTTTCCGAACACTATAGTGAGGAAAGTATTGTAATCATGTCAAAAATCCGAATTTGAGATTTTGATGTTTCTGTACGTTTCAAGGTCCAATGAGTCCGTTTTCACTATTTTTGCGATGATGTATGTATGTGTGTGTGTATGTATGTGTGTATGTCTGTGTGTATGTATGTGTGTATGTATGTGTGTATGTATGTGTGTATGTCTGTGAGTGAACACGCTAGCGTCTAAACGCTTTGTTCGAATAACCTGAAAGCTGGTACGTATATTGTACGTTACCATAGTACGAACCCTATAGATTTTGGTGAATCTAGCACTTACAGTTTTTTTACAGGGACACAAAGAAAAATTCTTTATCATTATGGCCTATGGGAGCAAAATCTTAAAAGTGCGATAGCATCTAAACGCCTTATTCAATTGAGCAAAAAATTTATACACATATTATAGGTCACAAATACTCAATCTGTATAGATTTTGGAGAATCTAGCACTTATAGGTTTTTTTACAGGGACAAAAAGAGAAATTCCTTATCATTATGCCTATGGGGTCAAATTTTTTAAAAGTGTGATAGCATTTAAACGCCTTATTAATCTGAGCAAACAATTCGTACACATGTTATAAGTCCCAGTTGCACCAACTGTATAGATTTTGGTGAATCTAGCACTTACAGGTTTTTTACAGGGACACAAAGAAAAAGTCTTTATCATTATGGCCTATGGGACCAAAACCTTAAAAGTGCGATAACATCTAAACGCCTTGTTCAATTGAGCTGAAAATTTATATCAGTATTACAAATCACTGTTGCACTAACTATACGCATTTTGGTGAATCTAGCATTTATAGGTTTTTACAGGGACACGACGAAAAATTCTTTATCATTATGGTCTATGGGCTCAAAGTTCAGTAGCGTTAAATAAAACATCGTGTAATATATGGAGAAAAATACTCAAACACTCTATTATGGTTTTCTCTCTTTTGTTTGTTTAACAACTCCTCTTTCTTTACTTTATCTACAAAACTGTTAATTACTCAATGTTCGGAAAGTCGAGTGGAGTCACTCCAGATTTTTCTTTTACTTTCCGAACACTATAGTGAGGAAAGTATTGTAATCATGTCAAAAATTCGAATTCGAGATTTTGATGTTTCTATACGTTTCGAGGTCCAACGAGTCCGTTTTCACTATTTTTACGATGATATATGTATGTGTGTGTGTGTGTGTGTGTGTATGTGTGTATGCATGTATGTGTGTATGTATGTGTGTATGTCTGTGAGTGAACACGCTAGCGTCTAAACGCTTTGTTCGAATAAGCTGAAAGTTGGTACGTATATTGTAAGTCACCATAGTACGAACCCTATAGATTTTGGTGAATCTAGCACTTATAGTTTTTTTACAGGGACACAAAGAAAAATTCTTTATCATTATGGCCAAGGGACCAAAATCTTAAAAGTGCGATAGCATCTAAACGCTTCACTCAATTGAGCAAAAACTTTATACACATATTATAGGTCACAGATACTCAATCTGTATAGATTTTGGAGAATCTAGCACTTATAGTTTTTCTACAGGGACACGAAGAAAAATTCTTTGCCAAATTTTTAAAAGTGTGATAGCGTCTAAACGCCTTATTAATCTCAGCAAAGAATTTGTACACATGTTATAGGTCACATTTGAACCAACTGTATAGATTTTAGTGAATATAGCACTTACAGTTTTTTTACAGGGACACAAAGAAAAATTCTTTATCTTTATGGCCTATGAGACCAGCGATAGCATCTAAACGCCTTATTCAATTGAGCTGAAAATTTGTATGAATATTATAAATCACTGTTGCACTAACTATAAGCATTTTGGTGAATCTAGCATTTATAGACTTTTACAGGGACACAACGAAAAATTCTTTATCATTATGATCTAAGGGCTCAAAGTTCAGTAGCGTTAAATAAAACCTCGTGTGATATATGGAGAAAATTACTCAAACACTCTGTTATGGTTTTCTCTCTTTTGTTTGTTTAGCAACTCCTCTTTCTTTATTTTATCTACAAAACTGTTAGTTACGCAATGTTCGGAAAGTCGAGTGGAGTCACTCCAGATTTTTTTTACTTTCCGAACACTATAGTGAGGAAAGTATTGTAATCATGTCAAAAATCCGAATTCGAGATTTTGATGTTTCTATACGTTTCGAGGTCCAACGAGTCCGTTTTCACTATTTTTACGATGATGTATGTATGTGTGTGTGTATGTATGTGTGTATGTATGTGTGTATGTATGTGTGTATGTCTGTGAGTGAACACGCTAGCGTCTAAACGCTTTGTTCGAATAAGCTGAAAGTTGGTACGTATATTGTAAGTCACCATAGTACGAACCCTATAGATTTTGGTGAATCTAGCACTTATAGTTTTTTTACAGGGACACAAAGAAAAATTCTTTATTATTATGGCCAAGGGACCAAAATCTTAAAAGTGCGATAGCATCTAAACGCCTTATTCAATTGAGCAAAAACTTTATACACATATTATAGGTCACAGACACTCAATCTGTATAGATTTTGGAGAATCTAGCACTTATAGTTTTTTTACAGGGACACAAAGAAAAATTCTTTGCCAAATTTTTCTTTGCCAAACGAAAAATTCTTTATCCTTATGATCTAAGGGCTCAAAGTTCAGTAGCGTTAAATAAAACCTCGTGTGATATATGAAGAAAAATACTCAAACACTCTGTTATGGTTTTCTCTTTTTTGTTTGTTTAGCAACTCCTCTTTCTTTATTTTATCTACAAAATTGTTAGTTACTCAATGTTCGGAAAGTCGAGTGGAATCACTCCAGATTTTTTTTTTTTTTTTTTTTTTTTTTGAAACAGTCAAATTCTGAGTATACTACAATAACAAAATCAGTATGTGGTTCTAAAATATTTATTTAGCACATAACATGTGAATAACGTTATCGTTGTCAGAAGATTTTCCACCTATTCGCAACAGATGGGTTAAATTCCTTTAATGTATTTGAAAGTATTTTCTCACTCTTTTTCTTTTTTCATTACAAAAATCTATCTGAGTAATAAATTATTATATATTTTAAATCATAGCTTCCAAATGCCCTAAATTTTCCAGGGGATTTATATTAGATTTTTATAAAAAAAATTTCAGTTACTACAATCGTAAAAGAATACAAGAGATTTTTTGTTTTTAATGGTGAGACATCTTATATGGTAAACAGAAATATACTTTCAAATATCTCAATTAGAATCTTTTCGTTTTGAAATGACAAAAATCTTATGAACAAGAAAAAATTTCAAAATCTAACATAAACTAGTATGTTGTGGCCACCACAAGACTTTCTTCTATATTTTCCTATCCAAATTCACTCAGTAACAATATATATATATATATATATATATATATATATATATATATATATATATATATATATATAAATTTTCTGTTTTTTTTTTTTTGTTAAAAGTAAAAAAAAAAAAAAAAAAAAAAAAAAAAAAAATCGATAACTTTTTTTTTAAATTATTACATATTTATAGTCCAACCATTCGTTTTAAAGGTATTGGCGAGACCTTTCGAAAGATACCCATCTTGAAAATTTAACCCCTCCCCCCCAGGGGTACTTCCTCCCAGGGGGGAAGCGATGCTCCCACATGCACAAAAATTTTTTCCTAGTTAACTACTACTATTATCAATAATTCATATTAATTTTACAATCACAAGTTAAGAATAACTCTCATTATGTGCATTTATACGAAATTTTGTCCTATACTGTCATGTTAAAAATTTAGAAAAATACGATCACAGCGCCACCTGTTGAGCGATTGATCCCCAAACCTAATCAACACTAGTTTATGTCAGGGTGCAACAAAATACCAAGTTTGGTTAAATTTCATTCATTGGTTCGTGAGATACAGTGGACACAAAATTCGTGATACTCACACACAGACACGCAGACAGACATTTTAAAAAAACTATCAATTCATGATCAGGACATCCCAAAACCTGTAAATCCATCAAAAAACGGAGATCTAAAATTTTCACGAATCCAATACTTTCTCTATATTACATATAGAAGAAAGTAAAAAATATTTAAATCTTACAATCTTAATAACATGTATATACACAATATGCATATAATATATATTAATATACTATAATAATTAATACATATATAACAGAGTTGCCTGAATCTTACCTATCCTAAATAGCAACACCTCTAAATTCAAAAGAAGCATATTAATTTGGAAACAGCACTAACGGATAAAGAAGAAAAATTCTTTCACATGCAAGACCGTGTTCAGAAAAACGAAATTGCTGTGTATTTGTATTAAAATATTGTTAATCTTTCATATTTACATGTTTATCATGCAGTAATGAATATTCTAAGGAATAATATAGCACTACTAAAGATATGTACAGGTTATCAAATGCATTATATAATTGTTAATAAGCTTATTGTCTTCTTATATATATTTCTCTGCTAGATAATTATTATTTGAGACTTGGAAAAATGCTATGTAGTTGCCAAAATCGCATCTCGTGTGGAGTTTTGCCACGTAAGTTATTGTAAAATTTTTTACCTGTAGTGGCATGGGATTTTGGAGAAGTTGAGAAGTTTTTTAGTGTTGAACTTGAATTACCTCTTTAGATTCAGAACGTTAGGAAGTTGAAAGGGGGAAAAATAAGTAATTTTGTAAATCGTCCAATGATGGATTGGTTATGTCAATTAGTAGAAGACAGGAACTCGTACCTTGGCCATTATTGTTCCGGATTTATTATTAATCCATTATTGTTCCTTATACCATTCCGGGCCTTCTAGTAAGTGGACAACTTGTAGTTGGTGGTTATATGTATCACAAATGTTTATCTTTAATCGCTTAAGAAAATTTAATTAGTAGAAAGTTGGATCTCCAACAGCAGATTTAGCTGAAGTTCCGCAAACAGGATACATAACTTCTTTTTTTGTAAAGTGCCTACCACGTTTATTGAAATAAAATCTAATATCGAAGAAATATTACACTTCTACATTATGGTTATTTGTCTCATTCGAAAAACCTTAGACGCTTTTAAATTGGCCAAGGATTGGTAAGTCTCAGTCACCTCTCGAGTTACTGCATCATATCGAATGGTACTGAGAGTCACCTCTCAAGCTCAAAGGGTTAAAATGTCAGACATTATTTTGACAAATATAATATTTTTTTTAGATACTAATGACACAATGTGATGACACAATGACACAATGATATTTTTAAAAGCAGTGGCATTTTTAAAGACTAGAAATGAAAATTATGAAAAAGCTTTTTTAAATAACCATATAAAATCTATAGGCAAATAATTGTGTCTCTATTTAATATATAAATTCATTAAATCTATTAGTTATCGTATATTTCGATTTCATTAAATTTTAAAATATGTAAAAACTAAAAAAGCTGCCGATAATATATTTCAAATAATAAAATCCACAAGTAGCATATTACCGCAAGGCAAACAAGCTATATAGTAGTTACTGAAATGGTACATAACAAATTCCGCATTTTTAAGAGCAAGAATTTAATTACTTTTTCTTAATTATTAACTTGTGTATAACTCTTTGTCAGTTGTTTTAAAATATCCGTTTGCCATAAGGGATCTTTTTTCATGTGTACGTTTGCTTATTTTAAAAGTAAGGTACTTGTACCCAATATGGACAGTGCTCTCAATATGGACACCCCTAATATCGTTAAAAATAACAAATTTGATCGAGAGATAGTGCTACACGTCCGTGAAGAAAAGCAGTTGAAGAGATAATTTAGCCTGGAAAGTGCAAAAAAGCGCGCTGTTTGTCATTTTGAAGGAAACTTGTTTTTCGTGGTGTGCTGATCGTAATTACAGGTAAGTTTAAATTCTTATTAGATACAATAAAATTACTTTAAATATTGAAAGGTGTAGTGTTTTAGAAAGCTGATAAAACATATTTTCGATTGCTATTGCATATATTGCTTTAAAATGTTTTCTTTGTTTATTTAATACAAGATTTAGTGAAACTACGCCCGATTCCCAATATGGACACCTTATGTCTACATTGGAAGTACTGCAAGTGAATCTTCAGATTCACAAATTTGTAAAATATCTGTTTAATGTTATTTTATTTAGCTAATTCATAATAAATTAATGTTTATATATATTTTTAATATTAATCATAGTATCCGTACATTGCATTACGAATTAAGAGTGGAAGTAGAGATGTTGAAGCTCTTGTTAACAACATACCTTCTACTGTTATTGACCCACCTTCATCACCTGCGAGATCATTTTCCATGGAAAATTCTTTCACCAGCGTGTTATCAACTCAAACTGTAAGAAGAAAGAAGACACAACGTCGCCAGGCGATAAACTCAAAAGGCATCAAAGGGGTAAAATCCTTGTTCAACAAGATGCCATCTGAACTATCCTCCAAGAAAAAAATCCTTAAAAAAGCCCTTGCAAAAAAATCAAAAGAAGTCTCCCCTCAGTAGGGTATCTGTTGGCGAAATCGCAGGTACCAGCACAGCGATATCACTTCCTCAACAAAGGAGAGCTAATACTGCTTCTTATGCAGTATCGATGCTGTTGCAGACATGCGGCCATGCATTAAATGCTGCAGATATGTCCATGAGGACTGTGTGGGACTTAGCGCCCATAATAAAGAAGTTTTTATTTGTCCATCCTGTGAGGACTGAGTAAGAACAGATGTAAATTCTGCAGACAGATGCAATAAAGCTAAGCAAAAGCAACTATATTATTTCATAATATTTCTTATAACTGAGGTGCTTTGCATAGATCTTCGAAGAGCCACAGCCGAAAATGTCCCCCCTCCCTTCTAAAGTGCATATTCTGAAGATATTTACTGTGCCCCCCTCCCCCGCAATACTTTAAGATGTATTTTTTTTATCCCTCTCCTCTAAAATACTTTGGAAGAGTGGCTCTTCCATACACCCTGTGTAGTGTGTCAATACGGAGCCACCTGTCCCTAATATGGACATGCATGTCCATAATAGGGACAGGTGGCTCCTTATATGGACACTTATAAACATTTTTTGTTTTTATCATTTTAATTAAACCAGAATAATTACAAGGTCGCTAATTTCAATAATGATAGTTAACAGTCCAGAGATAGTGGTCATACATTTTTGGAGTACTATGATGCGTACACGGTGGTGAAAACAATACATTTTCCTTAGGGTGTCCATATTGGTACAGGTACCTTATTGAAATGTTTTAATGAGAATTGATGGAATC
The DNA here is from genome assembly GCA_963930645.1 of Salticus scenicus. Lineage (NCBI taxonomy): Eukaryota > Metazoa > Arthropoda > Arachnida > Araneae > Salticidae > Salticus > Salticus scenicus. Next base: position 186,431,573 of record OZ005648.1, on the reverse strand, counting down.
CTTTAGCTTAGATTTATAGATAAATTAATTAAAAACTATTAAGTAATAAGAATTATCTAATTTGCGTGTGAAAACTAACTAAATAGTTTCGATGTGAGTCATTGCGAGATGGGTAGTGTACTCGTCTGCAACCCAAAACGACTGAACGTTCAAATCTAGACGAAGGAAAAGGATGACTTTGTTGTTATCTGCGACATTTGTAAAATTTATTTATATACATATTTGATATTTTTTAGCAACAAACAATTACAACACTTTACACCTTTATAATTAGAGATATGCTGTATTCCCTCTTCACAGAGATTTCTGGTGTAAAAATTGCATGATATTTTTTAGCAATACACTGTTCGGTTTTACAACATGGTTGTAATAACTGAAACAACACAAAATTCAGTCTAAGAGATTTGGTGAAGATTATTATAAGATATTTGCGTCTATAGTATCATACAACACATTTAAAGCATTTTCAGCAGGTTCCGCATACAGAAAATCAAAAGTACATAACAATGACATCTTGACGGTATTTCTACATGGAAACTTAGACGAATCAGTCTGCAGACTAGAATCAAACAGTTGCAATTCACAGTAATGAAAACAAAGTATGGAAAATAATAAAGTCATATACTGGCTAAAACAAGTTGCCAGAACCAGACATCTAAATATAAGTGATTAACTCAAGAAAATAAATTTCGAAAAAAGCATGGCTGTTCACTGTTGCGTAAAGAAAAAGAAATGAAACCATTTAGGGAATTGCTCGCGTACATAAAATTTTAATTTCCGGATGTGAAACACAAATTAATTAAGTAAAATAAAAATAGTTAAGTAAGGATTATTAATTTAAAAAAAAAAACTGAAAATTAAGTACATCCCGAAATTAAAATAAAAAGTTCATTATTGAAACTAGCTAAAGAAAGAAATAAAAGGAAACAATCGTAAAAAAACCAAATTTTTCAGTTTGAAATCCTATAAAATTCCCATTAAAATGAATTATTCGAAAGAAGGAAGGCAAAGAAAAATGACTTTCAAACAGCACTCAATAAGTATCGCTTAACTATAGGAATTTCTATATGTCTATCTGCAGTTAGAAGACCACACATCACAGTAACGGCTTAATAAGTTATTTATTAAGTACGGGTCTTAAATTCTGTAATAAAATCAATAATAGGACCTATTTTAATATTTTTTACCGATACCAACTAAATGGGAGATAAAACAAAGAGGAATACAACTAGTAGTTATTTGTTACTAATGGGTAATATACTGATCCTATATACTGATTAAGCAATAAACAATCAATCATTGTACTTTCCTTTGCCAAGTGAATTAGGAGTTAGCGGAAAACGTAGCTCAAGAAATACAGTTGTCGTTAATTTTTTTGATAAATCTTGACAAACCTCAAAAACTCCTTATTGCAGTCCATAAAAACAGCCAATGATATCAAAATTTACAATCACGCATGTCAGGTGCATGTCAAGAACAGAATGCTACATCAATATTCGCTTCCATCCTAAGACAAATTTAAATGAAACATGAGTGATAACCTTTAATATCTTCCAAGAATGTTGACGACATACTGACGGAGCCATTGCCTAAACGGATATAGTAAGCTATAGTACTTAGTTTTTAACATGGCCACATGAAAAATTCAGATACATAAAAGGATATAATTTAAAGCTCAGCTCAAATCTACTTCTGCCACTTTATACATTCCAAAGATCGACGGGGGCAATTTTTCATATATATTATTTGTAAACAGAAAAGCTTATTTTCTATAAAATATTGCAGTTAGCTATAATGATAGTAAACAGGGCTACATAAAAATTTAAAATACATTAAGGGATATAATTTAAATTTCTTAGAAGTTCTATTTCAAATATGTTAGGAATTTTTAATCCTTTCCATCAAAGTTTGAGAGTAAATATGAATTCAATTTGTTTATTTGTTTGCCGATCGGTACTCGTTCTAATTGCCGTTAATATTTTTAGAATGTTTTGAAACAGAAAATAATTTTGATGCATTATGGTGTATAAAATGTGTTTTTAAAACATATTTTGATATTATATATATACATATATGTGTGTATATATACTACTGTACATGACATAGTAAAATCAACATACATTATTAAACTAAACAAATCATCTATTTAAAACATTTAAAATATACAACCTTTTTTAGTTCTTCATGTCACTTGCCGACTAGTTTCGCATGTGGCGCCCCAGCTTGATCTCCGGCGACACGGTGCTTGAAGTTTGTTGAAACTGACGCTTTACGCCTCCTTCTTCTCTTTTAAAGACTCGGCGCCATTGCCGGTTGAGTAGAGCCCCATCGTTGCCATTGCAATTATTAAAATTTGACAAAATTTCTATGGTCAAATTTTAATAATTGCAATGGCAACGATGGGGCTCTACTCGACCGGCAATGGCGCCGAGAAAAGAAGGAGGCGTAAAGCGTCAGTTTTAACGAACTTCAAGCACCGTGTCGCCGGAGACCAAGCTGGGGCACCCCATGCGAAACTAGTAGGCAAGTGACATGAAGAACTAAAAAAGGTTGTATATTTTAAATGTTTTAAATAGATGTTTACTTCATGGTTTAGCTTTTTATAAAGTAAACAAATCATTTTTCCGTAATTGGTTGATTTAGAGAGCCCACAAATTTATTCTTATACATTATGGAATGTAAATGGAAACTTCGCAATGGAAATTTTCAGTGTCATGAAGACGGTGGAACACATTAGCATTCCAGTTATGTAACTGTACCAGTTTAAAATTTTAATAATAGGTGCGAACTACGCAATTTTTATTATTATTATTATTATTATTGATATTAAATGTTAATTCTGTATTAAAAAAGAAAGTTTAATTTTCGAAAGATTAAAATACAACATAATGCTTGCATAAATTACACGCAAGCGATTTTTTCTCTGTAAGAAAAAAAAAAAAAAAAAAAAAAAAGAGAGAGAGATCTTAGGAAACACTTTGCAGTATTGATAGATTTATCTTTTCAAAACTTTGACATTTATTATGAATGTTAAATTAAAATTTTTGATGGAATTCTCAAACAAAATAATCACAAATTCAGCAAATCATTAATAGCGATCTTATAAAGATTAGTACATGAATAGTATTACATTAATTTAACTCTTTATACATGCTTTTTTTTATGTTCATAAAATAGTACATTCGTAATTATTGCAATAAAATTTATTAATTGGATTTGCTTTTCAAGATAAAGGAAATTAATTATTCATTGAAAAATTTTAAATAACCATTTCTAATAATTAAAATCAAAATCTTAAGTCTGATATAAAAGAAATTTTGAATAAAAATGATAGTAATAATTTCTAAAATATTGACAGTAGACGTGGCACTAGATAAATAACAACAGCAATAATAAGTAACGTCTTGAATGCCAAAGGAATTAATAAACTATCAGACAGCTCTTTCGGCATCATTTAACGTCCCGTCATTTATTCAATCCGCACCGTTATCAAAGATGCACAGATGATGATGCAATAAATGCTGCCGAAACAGCTGTCTGATAGTTTATTAATTCCTTTGGCGTTCAAGACGTTGTTTATTATTTTTGTGGTAATTTCCATAATAATAATAACAATAATCATACATTATCATTACCACGTAATATTTACTATTATAATTGATAGCTTTGTAAAAGTTATATATTTATATATGTATGTATATTTATATATATGTGTGTGTGTGTATAGTAATAATAAATAATTTGTAGATAATAAAACTGTCAGATTTCTAGAAAAAGCACCAGCAGATAAAAGATTATTTCAAATATATGTATTTATATTTTAAATATCACTTGGATGTAAACTGCAGCCTGAATTTTATATTTATTTCGAGCGTAACTATAATTTAATTGACAATAAAATATTCTCAATTTAAATATCAGTTTACCTTTTTATTTCTTTATGTGGGAGAATTTTCGGTCAATGAGAAATCTTCATAATCATTGAAAATTAGTTTTCTAGTATTCAATCATTCAAACGTATTGTAAATAATATTGCTCAAGCATATCACGTAAAATAAATTTTTATTACAGAAACATTGTCTATCTCTACCTTAATCCACAATGTATGAATTTAAAGGAATTATGCATTATTAGAAAATTGTTATTTAAATTAATATATTCATATTATTATTTTTTAAGAAGTGTCATTTTTTTAATAAATTAATATTCACTTTTACTAACTTGTAATTTCAAACTTTTTAATAACAAATAAAAACTCCTTGTCCAGAACTAAAATTCCTTTAATAATTAACTTTTGTAATATTTTTTTTATTATTATTATTTGGTACTCTAAATGGGATTTTATATTTATCTGTTTGTTTTAGAACGTTCATTTGTCATTTGGTTATTATTTAATTTAAAAACGCATATTTATTTTATTCAAGAATCAATTATTTCATTTAGTTCTCAAAGTTTAATGTACATAATATTTTTTGCTTATTGAAATACGTATTAGAGTTTTCGAAAACATCTTTTATGATTTATATAAGTATATATAATTCATAGAAAAATCATTGAAATTATAACGAATTCTTAAAAAAAAAATATGTATAAATTAATTTATTTAACAAAGGAATAATAACTATTGATACATTTTTAAATAACTAATTTTGTTTCTTTTTTACCTTTGAAATATATATATATACATTATCTATATTGTTAAAAAACCACTTTATATTTTTGTTTAAATTTGTGAAATAAATAGACTTTTTAATCTTCATTACTGAGCGGTTTGTGATAAGAATTTTATTTTAGAAAAAGCAAGCTTTTTATGTCTTTTCAAAAGAGAAGAATTTATTTCAATTACAGATTACAGATCACATAAATCTAGGGTCATGCTGATAATGTTAAAAGGTTCAGAAAAGTTAAACTTCTGAAAAGAAGTACAATATTTTATAATTATTTCGTAGTATTTTCCTTTTTATTAAACAAGCTCATATTTTAGATGATCTTAATTTATAACAATTTAGTATATTTTTTAGTGTTTCTAACATTCAAATAAAGTATCTAATAACTGTAATGAAACTAAATGAAATCAATTTTGTAAGCTATATTTTTCAAAGAATATATAATCTTTTTATAATGTCTTTTGAACAACTTTTGATATCAATCTTTTATACATTAATATAATAGTCTGATAAAAATAATTTTCTAGATTCCCCAAAAACCCAAAATTTTAAAATCGGCAGTCATAACAAGAGAAAATATCTTAGTGTTATTTTAATAAGATTTACAGTGAAAAATATACGCTCTATCGAAATTAAATTTCAAAAAATGATGCCTTTAAAGAAAAAATAATTTTGAAAAACAAAAGTTGTTATTATAAAATTAAATTATAGGCATAACGTTGATTAAATAAATTAAATACAGTAGTATAGGTTTAGCATGAAAACTATACACTATATCTCAATTGAATTTCGCCAAATAATGCCTTTAAAGAAAAATAATTTTAAACAACAAAAGTTGTAATTAAAAAATTAAAGCACAGTTATAACGTGGATTAAACAATTTAAATAGAGCAGTACAGGTTTAGCAGGAAAATTACACGCTGTATCTAAATTATTTTCCTAAAATAATGCCTTTATAGAAAGAATAATTTTAAATAATAAAAGCTGCTACTATAAAATTAATTTATAGGTATAATATGGATTGAATAAATTATATACAGTACTATAATATTGGCATCATTTTCCAAATATAACCATTTAATTCTTTTAATCATAAATTTTAAATCCATGAAAAACCGATTGTAAGTTAATATGCATCACTTCTAATGCAATGGGCAGACGAGTTCCAACATTTTATATATATATATATATATATATATATATAGCTAGGTGTGAGGGGGGTGGCTGCCTCTGCTCGTTCTACTCACCAACCCCCAAGAGGAGCTTCGCAGATTTCATTTCTCAACTTTTCAACAAAACATAAGTTTTTATTTTAGAAAAATGTATGATACGGAAAAGTATTTTTTTTCCCGACGTCCATTAAAATGTAAATAGAATTTTTATTTTATTATGATCATAAATAATTCGTGCTTCAGTGGTGGTTAATTATCACCATATTTAAAGTGCGTAAAAGTTTTCAGTAATTTTGTTTTATCTCTTAGAAGCTTAGCTTTCTATCTTAGCTAATTTTTGAGGAAGGAAGGCAATAAATAAAAAGTTTAATTTAATTTAATTAAAAAAAAAAAAGAAAAATCATGCAGTACGCATTCATTATTAACACTTTTCCAACTGTACGTAATTGATGTATCGTATAACTTTCCATATTCTTTGCCTACGTTATCATACAGCAGATAGACAGAAAGATTGGAAAGTATACAAATTGACTAATTGAATTTAAAACCACTGCTAGATATTTTTGAAAAGTGTTAAAAAGGCTTAACACAAAAGAAAATCCAGCCGTTGGATTCTAACTGCAGCCTTTAATGTATCTGAATCTATATTATGTAGCCCTGTATCTAATCATACTATAATCTATACGAAGCATTATTTTGCGCATATAAATAACATATTTCAATTTCATTAAGCTTTGTGCAGAGTAAAGTTATTAAAATTTCGTTTGTAAAAATACCTCTCATAGAACGCAATGCTTTGGAATACTTTCAAGTTCCCTGTACACAAACCAGTGGTAGTATTTACTCAACTTTACATAAAAAACATCTGATATTAAACTAGGATAACATATTTCAATTTCATTAAGATTTATGTGCAGTAAAGTTATTAAAATTTGATTTCTAGAAATACCTCTGATAGAGCACAATGCTTTGGGATGTGCACAGACCAGTAGAAGTGTACACTCCATTTTTGATAGGGAACATCCGGTAGTGAACTTGAATAACATATATCAGTTTCAACATTCCATAGGTATTTACGGGAGTCAAATCGCGGACAGATACACAAATTGAAATCATATCCACACTTAAATATTGCTAGAAGTTTTAAAAACGTTCAATATGAACGAAAGTGAAATTCCATAAAAATTTTATTAATAGCTTTTTATGTAACTGAATATTTTTGTGTGGCCCTGTAAATCTAATGCTAATCATACTATATGTTATAGAAAGCAATTTTTTTCTGCATATGAATAACATATTTCAATTCGTTAAGCTTTGTGCAAATTAAAGTTATTAAAATTCGTTTTCTAGAAATCCTTATGATAGAAAGACATACTTTGGAATATTTTCGAGTGTCCCTGTACACAAACCAGTGATAGTATTTACTCCATTTTACATAGGAAACATCCGATAGTGAAAGTGATTAAAAAATTTCTATTTCATTAAGATTTGTGTACAGAAAAGGTATTAAAATATGGTTTATAGAAATATCTCTCATACACTGTGAAAAAATTCTGTAACTGACATCTAGAATCTACATTGTGGCTCTAGAAAAAATAGTTCCATGTCATCCTTATAAATTTTAGTCCCCTCTGAAAGCGAGTTCTAGAAATCCCTATTACAATTCTAGAGAGTTTATCTATTTTATCGAGGTCAAACCTATTTGAAAATATCTCCAAATAAATGCAAACACAAGAGGCGGGTTTCAGTAACTATAATCTTGGTTTATGACCCAATTCTAGATACTCAAGCGAGAATTTCTCTCCATACAAAATATCCAGAATATTGTTTCACCATCTAAAAATGTGTAGACTAGAAATTCTCGATCATTTTGTCTATTCCGTTTATTGACGTGCCTTATGAGCATAGCTCGGAAATCTATATCTCTAGTTAAGGAATTTAGAAAATGGCCACTTATTCATTCTAGATGAAGGCGGTATATTTTTTTCTCAGTGTAGAACACAGTGCTTTAGAATACTTTCGGGTGCCCCTGTACACAAACCAGTAGAGGTATTCACACCATTTGCAATAGAGAACATTCTATAGTGAACTTCAATAACATATATCAGTTTAAAGATATTCTATAAATATTTATGGGAATTAAAGGGCAGGCATACAGACAGATACGCAAATTGAAATCATATTAATACTTAAAAATTGTTTGAAAGTGTTGAAAACGCTTAATGTAAACGGAAGTGCAATTCCGACAATTTCTTTTTAACAGCCCTTAATGAAACAGAATATATTTGTGTGTAGCCCTGTAAATCTAATGCTGATCGTACTCTATTCCATAGAAATCATTATTTTGTGTATATGAATAACATATTTCCATTTTCTTAAGCTTTGTGCAATGTAAAGTTATTATAATTTGGCTTATAAAAATACCTCTCATGGATTGCAATGCTTTAAAATACTTTCGAGTGTCCCTGTACACAAACAATTGGTGGTATTTACTCCATTTTACTTATGAATCAATTGATAGTGAACTTGAATAATACATTTCAGTTTCATTAAAATTTGTGTATATAGTAAAGTATCAAAATATGGTTTTAAAAATACCTCTCAGAGTACACAGTGCTTTGAAATATTTTCGGGTGTCCCTGTACACAAACTAGTAGAGATATTAACTCCATTTTCAATAGAGAACATATGATAGTGAACTTGAATAACATAAATCAGTTTCAAGAAATTCCATAAATTTTTACAGGAGTTAGAGCGCATACAGACAGACAGAAAGACAAACCGAAGCCATTAACACTTTTCAACCTTGTTGGAAAGTGTTAAAAAGAAATGAATATGGTATTGAATGTGATTACGTTAAAGCGCATTATTTGACAGAAATGTCTGAACTTCGTTGATGGTACCGAAGAATGCAATATATGGAAATAACCCGAGAGGCAACTCATAAAGACAGGCAAAAATATAAAGAACGTGATTCACTGTTATATTAGTTGCTAAAACGGTATACATAGAAAAAGATTAAAGACAATTTTGAGCCAATTTCAAGACCATAATCAACAGGATTATCATATATAAATATTCGTATTTGTTAAGAGTGACAGGTTTAGCATTTTTTTACTTGCTGATTGCACATATTAGACACAATCTAGAGCAGACATTCACTAAGATTTCTTTGCAGAATACTGAGTATAAATTTCATACATTATCTTAATTCTATTATGCACGGTAGCTACAAGGTCTATCCATCTTTTAAAAATAAATTATAAATATTTAACCTGCATCCATGAGGCAATACTTATACAGATTATATATAATTAGTATTGGTTGTCATTTGATGTGTGTGGATTCAATATATAGCCAACCCATAATAATAATAATAGTAATAATACTAATGTGGATAGACAATCTAGCCACTACCCCTGAAAGGAAGGAATCGTTGAGTAATAATTAAATGAAGCTACAGCGTTTCATAATCTAATAAATTTTATACTTTTAATTAAAATTAAAATTTAACTTAAATATTGGTTTGTGTATTTTGCAACATTGCTTTCGACAAACATTCCCTTAAACTTTTATGAGTAAACCTCTACGCTGTGAAATTTTATTTCAATAAAAAAATATTTTGTAATTTAAAAGCTAAGAAAAATTAACATTATTCTCTGTGTTTAATATATCAATACGTAAATGTATTTGTAATAAACTGAATAGTTAATTTTTTAATGAGCCATAAAAGTAAATTTTGAAAATTTTATGATTTAAGAGAATATTATTTTTCATAATTAAACTGTATGAAATAGTTCATTTCAATTTACAATGTAATTCTATCCAATTTCAGGTTCTCCCACATTTTCCTATAATTACTACTTTAGGAAAAATTTTTATATTAATAAGAAAACAAATATTTCCGAAACTAAACTTAATCCTGAAAAAATACTTTTTTTTTTTTTTTTTTTTTTTTTTTGTTACTTACAGAGGTAGGACAAATTATTTAGAAGAAACTGGGAACAAAATAAATAATTTTATCATAGTTTAATTTTGCAAAGAAATAAAAATACTTCTAGATTATTATGTTTAATTAGGGAAAAAAAATTACAGAAATTTTAAGATACTCTCTAGTGTTATTATACTACTCTGGATTTTTATTAATCTCATTATATTAATAAGGCCGAAGATATAAAATATTCTTTAATTAAAGATTTTTAGTGCGATGCATCTTTAACTTTGTAAAACAAATTTTATTTCATTACTAGCGAGCTTCGCCCGCTAGCGGGTCAGTATTTTCAAATGAATCACTAAAATTAATGAATCACTAACAGTAACTTTTAGTGTTAAGAAAAGAAATTAAAAAAAAAAAAATCATTTCTGGGGTCCCCACTGCCTTCGGCAGCGCTGCACCGTGCGCGCTGTATGCGCGTATTCCTTCCCTGACCCTCCGTGCCCCCCCCCTAAAAAAAAATAATTTCTGATCGGGTAAAAACTCACACCGGGTCCCCACTGCATTCGGCAGCGCAAACCCATGCGCGCTGCGCGCGCACGTGTGAGGGCATACGTGCGCTGCGCGCACATATTCCTTCTCAAATCAAATTTTTATTAAGAAAAGAAAAGAAAAAAATCATTTTTCATCGGGTACAAAGTCGGACCGGGTCCTCACTGCCTACGGCAGCGCAGTCCCGTGCGCGCTAGGGAATACACGCGCTGCGCGCGCGTATTCCTTCCCTGACCCTTCGTGCCCCCCCAAAAAAATCATTTCTGTTCGGGTTAAAACTCACACCGTGTTCCCACTGCTTTCAGCAGCGCAGACCCATAAGCGCTTGGCACGCACGTGTAAAGATATACGCGCGCTACGCGCACATATTCCTTCTCAAATCAAATTTTTATTCTTAAGAAAAGAAAATGAAAAAAAAAAATCATTTCTCATCGGTTAAAATGTCGGACCGGGTCCCCACTGCCTTCGGCAGCGCTGTCCCGTGCGCGAGGTGCACGCCTATATCTTCCCCACCCTTTCAGCCCTTCCTAATTAACCTACATATACCAATTTTGAACGGTCTAACTGAATTAGCTGAGATGCAAAAGAAAACCTAATCAGGACACCTCAAAACGTGCAAATCTGGTTAAAATTTTCGATAATATAAAAGTACTTTTCGAATGATGTACTAAAAATAATTTAATCATAGTTAGAATTTGAAATACGCGTATTATAATAACATTTAATTTGCAATTAAATTGTACATTTTTTATTTAGTCTCGAAACCCGATGATATTTAAACTGCAACTTCGTCTTGTGATGTTAAAAGTTTGTAGCAAGATTGAAATAATTTTGAAGAAAATTGAAGCATTTTGAAATTTGCAATTTTTATTTCCAGTACAAAATCAGTAAAGCAGGAAGTAAAATCTATTTATTCTTTCGCCCGGCGCCATGGTAACCGAAATACGTCTATTGCGAAATTAATAAAACTCTTGTGATTTGTTGCCACCTTTTTTTTTCATACTTTAGTTAATTTTAAAAAATCTAATTGCCCTATCGATAAGCTATTTAAACCATCGGATTCAGAAAAATCGGACCTTTCATTTGATATCTTATTTGTAACGATACGACTGATATTTCTAATTTATTTTCCACTTTTTCCGTAAAAATGTCGCTTTTTAAGCATTTAATCATGAATTCTGGGTCATTTTTCGGTAGATATGGGTCGACGTTTTAATTAATATCTCCGCTATTTAGGGTCGCATCGCTTAGCGAATTATCGCGATGTCGAGATGAAGAAATTCTGCGTCTGTCGACACCGGTTTCGAAGCGCTGCGACCATTAGCGCCGGAGCTTTAGCGGTCACAACGCATTTCTCACAGACAGACAGACAGACAGACAGACAGACAGAAAGACAGACAGACAGACGCGCACAGATTTTAATAATATAAGGAGATAAGTATTTCGATAATCACATTTCAAGAATGAATTTCACATTAGGCGTAAAATAAGTAAATTAATATACATGAAATATAACTAAACATGTAATTAGTTTTAATTTATCTAGAGAATTAATTGATTATTAATTATTTTATTTTATTTTATTAATTAATTTATTTATTTTATTTCATTTATTTATTTATTTTATTTTATTTTTATTATTTATTTATTTATTTATTTATTTTTTTTTTTTAAGTTCTAAAGGAAATCTTAGATACCATCTAAAGTAGCTGTTAGAAGCTAATCGAAAGTTTTAAATAAGTAACAATTTAAAAGAAAAAAAAAGAATAATATCACTTTCCGGATATTTAAAACCAATATGACCATGATAATATTTAGGATGATGATAATATTTAGGAACAATTTTCAAAATCATACTTCTTTTAGAAAGTCAACTGTTACTAATAACATCTGTGGTTTCTTGAAGTAAAAAGCACAAAAATTTTCTTCTTCAATAATAGAAAGAAAAACTTTGTAAATCAATATCATAAAACGCATGCTAAAAAAAAAAAAAAAATCCCCCTGTAAAATGAAGGTAAAAACTGAATAAGTTGGCAAAGTTATCTATACACCAAACGTGTTTTAATTCTCAAGTTTCGTCATTCTAGCTTTATCTGTTTTATTATTTATTAGTCACAAAATTCTCCAGTCAGATGATCAGTTGCCAAAAGTCACTTTTTTGCACTCAAGAGACTTTAAAACATGTAAATCAGGTGAAAACACAATATCGAGATTTTTGTTTGAATACAATACTTTTTCCTATGGTAGTCGGTAATGGAAGCAAAAGAAATTACAGGATATTTCGAATACAGTCTCCAAAAGAATCTTCTGTGTAAGATTTAATAACGGTAATTGTATACTTGTTGGCAAATGAGTCTAGTTTTTTTGACATACGCTTCAAGAAAAAAATTATAGATGATCTGTAAGCAAACAAGTTAAACCAAATCAAAGAATTTGATAGATTTAATTGATATTTTTCAACCCAAATTCAGTAACGTAACATTATTCTGTAAGATAGTTTAGAAAAATATATAGTTTAACCTTTAATCTACCAACGGTATTTAAATGTATCATTAGATTCAAAATTTAAAATAAAATATTGTGACGTTGTAGTACCATCGGTAGTTATACATATCAAATCTATACAGTTTTCTTTATCTTCTCTAAACGGCAATAGTAATTCCATGAAGTTTCCTTTATTCGAGGTTGCATCTTTTATCGTCTTTTCTACATTTCCAAACGTCATTACATGAGCTCATCACTTGTTTTTGAATTTATTTATATATTTTCTCGAAAATTCAAGTTAAGTCACAAAAAAAAGATAATACTGTATTAATTATAAGGCTCCAACTAAAATGCATTTATGTATATTTGTATAATCTGTATTACCTCTTTTATTGGTTGGTACTTATAAGTAACATTGGATCATAACGAATGATAAATAAAGGCAATTATTATTATTATTATTATTATTATTATTATTATTATTATTATTATTATTATGTAAATATTTATGATTGATTTTTATATTTTTACTTCAAAACATTTTACATGTATTTATAAGTGGAATTTTTTTTTATAGATTAAGATTTATAATTTAAGCTTAATTTATTTTACAGCGTATAGACTGATCATAGGATAAATTATCAAGAATTTTCATACTTCAAATAAAAAATTAACAGATGTATTCGTGTATTACCAAATTATTCCTGAAAGGAAAACCGCATAGTTAAAAGAACACCGAAGGAATGCACTAACAAAGCTGTATATACCCGCATTTAATATTAAAAAAGAATACAGTGAGCTATTGAAAACCATCAAAACAGCACATATGCTGCGCTCTTTATGTGACAGAAACAGAAAATTAGAGGCGGTGTCACTTGTTGTTTTATGTAATGATAGAAATAGCTCTGATAAACTCTTTTGTTACGTTGAACCATCTGACCGCCGCTGACGGATGTATCCTTTCATTGAACTTTTCTTCCCACAATACACTTATTATTCAAAATTATATAATTATAAATTTTTAGTTTATTTTTAAAATATAGAAGTGATAAATAAATGTCATAAGGTGCAAAGCTATATTTTTAATATGAAGTTGAAATAAGCATTATTTTAGTACATTGCAGAAACTATACAGTGAAAACAACATTAAAATTTTGCCCTTTTCTAAGACGGTCGAATGGTTTTAAAGAGTTAATTGAGTCAATATCGTTATTAGAATAGAAAAAGAGAGTGACTTAGGGTTCGCTTACACAGAATCTAAAGAGAGAGAACGACTAAAAACTGTTGACATTGGAATTGGACACAATAGTCACAACTTGAAAGCAATAAGAGCATGGAAAAGAACTTTTCGGTGTCTAATGAAGTTCGACTCCAAATTATGTCACTGGCCAATATTTATCAGTTTTTGAAGTCAAAGCGAATTTTTGATTTTAAAAAAATGTCAAAGCAAACCACATTCTAAATGTACTGCGTGTAATGTTATTTTGTGTTGCATTAAAAAAATTTGCTTTTGTCAATATCATCAATCTTAGATAAACTGTGAATAAAATTAAACTGTGAATAAAAATAAGTTACTTTAAAAAAAATATCTTATGTCATGATTTTTTATCGAGTTTTTTGTACCGATGGTATTTGAAAGTACCATCTCAGTTAACTGCCATTAATTACTATAATAAGTTTTTAGTAGTTTTTATTGCTTATATCTTTAATTTTCTCTTAAATAATCAGAAAAAATACTTGAAATAGATTTTTTTTTTTTTATGTAATTCGTAATGCGGTTCATTGTACCAAGTACTAAAAGTTTAACATGGAATGCACATTTCTCCTTGCTGTCTTTTCTTCCCTTCTCAAATACAGAGTGGCGCCTCCTCATACGTTAAGGAATTTGGAGAATAAACCCATCTTCTCTGTATGCTTAACTTATCCCGTCTTACTCTATCATTATATAGCAGTTTATACTCGTAATTTTTCGGGAAAGGGATTTATTTTAAGGAGTAAAAACGTCTAAAATTGAATAAGTACTGATGCCATTCCGCAGAAAAATCTTACAAAATTCAATTTTGTATAAACTATTGATCTGAATTTTTATATTTTTTCTGAGATTTTATGGTTATATTTAGTAAAATAATTTTAATGGACTAATATGAAATACAAACAAAAAAAGCGTTTTTCGGCGATTAAAATTGACCGTTTTATTTAATTTAAAATTTTTGAAAAATTTTCAGAATTATCAAGGTTTTTCTTTTCTTTTACTAAGTACTAGCTGACCCGTCCGGCTTCGCACTGATGAACAAATTTTAGTTAAAGATGGATTGATATGTAAAAAATCATAAAATATATCAGTTTATAT
This sequence comes from Salticus scenicus, assembly GCA_963930645.1. Taxonomy (NCBI): domain Eukaryota; kingdom Metazoa; phylum Arthropoda; class Arachnida; order Araneae; family Salticidae; genus Salticus; species Salticus scenicus. The sequence continues at coordinate 186,416,414 of OZ005648.1, read as the reverse complement.
GTTATAGTCAGACAATATTATTAACTGGAAAGTCAAAATATAATTTTACAATTATTTTTTTTAATTAGTTGTTAAATGTTGGCAATTTTTACTTAATGCTATTTATTTATTTATTTATTTATTTCATAAAAAGAAACATTTCTTTACTCATGAATAAAAAATATTGAAAAATAAACCTATGACATGAAAATGTTTTTGATAAAATTGACGTCATAATAGCTTTAATTATTATTCATTTGTTCATTTCGCAAATATATTTAATTATTTCCATAATTGATTATTATTTTAATAATGTATATTAAAGGAGAAATCAATAATATGAAACAATATTCGTACAATATATACTATTACAGAATCTGGTGTGAAACAACCACACGACTTCCATTACCCACTATTACACGTAATATATACAATTTTTTGGAGATATTACTTGCATTTTTTGAGATTTTCGAGTAAGAGAAACTTGGTACACGTATAAAGACACATACAACAGAGTTTGCATAGCGAGTTAAAAAATAAGGGGAAAAAAAATAGATAGTTATTTTTTTAAACACAAATTTCCGAGATCTAAAACTGAACTACCTAATCAGGATGACCGTTAATATTCCTGTAATAAGCACGTAATACTTGAGAAAGGTTATCTAAATTGGATTAAAGAAAAAATTTTCAAGAATACGTTAGAGCCGTTTTTGAGATACCAACTTTTACCAAAACTTAGCATACTCAATTACTGACCTAAAAACAATAATTACATACAAAAGGATATTTAATAGGAAGTTAACATGGCGAGTTTGAAAAAAATTCGTACAGGCGTTTTTAAAGGAACGCACTTGCGAAGTCTGAAATTGAGCTGTTTATAGAGGACGCCTATCAATTTTCCTGAACTAAGCAACTTTTCAATCGAAAGGGCATCTAATATATTATTTATACAGCAACTTTGAAGAAAATCATTAGAGGTGTTTTTGAATATGGGCTTACGGTCCCATTTCTGGTTTTCGATGACCCAATTCCGGTTTTTCAATTTTCACGAAAATTTGGAAAATTTATCTGTACACCAGACCTGAATCACTTGTGAAGTTTAGTAGTTCTATTTTTATTAGTTTTGGAGATATGACAGCCAGAAGATTACACACACACGTGTACATATACACACACACTGACCAATTGCCAAAACCTATACAATACTTCCACTACCTACGGTAGTAGGGTAATTGAAGTAAACACATACATCTCATATTTACTACGATAATATACAGATTTTCGTATTACGTTTTCGATCGCCAAATACAAAAATCGCCAATGACGATAGATATCAAATCTATGCTTTGTTTTCAATTAAAATATTGAAACTTTTAATTAAAAATTTATTTTACCAAAATTTATTATAGCTTCTAGCACTTAGAGAGAGACAGTGTAACTTTTGATTATTGAAAGAAAAAAAAAAAAAAAAGCAATCGGCTTTTTAGTTCTAGCGATCGTTCTCTACATATGCATATAAACCTTTCTTCTTTTTATATTAGTATAGCTATAGAACATAGGTATATTAAATAGGTTTCCAATCAACATAATGTAACTCAAATAATTAAATGCTATTTACATTTCAGTAATGGCTGTATGCGCTATGTATATTGAGCTACTTGCCATAACTGTTAGTTGCTAAAAATAGTCGCCAAATAAATTTAAACATCTCAATACGCAAGCGAAGTGTGACATCACTGACCGCCCATGGATGCAAGAAAAAGATTTTCCATGTTAATCGCTCATTGGATTTTTTTTTTTTTTTTTTTTTTTTTTTTTTAATTAAAATTCTAGAAGAAATTTTTCCCCGATTTTAATCCTCATATTTGGGTATAGATATGTATTAGTTATTGTATGCATGCGTTAGATTGAGTTATTTTGCTGTCAAATTGACAAAATTTTAATTTTAAATTTCAAAACTGTCACCCTTGGCGTTTTTTGTATTTGGCGATCAAAAAGTAATACGAAAATATACATGCCAGATGTATATTTTCGTAATATGTATTGTACGAAATATTGTTTCATATTATTCGTTACACTCTTAATGTAAGTTTTTAAAATAACCATGATTTTTGAAAGGAATTAAATTATATTCGCCAGATAATTTGGCGATATTTTTTTTTTCTGCCAAGGATGACGGATATCAAATCTATTCCGCTGCAACATATTAGTATATTATATCAGATACTTTATTTAGACATTTGAAAACAAATTTCACTTCAAATTATGATAGAATATTTATCCTTTCCCTTTTAATTAGTTTATTAGTTGGATGTTTATTGTGTAAATATCCTTTGAAATGAAATGTTTATGTTTTCAATCGAATATGGAAATTTGCCATTTTTTTTTCTAGAGTTTTGAAATTTAAAATTCCAATTTTATCAATTTTACAACAAAAACAATTTAATCTAACGGATGCACATGATAACTAATACATATCTATATCCAAATATGGGGATTAAAATGGGGAAATAATTTTCCTCGATCTTTATTATTTTTTTACAAAAAATCCAGTTCACTTTTTATATTATTGTTCGCGTGAAAATATATTTTATTATATGTCTAAAAATAAATTAATTCGTAAATCTTTTTGGCAACAATTATAAATTAAAATAAATAATATTATAGGGCAGTTCCTTGTTTGTAAACAAACATCTCAACTTTTATGAGTGGTTGGCAAAAGGCTTGGGAAAAGTGGCGGATCACCAATATAGTATCAATGGTGGGCGGGACGCGAGAAAGTCGAGCGCGCTTTTTTGCCAAGCACCAGACGTCACGAGGAAATGCTCTATAAAATAGAATTTCTTATTTTATTTTATTTATTTATTTATTTTTAAATTCCAATTTCGTTTACACACATCAGTTTAAACCACGGAGTAATAAAGACTCCGTGGTTTAAACATTGATGCTTAGATCATTATATTATATCATATCATATCAAATTAAATTATTAGAAAAATAAACACTTTTAATTCTATAATGACGTCAGATTTAACGTGTAAGTTTAACAATTAAAAAAGCTTTATATGAATTTCAATTTAATGCACGTGCAAATATATTTCTTTTCTTTTCACGTCAAGATATTTTAAAAACGAAATGAATATGTAAATGTTTCTTTTATGTTGGCAGCAGCTAATTTTTTTAATATTTCATTATTTCCATTTCTATTACGGCTTCTATGGGGATTTTAATTAAAATGCTCAGATTTTAAACTAAAATTTATTTTATCAAAATTAAATATAGCCTATAACAATATGGCATACTGTAGCTTTCGGTCAGTGAAAGAAGTTTTTAAATCGGTTCAGTAGTTTCAGAGATTACCCTCCACAAACAAACAATTTTTTGCGCTTTATATAATGATATAAATAACTATAAGGACCTGTGGATTATAAACTGGGAATAAAATTAAAAATAAGTTACTTAAAAAAAAATCATTTAAAAACTCATTTAAATTTTGTAATTTTTACAAAATTAATATTATAGATTTTTTCGCGGTAGTACATCTTTATCTATTAATTGAAAACATTTTTTTTTTTTTTGCAATTCAAAGTATGTGTTTTTGATGAACGGTTGTGAAAAAAAAAAAAAAAAAATTACTAATATTTCATAAATTTTGTATACAGTATAAAAATTTCAAGTAGTGACACAGTTTCGCAAACAAATGTTAAATAATAAAGTTAATAATTATTTTTAGCTTAAAAATAAACATGTCTCCGTTATTTTTAACTTGTTTTTTACTGAATCTCTAAATATAAATATTTTCTAAAATATATTTTAAAACTACAGATATCGCTTGCTTTTAGATAATTTAAACGAAAGAAATTAATTCACTTATCAATATTTTTTCGCAAGAAAAACTAATAAGATTCCACTAATGCTTAAAATTTATCTATTTTTAGCAGAATAATAAATGATTCCTTTGAAAAAAATAAGTAAGTACTTCAAATAAATTGGCATTAACATTCAGAAATATGAAAAATTGCATTGCCTTTAAAAGATACTTAATCACGTAATTTAAAAATTTTAGTCTACAACAAAATCACATTATTATTTATTATAAGTACGCTTAAAACTTAGCAGAAACCATCATATTCAAAGAACATCAATAAATATATATTTTTTTTTTAATAAACATTTTTAAATGGAAAAAAAATCTAAATAAAGTTAAAACGAATATAACAAGTGTAAGTTGTGATACTCAAAAGGTCAATATACTTAGAAAGAAATTATTTTCTGAACATATCTAGTCCTTTATAATAAGAGAACATGTATCTATACTATTCTAAAAGTATTTCTTTTCTAAATTTTAAACATTCCTTGTGATACATATAAAATAATATGGTGTGTCTCTCACACTGCTTTCTCTCACCTTACTAGTTAGAGAAATAGTTTTATTTGACATGTATTTCTTTGTGAGGAAGACTACCCTCCCCCCCCCACACACACACACACTACCACCACCACACACACACACACACACTTTAAGCCTTCGTTCGAAATTTTAATTACATTCATAAAATATTTAAAGTAAAGTGAATTCAGTAAAGTTTGAAGAGCAATAAAGTTGATTTTTATCCGTAATATAAATTTTATATCTGTATTCAGAGGACATCAAAAACGTAATAATAGCAAAAACTGAACATCCAGAATTTGTACTTCACAATACTTTGTCTATCATTTGAGTAGACGCAATTAATTATCGATCTTAAACAATTTCAATGAACGTAATATAATTTTCAAGTCTCTGAACATTTAAAATACAGTCGGCAGCAAAATTATTGTATTGCTAACAATAATTCGTACCCTAAAGATGTGCACCTCATACTATTTTATTATATATTTATCGAGTCATGATCTTAGTCTTATGCTGTTTATAGAAAAGTAAGTTGATGATAAAAATTAGCGATCAAACTAAGAAAAAAATAGGAAAAATGTGATTGTGTGCTTCAATAATTTTGCTGTCGACTGTAAATTATAAAATTTATTAACAGCATTAAATGCTTTACGAATGGTTCTACAATATTTAAAGTTTTGAGGAAGAGTCCGATTACATCATCACTTTTTATTCAATTTTAGATTATTATTCATCATAGTTTTTGTTGCATACTTTTTCAATTATTATTTAGTTTATAGTATTTGGTTTTTACTATTATGCTGTAAACTGAATGCAGCTTTCTTTTTCAACGCTCAATAATAGTTACTACGATGTTCAGTTTGCCAGATCATCCATTGCACATAAGGAGTTTTAATTCATTAGCTATACTAAAATATAGGGGGGAAATTAATCGTTCTTTATGTGCTAGCAACATTGATAGCTTTTTCCTAGATGAGAGCAGAAAAGGCCCGAGGATATACATGGAAAATTTTGTAGAAGACGTTTACTTTGCATAAAAATTTAATATTGATGAAGAACACATCTTATCAGTTGAAGCAAAAGTAAAAACCGAAATTGAAAAAAAAAAAAAAAACATCCAATTTTTGAAACAGGTTTGTTGTAATTGAATTTTCAAGAATTCATATGTATTATTAACATTATACATTTAAACACAAATATTATACATTATTAGTATACATTTTATTTATTATTTAAACTTTTTAATAATTTTCTTATCAGTTATTTTTAGCATCTTTTTCTACTACTTTTAAGTTTTATATTACTCATAAATATCAGATCCTATTAAATATTTCTTACCTGGTGATCACCTCGCCCAGAATATTCTCCGACAAAATTTCACTGATCATCATAAAAAATAATAATAAATAAATGATATGAAGTACACGTTCCTGTTCTTAAAAAATTTTCGTTGACATGAATACGAATTATTGTTTAAAACTTTATGAAATAATATCAAAATTATAAAATGTTGGAAACAATGCTATGGCAGCAAAGCGTAATGTTTTGTTATTATAGATCACGTGATTGAATAGACGACACTGGGAAGGGCCCATTGGTGTCAACTGAAACTATTTCTAAAATTACTTATTTTTATTTTTTATTTATTTTTTTGCTTATTGTTTTTAAGTACAGCATATTATTATATATTTTTACACTGCAATAGTATGTCTAGAGTATTATAGGGTAAGAGAACGTGCTATGAATACCATGTCAGATTATTTATTTCTTATTAGTTTCATAATCAGATTTGCATGTTTCTATGTTTTGCCAACTGTAAACAACATTATTGATTTTATACCATGAAAAATATGTCTATTTTACTATATATACACCCATCATTTATAAATGGAAACATTCCTTTTGCCTTAATTTTAGTGTATACCGACTTTGCATTGCATCCCTATTTTAATATCGATTTGTTCAAATACATATTTTAACCGATCTCATTTTCCAAACTAAAAAATAATCTTTAAAATTTAGATTTTTTTCTTTATGTTAGTGTTTCGAGATTGTTTTACCAAATATAACATCAAGAACCTGAAAAATCATGCAAAAAATTTATAATTTAACGTTTTTTTTAATTGTTTTTGTGTACTACTTCTTGAACTGGAATCGTTATTTACTTCCTTTAAAACATTTTGCAACTGAAAATATTTTCATTTTACAAACTGTTGCAAAAATAAAGGCCTGTATAAAGCAGAGAACTTGATAGATTTAAGAAAACTGAAATAGAAAAATTTGGATATTTATATATTCAGAAACGTTCCTCTTGTCAATCAAAATATAAAAATCTTAATTTATAACGCATATTAATGCCAATTTTATAAATTATTTTTGTTTTATGTGACAATATTGATATAAATTTGCATTATCAATCATAGACAGAGCCCGATCAAGCCAGTCTTCCAACGGCTTTTGAGACCTCCTTTATTACTATGCAGGAAGAAGAAATAAACTATTTTAACGCATTTAAATATGTTAGACAGACATATATTGGTATTGTTAGATATTTATTGGGTGGTTTACTTAACATCTACAGGAAAAATTCCCTGTGTGCTTTTTTACACTCTTTCAAAATAATAATAATTAATTAAATTAAATTAAATTTCCAATGCTTCTACAATAAAATTCATAAGTTTTCAAACGCTATAATATATAAACAAAAAGTATCAATAGTATGTAATTGCATCATCGAAACTTATTGTAGAATACCTATAATCTAGTTCTTTATTTCCCCTTCTAACAAGGGAAGTCTCCTTAAAGCGTATACTCAGAATATTCTAAAATGTTTCCATTGACACAAGTTACTTTCGTAAAATCAGATCTGTTAAATTTATCGGCGAAATCCCAGAAGATAATCTGGTATTCAGTTTTACCTCTAAAAAATGTTCTTTATCATATAATTAACAAATATTTAATGAAAAAAATGTTTCGTGTATATTTAGAGTTTTAATTTATTTGAAATATTTTGTATTTTGCAAATTGCAAATTGCAATTATTAATTCATAATTTTAGTTAATTTTTAAGATCTTATTTTAAAATCTGAAATATATATATATATATATGTGTGTGTGTGTGTGTGTGTACGAATATATATGTATATATATATATATATATACATGTTATATATATGAGGAGCAAACATTCAAACCGTGTTTTCTCCAAAAATAAAAAAAAAATGAGTTAGTGATTTTTCTGTGAACTCAGCATTAAATAGCACACAATTATACTATTATTTTAAACCAAAATAATTTTTATCACATTATAAATGCTCTTAGAAAGTTAGGGTTTCAATCAAACAGTGTTTCCTCCAGAGCCTGTTTTCAGTCAAACTGTGATTTCTCCAGTCAACCAGTCAGTACTGCTCTTTCTGGTCGCGTGATTCGTACATGTACCAGCTTTTTATGTTTGTTTTTTCGTTAGTTCTATCTTGTTTTCTTCATTTTAGAGGAGTGTACTTTATTATTATTATTATTATTATTATTATTTTCAAATGGAAGAATTAATAGATGGTATATTATTGAGTACTTCTAATTATGGAACTAGAAAAATATAGAGAATTGGTGGAAAAAGAAAAGAAGCGAAAAAGAAACGATATTCAGCACCTTTAGATAACAACATTTATGCTCCATGCACACATTGTATTAATAAATACTTTTTCATGCACTGATGTTAGACCTAATGACGTTAAGAAGTTTCGGGATAGACTTTACGAAATTTCGGACAAAATTTCGTACAATGCGAGCCAATATTGTTACTAAGGTACATGCTGGTGAATCTATTGAGGAAAAGAGAGCAGGGGATAGAAAAAGCCACTTAAGCATTAATAAAAAAAAAAAAAAAAAAAAAATACAAGGTAAGAGAATTCATCTCAAACTTAAAGGCATCAGAATGACATAGACAAACTTTCACAATTGATGTATGGTGAAGAGTGAAAAAAATCAGCCTGTTTTTAAATGGTATAAAGATATCATTACTAATAACTTTCATGTAGAATATGAAGAAACAGAGGAAGCATGAAATTGCTTAAGTGAAGATATTGGTTTAAAAATTTAAATTTCAAATTGGCTTAGAAATTTTAGTTCTTCCCTACAATTTGCATGATGATTTTTCACGCGTAAATATTTAATTTAACTTTATAATTACGTAACAAAATCTGTTCTGTTAATTACATTAAGAATATTATTTCATCAATATTCGAGCTACATACTTTTTTATTCAAAAAATGTTTTGTCCACATTGGAAACATTCCAAACATGTTTTCTCCTCTGTGTTTCGGTCAAAACATGCTTTCTCCACATTGGAAACATTCAAAACATGTTTTCTCCTCTGTGTTTCGGTCAAAACATGCTTTCTCCAAATTTCAAATACATTTTTCTAATTAACTCTAAGTTTATTAGGTAAAGTAGGCCTACAGATCTTCCTAGTAACCAATAATACAACTAAACAAATGATAATTAGGGTCTAAGAAGGGTTATTTTTTAATTTATCAGTTTTTTGTGTTTTCTGAAAAATTGCATTCGAAGGAGAAAACACGGTTTGAATGTTTGCTCCTCATATATATCATGAGGGACGGAAGTTACTCCAGTGACGCGGCAAATCGCAAAGGAAGCTTAGCCACGACACTATACGGCTAATTTGAGACAAAAGAAAAATAAAATCGCTGAATGCCGACATTTAATATCTCAGCAAATATCTGATAAATTGTTCTATTTTTTTTTTCAGAATAGTTTTTTTTTCATCTTCTAATTGATACTATCCTGAAATTTTTACACTTCTACATGCAGTATATTTTGAGATATGAAATGGAATATTAAGACTTCAAGAACTTTAAACTAAATTAGCATGTAGAAATGAAAATTTGTTTTGATAAATTTTTCCCCAGCCGTGTAATATAAAGTTAATGATCGGAAAACGGCATATTTTCAATATCCATATGTATGCTATGTTAAAATTGGGCCTTTATATTGAGTTAAAAATCATTTTAATCGTTTTTTTAATAATCAAACATTTTAAAAAATAAATGTGTTTACTTGGAGTAATCTTCTTAAACTAATTTACTACGAAAAAGTTTTTTTTTTTTATTTATATTTATTTATTTATTTATTTATTTTAAGACTATTTATTAAAAAACAGTTTTGTTTCAAATTTCACTGTGTCACCAATGGGCAATAAATAGCCAAGTAACTGTCATTTTAATTATTTTTTTAGAAACGATTTATACAGATTCCCTCGAAATTTTTTTTTATAAACGTACATAACTTCATGAAAAGAGTCTTCTGTCATTTCTTCAAAAGTTTCTGTGTATGCGCGTATGGAGATTTTCCTTGAAAGATTTATTTCACTAACCTTCAATAATAGGAAGTTATAAACTGGGATATTTATATAGTTTATAACAAAAATATCTAACAAATTTTGGAATTGCAATCTTCTGAATTAGCAATACATGCCATGAAGTGTAGTAAATAAGTAAAGTGAAATGTATATTGACTATAATATTGAATTTTTTTAAATTTTAATTTCTTTTTTTTTTTTATTTCTTAATTTCTTTCTTTCTTTTTATTATTATTATTATTATTATTATTATTATTATTATTATTTTAAAAGTGAAATTTAAATGATATATGGTGCTTAGTAGTACTTTTAGATATTTGAACTAAATTGTTTGAGCTTAAAAACAAAATTTTGACCCAAAATATAAAGGGTCTTGGGCTGTGGCCCACTCGGCCCGTGCGTTGTTAATCAGGGCCTGATCGTAATATTTAACATCATTACACACTGTATCGTTTTTGCGTTTAAAGAAAGAATCTTTCATCACAAATTTTAATATATTATTCTAAGTAAAACATTTTGCAATTATAAATAAAAAAATTATAATTAAATTTGCGGATGTACTTGTTTAACTTCATAAAAAATAATAATTTAAACGAAAAATTAAACGAAATACGCACTAAAAACGCACTAAATTAAACACACTAAATTAAACGAAAGTGCTTTTCTGAAGTGTTTTAAAAGAAAATAAATAATAAATAATTTAACTAGCTTCTAATATCAATTATTTCTCCATAACAGAAGTTTTGCACTGCATCTTCTAATTAAATCTAGTGCACATGTATAATGCAAATTTCTCTATTTTTGGAATTTATCCCTAAATTTACTATTGGAACTTCTCTCAAATAAATGGAGATGTTATGATTTTAAAATTTAAAAATACATTTTTCGCTAATTAATCGAAATAGTTATGTTTTCGTGTTCTGAAAATTTTAAATAATTTTTAGCACTTCTTAAATTTTTAATGAGCATATTCTGTTAAGCATTAAATTTATCAATACTTTTGGAAGAAACATTCTAAAATAAGTGGTCTTTATTTGGTGTAATTTTCTAAATCTCAAACATAAAAATCATCAAAGTTTCTAATCTTATCGTTTTAACTGTAATTTAACAGCAATATTTTAGACTCTTCTAGGCACTTCAATTCAATTTATATTTAAACAGAGATTATCATTACACATTTTTACGTTCATTCTGCTAAGTTAAAAATAGTAATTTTCACGATAGTTTATTTCTGAAGGCCTATTTTAATGAATTAATTATTATTTTAGTGAATTTGTTCATGTAGCATTAATTTGTTTCCTAAATTTGGGGTCGATAAAAAGTATAATTTAAATCTTCAATGTGTGTACTTCCGAAATATATATAAACTATAAACGAAAAGTACGTTAAAAATACTAACGACGTACAGAAAATTAAAAATTGATTTGAGTATAATATAATATACATTTATTTATATACATATATTGTCATGTATTTCCCATAATATAAAATTAAACGTACATATTTCTTATTAAAAGTAAAAATATCACTCGTAGGACACGCATAATTTGTAATAAATAAACATTAAGACTTTATCAATATAACATATTAATTCATAATTATGTACATGCTTTTTACATAATTCACAAAATATGTATTTTTTAGAGAATTTAATCATCGTTTATTTATTTCTTATTGATTCTACAGGTTTTTGCTGAAGAATAATAAAACATGAAAACTCTTCTTTATACAGTGTATTTCCTTTCACAGAGACCTAATCGTATGTATCTTGCAGCAGTCTGGTTAAGATAAAACAAAATAAATTAAAAGCAATCTGCATATCTTTAAGTATCTGGCTAACTGTGGTACAAGATACATGTAGTGCAAGATGTGATATCCGTCTTTTCTCAGAATCACTTCAATGTTATAAAACTCCATGTTCCTGTATGTATAAACTAACAAATATACTTTGGATCTTTCATTAATTACTTTATCAACCATCATTACTTTAAAGTACAATTATATTAAAAATTATACGAAATCGACTTTATACAAGAAATAGCAAAAAGTACTTAAAAATATCAAATGTGTGCAATTTATTTTAATCTCATTCTATGGCGTTAGATATTTGCAGCCTTTTACATAAATTTTAAGATATACAAACTTCTTAAATTATCTCACATTAGTTAATGCCATTCCATCGCAATAACGAAACTTAATTTGAAACATTAAAGTCTTTTTTATAGACACTTCCTACACATACATAATTGTTCATTCTAATCTAACAGGCACACCCTTGTTTTCTAGTTTTATATTTTAACATAAAAATTTCATTATTTTTTAAAAGTCGTTGAAAAAACATATTGTGAAAACAATTTTTGAATTACTTTTAATAAATGGTAATAAGAAATAGGAGAAATAAATTGATATAATATGTAGTAGAAGTAGTTAATAAGAAGAAGATATAAGCAGAAGAACTTTTTGGCTGGCATCGAACTACTCACCAAAATAAAGTTTAAAATTCAAATTCTAGCACAAAAATCAAATGTAGTACAAATTTTAGGATACTTATTTTTTTTTATTATTATCGCACAATAGTCAGCATATTTTCATCATAATAATGAATATTATTGTGAGGACATATAAAGACTTTTTTAGAGAATCTTCCCACACATACGAAATTATTATTCCTAGTACCTCAGACACACCCTTGTCACTCCTCAAAATTATTGATAATAATTGAACAAAAAAGTTCCTAAATTTGGCAATACTGGTAGTTTGTATATATATATTTTTTTTTTTTTTTTTTCTTCCTTTAACATCAGTTCGAAAATAATTTTCTCTTACAATATCTCTGCAGTTTTACATAGGCGTTTAAATATACATTATTTTTGTTGTTACATTTCTGCAATTATTTAAAATTTTAGACTTATTCGAAAAATTTGCAATAATTTAAGACTTCAATTTATTTCTTACAAACTTTTAAGCCTTTAAGTTCGATAGTTTTATCTTCGTGAAAAATTAATCCCACTCACTCACAAAGTTAAAATACCTTCTGTATTAAATGACTATTTATTTTATCTAGATACTTGAGAGTTGCAGCTTCTAATGCTCACCTTAGCGGAACTAATTTAATAAATTTTAGTTAGATTTATTTTCAAAGTAACTCTTTGTTAACGGCATTCAAACTAAAGAAATAAATTATTAGGATTTTGTTTCTGAAATAAGTTTAGTACTAATATATCTTCAATGAAATAAAGTGTATGTATTATAATGGTAATTTCATTGGAATATTATTATTTATAAACGAAATGTGTATGTTAGTTTGTTAGTGTTTCCGTACTACTTAGAATAAAGTACATTGTGTGGCAACTGGTTTTTGCAACATTTGTTTTCCAATAGGCGACTAATCAGAGTAAAATTATAGTGTAACCACGTTTCTCAGGCGTAGCTTTGATTCCAAAAGATTGGAGGGATGTCAAATTGACCAATAGGTTGAGATTTGGGTAAACATGCAGTCATTCGCTATATCTCGAGACAACATATATTATCATCCCTATATTTTAACACTGGATTCATTGTGCGCAGAAGCTTTAATGGCTACAAGAAATGTATTTAAAGAATAAAGTTAGAGGGTGCACTGGAGAAACACCTGTTACCTGCCTAAAATACACTGCACGAAAGCTCTTTATTCATTGGAAAGTTCATTGTTTAACGAAAATAGTACCGTAAGCTGTTGGATTTATTTTCGTGAAATTTCGTGTGGTGTGACAATAATTAAAAGGAAATGTCTACTAGATACCATTTGAGAGTTTGTGATTGTGGACAAGCGTTTGAATGGCTCAAAGCAGGTTAAATAGTCTCCACTGTGTCCACAGTAATAAGTGTGTCCAAAAGTGCATTCTCGTGAATTAAATAGGCTGTTACAGGTGGAAATACTATGTGAACGCATACCAGTGGTTGTTGAAGAACGCTACACCTCAACAGGATCGATTCCTAGTGGCAAAAAGGTACTCGTGTATCTGCGAGAACCATTTTTCGGTGATTAAATAAGGCTGTTTTGTATACACAGAAGCTTGTTTTATGCATCCCATTCAATAACGTTATTGCATTTGTGTAAACAATATATTGTTCGAAGGGTCAGCATCAGTGATTCAGAGTGATGTTCCCTGAAAAATACCGCGTCACTGGGACAAGGAATTCTGGGCATTAAATAGTGTAAAGAGTAAGAGTTACTCACCATAGAATGTTCATATCAACGCGATGGGTCAGGTAAAAACCGAGTCTTTCAAGGAATCAAAAATGCCTTGAGAGAGGACTGGGATAATATCCCACAAGTACCTTTTAATGGTTTAACTCCTAGGTGTGATGGCATGGACATGCACTATGAACACCGCTTCACATATTTGAGTGAAATGTCATTACATCACAGCAGTACTTCAAAAAGATTATTCTGGTACAACTTCGTCTTCATAGAGGTGCGATAGATTCAGAATTTTTGTTCATGAATGACAATATGGGCCCACGAGGAACCACTGAAAAATCACACATACTAGAAAGTGAAAAAATTGAACGTGTGGAATGACCTTCTTGCTCTCTAGACTTAAATCCTATAGAAAATGCATGTGGTACTGTTGGCAGATGTGTTCAAAGAAAACTACCTCCCGAACAGTGCAAGGACCTAAAAATGCCTTGAGAAAGGACTGGGACAATATTCCACAAGAAACCCTCATTGGTTTAGGAAATTCCACTAATAACTGTGTAAAATATGCACTAGTTTCTTAGACGAGAATATTTCTTACTCAGAGATTGATATCCCTAATCCTTCCATCTGAAGTTTGTGAATCTAAATTTTTTCACTTGCAACCTGTATTTACTTGTTTGTTATCCTGCCTGCTTTCCCATGTAGAGTATTAGTAAAATTTTACTTGATAAATATAACATTTCACCTCTGTTACATATGTGCTTAGCTTAATTTCTTTAGAAAATACATGCAATTATTATTAACAAAAAATGCCTTTGTTCCTTAGTGCTATAAAAATTCGTATATAAAAATTGATAAAGAATTACTGTACAAAAATAACGATACCACGATACTAACATAAAGTTTTCAATTGAATCATAAGTACATTGATCTAACTCAGGACTAAAATATTTTTGAAGGTTGGTTTTATGTACAGGCGGTAAAAGAAGTCTCCGAACACTAGCAAAAATTCCTATGTAAAAAAAGTGCGTTTAATACATTTCGTTAAATAAATCCTTGTCGAATACTGTTTTTAGACTGGCTAATAATAGGATTCAACAAGGATTTATTTAACAAAACTGTAATAAGTGTATTTTTTTTTTTTTACATAGGAATTTTTGCTAGTGTTCGGAGACTTTTGTTACCGAGTGTATCTCCGACTACCTCCTAACGAACCGCTGAAAGCAGAAAGGCACGAAAGGTACCAAAAGAGGCAAAACAACGCAAGGATTTTATGTTGATCATTTAAATTAAATCATTCCAATTAGTTGCAAATATATCAAACAAAAACCCAAAGAGATTACAAAATGAGGGGCACTACTTACTGCTAAACTATACATTGGTCATCAAATTTAAAGGATAATGACAGAAATAAAACGTAACTGATACTTAATAAAAAATTATTAATAGAAATTTATACAAAAGCATTAACATAAATTACTGTGGTTGGCAGATGATTATTTGTAAAATATTGAAATTAAAACAAAATTTATAGAAATTGAAAAATAATGGAAAAATTAAGTCATTTCTTATGGATTTTTTTTTTCTTTATATGGTATATGGTTACCTTAGCTATGCATACTTAGCTATGCATACTTCACATCTTTATTTCTTAGACCCTACCAAAGTGTTGTTAATATCGTGTAGAATTGAACGCCACTCTTCTAAAATTGCAGACTTGGGGAATAAAGCTTTATTAGTGTAGATGTTTTTCTTCTGCTAAAAACCGCCGACTGAAGCTGCAGTTAATAGTGTTGTAACATAATAAGAGTTATATGCCTGGAAATATTTGAATTCAAATAAATGTCATTTTTCATGAAAATGTATGATTTGCTCACTTACAACGTCCTCTATCAACGAATTTTTTTTTTTTTTTTTTTTTTTTTTTTTTACAAAAAAAAAAAAAAAAAAAAAAAATTCCCCTTTACAAGTATATTTTTTTGCAAACCGTATTCAATGCTATCATTTTCTTCAATTTTTATGAATTTTTATGAATTTTTAAAAAGTTAACAGACTTATGGAACACCCAGTATTTTTAAATTACAAAACTGTACTTAGTTTTTCGTTTACTGCTTGTAGCTGACTATAACAGATATTGATGTATAGATTAGAATTCGGAAACTATCAGTAACATAATTCCTGTTTAGGGCTACTGATAATTCAGAAACATTCGTTCGCAGGAAGCTATTTCCCGTTTTTAGGAATGTGATATTGGACGAAAGTAGTTTCAAAAGAAGGTTTCACAGATTTAAAAATTGTGATTCTACTTTACCGTTAAATTACGAAGAGGTACTCTACCGTTAAATCACGAAGAGGTAGACCTTTACCTGCAGTGATCGATGTGAATAAGAAAACCATTGATTAAATCATTCAAAACTACAAATGTATAATAAACACGACCTCTCACTGAAATGATTCCGGTTATGTAGTGTGGTAGCAACGGTACTCTCTCTAGAGTACAAGAAAATTGTGCACTTTAGGTGCACGGTTATTGACAAGAGAAGCAAAAACAAATAAGATAACTTTCTGTGTCTTTTACTCACCATATTGCTTTGGTGGTGTCATTATACAGGATACGGTTCACAAGAATAACAAGGGAACTCACTGTATGACAGACTGGTATAAAAGTGAGCCACGTGAATTTTACCAAACAGCATTCGCGCCATAGGAAGAACATTGGATCAGATGGGAAATAGCAGTTGGAAGTTGTATCGAGTTCCATGGCCTTCTAGCCACATCTTTAAAGTATTTTCATTGAAACAATGATTATCCTATGTTAGTAAAAAAACAGTATAGCCAAGTGTGCAAAACCTAGTGAATTGTCCTTGTATATCTTATATAAAGAGGATTTCCTCAAACAATTTCAATATTTAAAATGAAATGGTATTATTAATAAACAATATGAGGCTTTTAATAAAGCAAAAATTATATCTATCAACGTTGTTGCACAATGATTATTTCAAGAAAAGCAGTTTTGTAATAGCACAAAATATATGCATAATATTTTCATATGATGTTTACGTATTTCATATATTGTAATTTTAAAATTTACAGTCTTCACATATTTAATATTTGAATTTGTACACTTAATTAATTAAACGTAGCAGTTTATTTTCTTTAGCTGTAAAAAGTTATTTATTTACTGGGGAAAAAAGAAGATGGTTCGGGAACATTCGGAGAGCATTAGCACGCCTCCTCCGGATTTCTCAAGCAAGTCCATATTCATAGTTGATAATAAAATGATGGGGAAATACTACACAGTGATCTTAATCAATCGAAGAATTTTAAGTGTGGAGCACATGGGACCGTACGTCCCGCATCTGCACGACTAGAAAACATGGAACAAATATGAAATTCATGCAGGATGGTTCTGAAAAGTGGGGGGGGAGGTAAAGAAAGGAATGCCTGACGGGTATGTAGGCAGGGTTGACAGATTTTACGACTTTTTTTATTCAATATCAACCACTAAATTTTAAATGTAACGATTGCCTAATCACTTCGAATATTAATCGTCTATATTGTACGTAAAATATCAAAATCATTGGTGACTACTGAATAGAAAAGTAGCAAAATTTGGCAACACTGGATGTGGGTCGGAAGTGTCACACCCAATCTGCATTCAATGAGCACGGAGCTGTGTATTATCGAAACCTAACCAGACAAACTGAAAAAATAAAAATAAAAATTATGAATAAAGTAAAATTTAAAGGTGTTAAAACAATTTAAAAAAACAAAACATCCCGCCGATTACAGAAATTGGATACATTGTTCCTCGAAGACTTTCCAGATGATAGCAATTTTAGTAGCTCTACATCTTGACTATTTTTCATACAATTATGAATTATTTTGAATTTTAAAAAGAGTTCTGATATTTTTTTTTCATTTAATAGTTTACTGGACCACCTCTCAAAGCTTGACAAGTAGCATATAAGAATATTGTTAAAATTGTTATTAAACCTGGGTTCTCAACAAGATTTCTCTGACTAATCCCTCAAAATGAAAGCTTAGTTTATGTTTCATAAATAGTAAACGAAAGCTTAAATATGTACAGTTAAAATTAAATTAAAGTAATAATTAACTAAGTAAACGTTTATTTTGATTTAAAAATACAATAGAATGGGGGAGAAAAGAAATGTATTCGATATTGTTGCTAAATCATTCCCAAGGAACTAAGAATTTAAATTAATTCGTGGTACATTTTTTTTTTTAATGTTTTATTTCAATATTTGAAATTATTTTTCATAACAAACCTATGAATAAAACTACAATAATAAAAATATCATTACTAACAAAAAAAAAAAAAAAAAGGCGTAATTTAATTGCCTACTATATCAGCACTTATTTTTTCTTCTAATTATATAGATGTCTAAGCTATTATTTTACACTCTTATGACCTTGTGTTAATGACATAAATAAATAAAAAAAGTCATCAGCAATTATTACAGCAAAATTGTTTATCTAAACAATATTCGGCATTATTACGGTAAGATAAGCAATTAAGTTTTAATTATGCTAATTAAACTGGGAATTATTTTTTTCATGATTGCTCACAACGTAAATGATTAATTATGTTGCTTAATTGCTTTTTGTTTTTAAATGTTAATTTAATACTCTAAAGAATCTATTCGGGGAAAAAAAATTACTTTTTTTTCTTTTTCTAATATCGTAAAACAGTAATAAATGATGAAATTCTTCCTCTACTAGTAGTTTAAAATTAAGTGAGATAATTATGTAATCTCTTTTGATAACTGGATCTGAGTATGCGATTTTTTTTCTATGTACAATAGTATTAATTTGTGGTTGTTTAATTAAAAAAATAGTTACATTATATTTTATTTTTATATGTTATACTTATTGAAAATAATTGTAAATCGATTACTTTTTAAATAATCTGGTGTGTCACTCACACAACTTTCTCTTACCCTGAAATTTAATACTATAAATACAGGTTGGAGATTAAGAGGTAAGATAACGAGTACTGTTATGTAAACCTATGTTAAACAATTCAAATTAGGCGTCGGAAGAGTTTTATATGATAATTAGTCCCTCAACCCCCCGTTTCATTAATGCACCTACATTTATGTAGAATTTAATTCGATTATTAAAAAATAACTCTGTTTTTAAAAAATAATTTATTAAAATTATTATTTAAAAAATATTATCTTTTATGATAATACAGACGATTTCCATATTAGAGAAGTAGTATAACACTAAATATATATATATATATATATAAAAAAAAAAAAAAAAAAAAGTTGAATTTATTCTCAATATTACATTAAAAAAAAAAAAATCTGGTTAAAGATGAAAAAAATCGATAACTTTATTTTAAATTATCGCAGATCGAAGGTTCAATCATTCGTTTTAAAGGTATTGGCGAGCTCTTTTGAAAGATACCCATCATGACAATTTACTCCCCTCGAGGTGGGACTTCCCCCCCCCCAGGGGCGGAGGCGAGGCTTCTCCACACACACACAAAAAAAAAAAAAAAAAAAAAAAAAAAAAATTCCCAGTTGACTATCTCTATTACAAAAAATATATATTCGTTTCATTTGGTTTAGTACAGTCTATAGATGTTAAACTCTACTTACCTGAAATTTCTCCCATAGACGTAATGTATTTGAATTCTTTTGAGTGTCCCTGTACACGAACCATTTGCATCCTCTCAACGAAACGCTTACTGTAGCATCCCTATATTATACACATTTAGAATACCGAGTTTGGAATTTCTGCTACTATTTGTTCTTAAGATATGCTGATAACAGACATACAGACCATTCGCTAAAAACATGATTTTCGTATTCAGGGGACCTCAGAACATGTAAATGTAACAAAAACTCACGTTCGAAAATTTGACCCTAAAACAGTACTTTCTTTACCCTATTTGTAAGAGAAAGTAAAAAGGAAACACGTTCGAAAATTAAGATAGTAGTGTCATAGTATGAAAACCAAATACTTTAAGGTTTTTAAGGTTTTGTGTTTTGATCTGTAACTCTAAAGTCCTTTATTGCACTTTAAGTGTAATTAGACTGGAATCTGCAACTTACAGTGGTTATTTACGAACCCTTATGATCATCCATGCCTGATCTTGGATTCGAAGCTGACACTTTGTTAATTATGGGACAGAGAGCTAACGATTCAGCCATTAGAGGGTTATAATTTATTTTTAACATACAAATTTAGCAATATAACTCTCCCAATGTGAGATTAACTGCATACATATAAATTATAGGTACATGAAAGACATTCAATGAATTTTATAAGATTCAATACAAATATTACTGATTACAAATGGTCAACATAATAATTTCTTCTACACCTTTCTTAAGTATTCAATTGATAAACACTTCCAGGAATGTTAGGTATAAATTTAATATATTTTTATATTTTATATTTATTAAGATTATCTAAAATTATAAATCATTCAACATACTCTCAAGAATGGGTGACTACAATAAGATTAATCAAAGTCAAATCCACAGAAATTTATCTGACACACCTAGTATAAACATTTTTGTAAAAATATCTTACAGATGACGAGTTTAACTTTTATGCTAGTCTTGAAAAAATTCCCATAAATCAATTGCTGAAGAAAAGATTTGTATCTTTGTCACAAAATTTATCTCTAAATCTTTTTTCTTAAAAAATAAAATAAAATAAATACTTATAGAAAAATCTGTTTTATCAAAATAAAATTTTCCATCGTCACTCATACAAATTTCATACCAATTCCAGTCTATAATTATATCTTAAAAATTTCATTAATTAATTATAACGCATCTTATAGCAAATATTATATACTGAATATGATTATGATTACGTTAAAGTTTACGCAGTATATGCTTCCATTTATTTATTATTCGGATGAAAACAATGTATTGTGTGTGCTAATTAGAATTTTTTCCTTTGACCATAGTTCCATGCGTTTACTAAATTACACCAAAAATAAATTAAAGCTATTCAGTTTGTGTTGTCCTAAAGTTTATACAGTAGCATTAATTATATATAATATATAAAATATTTCACTTTTGTTAAAAGTAAATATTAAAAAATTTGGTTAAATAAAACTTCATTTAATGAATTTTAGATATTTTCAATACTTAGTTAACATTTTTTATAAAAGTTATATACATTTTAAACAAATACAAATATTCTATTAAAAATTTTATACCTATGAGAGAATTATAAATATTTTTGCGTGCAGTTAGTAACTTATAATTACTTTCATTATAAAATGCATTTTATTAGTAAAAATGTTTAAAATTCAAATACATTAACTCTTGAAAGACGATTTTTTTTTAAATATTAAAAATTTAAAAACATTTTTACATAATCTAAATATATTGAAATTTGAAAGTTTTTCCACAAAATACTCACTTCTTATTAAACTCTTTCTTTTACATTTTTCTTAAGTGGAATGTTAATTTTAAAAAATTCCCCATCAAAAGGGAAAATATTCGGTCTTTATGATGCAATTACTCATTAACCTGTTTTTATCAATGCAATGGCATAGCATAAAAAATAAGGGGGGAGGGGGGATATTCATTTATATTGATGTTTGAAATAACACTTAACTTATAATTTTTTAGAGTTATGTTAAAATATTCAGTATTTTATCATTTCACATTAACTCTAATAAACTTATAGAACATTAATTAAAGAGAAAATTTTTCATCAATTTAACAGTTAGGTTTCCCTTCCTATCTCCAATAATCATTGCACTTTCCAACTGTGTGCACTCGTTGCATCGTTTAACATTCAACAAATGTCTACGTGATCACAAAACGGATAGGCAGAAGTTAACCCTACAAGGCTCAATTTTTTTTTAGTGCGCGACAAAAATATATAGATTGTAATTAGTCATCAGAAGATAGGAAAAACTTATAAAAATAAAAATAAAACCATATTTTACGGAAAAATCAACTTTTTAGCTCAACGTACCCTATGTGGAAGATACATAAAAATATTATTTACTAATACGTTTACTATTGTAATTTAAAAAAAAAAAAAAACTTACCCCTGCAAAATGTACACTTCGTTATAACACACAGTATTTTGTTTTCAGTCAAAACTGTTCAATAACTATTCTTTTAGTTCCCCATCATACTATAGGTATGGGGAACTTAGGTAATCGTGAAAATTTTCGACCTCGGTTTTTTGACTTTTCTACACGTTTTCAGGTGTGAGAAATCCGAAAATGACAAAATTTGTATGATGTCTGTTAGTGTGTCAGTCCGTTAGTGTGTCAGTGTGTTAGTCCGTTAGTTTGTTAGTCTGTTAACACGATATCTCACGAACAAATGATCGCAGAGAGATCAGATCAGTTTTAAAATATTACTTTCGACACTGGCAAGAACCCTATTCATTTGCAACATTCGAATTAAAAAACTTCGTAAGTTATGAGAAATTTACGATTTTCTTAACATGGGAGAATAGGACAAAAATCCACTTAAACGTGCATTAAATGGAAACTTTTTACTGTAAAAATGTCAGACCAAATTTAAAATATCAGGTTTGATGCCGGAATGAACATCAGTAACTATAAATATGCTACTTTGGAAATTTCGCAAGTTATTGGAAATTTACGAATTTCTTAACATGGCAGTATAGGGCAAAATTTCACATAAACGTCAATTTTGAGAGATATTTTCATCGTATAGATGTCAGACTACTTTTGAAATATTATCTAGGACACTGGCATGAATATTAATGACTATGAATTTTCCAATATAAAGATTTCGTAAGTTATTGGAAATTTACGAATTTCTTAACATGGCTGAATACAGCAAAATTTCACATAAACGTCAATCTTGAGGGATATTTTCATCGTAAAGATGTCAAACCACTTTCGAAATATTATTTAGGATACTGGCATGAATATCATAGACTATGATTTTTCCAATTTAAAAAATTCGTAAGTTATTTGGAATTTACGATTTACTTAACATGTCAGAATAAGGCAAAATTGAGCATAAACTTCCATTTTGAGGATCATAAATACATTAGACAACTTCAAAATTACGTTTATGATATTTGTTTGAACATGATTGAATACAAATATTCTAATAGGAAAATTTCGTAAATTATTCGTAATTTACAATTTTATCAACATAGCGAAATTGTAAATTTTTTATATAAATATGAATTTTGAGGATTATTGCATTGGAAATAGTAGCATGAAAACTAAACAACGGAATTGACCCCGATAAAATAAATAAATAGATTAGAATAAGATATATATATCGAAGTGAACGGTGGATAGCCTATTAGGCGGGGATTTCATTCTGTCACTGTATCAAGCTTTGGTCAAATTCATTTCTTTTAACATGATTATAATATTTCTCGCACTAGAAATTTATGAGAACATAAATATGATGGGGAACTGAGCAGAGTCCACCTATGCCAACTAGTTTTACTTTCTTCTATATGTAATATAGAGAAAGTATTGGATTCGCGAAAATTTTCGACCTCCGTTTTTGACGGACCTACACGTTTTGGGATGTCCTGAACACGAATTGATAGTTTTTAGAAAATGTCTGTCTGTGTGTCTGTGGTTTATTGTTTTCACCGTATCTCACGAACCAATGAATGAAATTCAACCAAACTTGGTATATAGTTGTACCCTGGCGGGGCATTGTGCTGATCAGATTTGGGGATCAATAGCCCAGCAGGTGGCGCTGTGATCGCATTTTATGTAAATTTTTAACATGGCAGTATAGGACAAATTTTCGTATTTTTCACAGTATCTCACGAACCAATGAATGAAATTCAACCAAACTTGGTATATAGTTGGAACCTGACGGGGCAAGGTGCTGATTAGATTTGGGGATCAATCGTCCAGCAGGTGGCGCAGTGATCTCAAAATTTCGTATTTTTCACCGTATCTCACGAACCGATAAATGAAATTGAACCAAACTTGGTGTATAGTTGGACCCTGACATGGAAAGTGTCTGATTAGATTTTGGGATCAATCACCCAGCAGATGGCGCTGTGATCGCATTTTATATAAACTTTTAACATGGCAGTATAGGACAAAATTTCGTATAAATGTACATAATGAGCGTTATTTTAAACTTGTGATTGTAAAATTAATATGAATTATTGACAATAGTAGTAGTTAACTACGAAAAAAATTTTGTGCATGTGGGGGCACCGATTCCTTCCATGGGGGGGAAGTACCCCGGGGGTAAATTTTCAAGATGGGTATCTTTCGAAAGATCTCGTCAATACCTTTAAAACGAATGGTTGAACTATAAATCTGTGATAATTTGAAACAAAGTTATCAATTTTTTTACTTTTAACGAAAAAAAACGTTTTTTTTTTTTTTTTTAAACAAAATTTAACCAAATTTGGTATTTAGTTGGTCCCCGACGTAAAGTGGTGCTGATTACATTTGGGGATCAATAGCTCAACAGGTGGCGCTGTGATCGCATTTTTTCTAAATTTTTAACATGGCAGTATAGGACAAAATTTCGTATAAATGTACATAATGAGAGTTATTTTTAACTTGTGATTGTAAAATTAATATGAATTATTGATAATAATAGTAGTTAACTACGAAAAAAATTTTGTGCATGTGGGGGCAGTGGTTCCCCCCCTGGGGGAAGTACCCCCCTGGGGGGTAAATTTTCAAGATGGGTATCTTTCGAAAGATCTCGTCAATACCTTTAAAACGAATGGTTGAACTATAAATCTGTGATAATTTGAAACAAAGTTATCAATTTTTTTACTTTTAACGAAAAAAAAAACGTTTTTTTTTTTTTTTTTGGTCCCCGACGTAAAGTGGTGCTGATTACATTTGGGGATCAATAGCTCAACAGGTGGCGCTGTGATCGGATTTTTTCTAAATTTTTAACATGGCAGTATAGGACAAAATTTCGTATAAATGTACATAATGAGCGTTATTTTAAACTTGTGATTGTAAAATTAATATGAATTATTGACAATAATAGTAGTTAACTACGAAAAAAATTTTGTGCATGTGGGGGCACCGATTCCTTCCATGGGGGGGAAGTACCCCGGGGGTAAATTTTCAAGATGGGTATCTTTCGAAAGATCTCGTCAATACCTTTAAAACGAATGGTTGAACTATAAATCTGTGATAATTTAAAACAAAGTTATCGATTTTTTTTACTTTTAACAAAAAAATAAATAAATAAATAAACGGAAAAAAAAAATCGTTTTTTTTTTTTTTTTTTTTTTTTTTAATATTGTTACTGGTTGAATATGTATTACTTTTAACAAAAAAAAAAAAAAAATTTAGAAAAAAATAGTATTTTTTTTTTTTTTAAATATTGTTACTGATTGAATATGTATATAGGAAAATATAGAAGAAAGTCTTGTGGTGGCCGCAACATACTAGTTTATTTTTGAATTCAGACAAACGACTAACGTATCACTTTCATACAAATTTCACACTGAGTGCACTATAACAAAAACACAAACGACATCTTTAGGTAAAGATTTGTTTTACTACATTGCTAAATGTCAGCAGCTTCTATCAAGATGTCAAGAGATGTCGCTACTAATAGTTTTATAGCTATAGGAACGATTAAAGTCGGTGTTCCACATATGGAACTGGGTTAAATATATATAGATGAACTGACTGAATTCATAATCACTCGTAAATATTGTTGGAAAGTTTAAAAAACGCTTAACACAAACGAATATGCAATTTCCGAAATTTTCAATTGTATACCTTAATGTAACAGAATATTTGTGTGTGACCCTGTAAATCTTAATGCTAATCATACTATAGTCTCTAGAAAGCATTTTTGTGTGCATATGTATTGTTATTGTCCATTTCATTATGACTTGCGCGAGATAAAAGTGTTAAAATATAATTTATAGAAATACCTCCTATAGGACGCAATGCTATGAAATTCTATTGGGCGTCCCTGTAGACAAACTAGTAGTAGTATTTACCCACATTCTCAATTGGGAGCATCCTATAGGGAACTTAAACAACATATATCACTTTCAAGCAATTCTATGAATGTTTAAGGAAGTTAGAGCGTGGAGAGATGGACGGACAGGCATACAAACGAAGTCATAAACATTTTTACTTTCTTCTATATGTAATATAGAGAAAGTATTGGATTCGAGAAAATTTTTGACCTCCGTTTTTTGACGGATCTACACGTTTTGTGATGTCCTGAACACGAATTGATAGTTTTTAAAAAATGTCTGTCTCTCTATCTGTGTATGTGTGTGTGTGTCTGTCTGTGTGTCTGTCTGTGTGTCTGTGGTTTATTGTTTTCACCGTATCTCACGAACCAATGAATGAAATTCAACCAAACTTGGTATATAGTTGGACCCTGGCGAGGCATTGTGCTGATTAGATTTGGGGATCAATAGAGCAGGTGGCGCTGTGATCGCATTTTATGTAAATTTTTAACATGGCAGTATAGGACAAATTTTCGTATTTTTCACCGTATCTCACGAACCAATGAATGAAATTCAACCAAACTTGGTATATAGTTGGAACCTGACGGGGCATGGTGCTGATTAGATTTGGGGGTCAATCGCCCAGCAGGTGGCGCTGTGATCGCAAAATTTCGTATTTTTCACCGTATCTCACGAACCAATGAATGAAATTGAACCAAACTTGGTATATAGTTGGACCCTGACTTGGAATGGTGCTGATTAGATTTTAAGATCAATCGCCTAGCAGATTGCGCTGTGATCGCATTTTATGTAAACTTTTAACATGGCAGTATAGGACAAAATTTCGTATAAATGTACATAATGAGCGTTATAATTAACTTGTGATTGTAAAATTAATATGAATTATTGATAATAGTAGTAGTTAACTAGGGAAAATATTTTGTGCATGTGGGGGCACCGGTTCCCCCCCCCTGGGGTAAGTACCCCCGGGGTGGGGGGGGGGGGGGTAAATTTTCAAGATGGGTATCTTTCGAAAGATCTCGTCAATACCTTTAAAACGAATGTCTGAACTATAAATCTGTAATAATTTAAAACAAAGTTATCGTTTTTTTTTACTTTTAACAACAACAAAAAAAAAAAAAATTAGAAAAAAAAAAATCGTATTTTTTTTTTTTTTTTTTTTTTTTTACGAAATTTAACGAAATTTGGTATTTAGTTGGTCCCCGACATAAACTGGTGCTGATTACATTTGAGGATCAATAGCTCAAAAGGTGACGCTGTGATCGCATTTTTTCTAAATTTTTAACATGGCAGTATAGGACAAAATTTCGTATAAATGTACATAATGAGAGTTATTTTTAACTTGTGATTGTAAAATTAATATGAGTTATTGATAATAGTAATAGTTAACTAGGAAAAAATTTCTGTGCATGTGGGGGCATCGCTTCCCCCCTGGGGGGTAAATTTTCAAGATGGGTATCTTTTGAAAGATCTTGTCAATACCTTTAATACGAATGGTTGAACTATAAATCTGTGATAATTTAAAACAAAGTTATCGATTTTTTTTACTTTTAACAAAAAAAAAAAAAAAAAAAAAAAAGAAGAAAAAAAATCGTTTTTTTTTTTTTTTTTTTATTGTTACTGATTGAATATGTATTACTTTTAGCAAAAAAAGAACTTAGAAAAAAAATCGTGATTTTTTATTTTTTTTAATATTGTTACTGATTGAATATGTATATAGGAAAATATAGAAGAAAGTCTTGTGGTGGCCACAACATACTAGTTCAACTTTGTTGAAAAGTGTTTAAAATTGTGCTAAAAGTTTAGTTGCTACGAAAAACTTTACATGTTGCGCTTTCAGATTCGACAGATTCTAATTTCATTCAGATTCAACAATGAGTGATTTTTAACACTTTCCAACAAAGTTGAAAAGTGCTTGTGATTTCGGTTTGTCTGACTGTCCGCGTTCTAACTCCCGTAAATATTCGTGGAATTTCTTCAAACGGATATAAGTTGTTCACATTGGGGTGTTCCCTGGGTAAATATCACCACTGGTTTGTTTAGAGCGACACCCCAAAGAATTCCAAAGAATTGCGTTGTATGAGGGGCATTTTTATAAATCATATTTTAATACTTCTATTTTACGCAAATTATAATGAAGTTGATATTAATAACACATATGCACAACAAAATATTTTCCATAGACTATTGTATGATTAACATTGATTTACAGCTCAACACGAAAATGTTCAATTACTTTAATGGCTATAATTAGAATTTTTTGAAATTGCATTTTTGTTTGAATTAATCGTATTTTAGTACTCCCTAGCGATCTTTAACTGTAATTAAGATTCGAATTTGTCTATGGACCGCCTTTCTGTCCATCTGTCCGCGCTCTAACTCCTGTAAATATTCACGGAAATTCTTGAAACTCATATATGTTATTCAAGATCGCTAGGATGTTCACTATTGGCAATGGGTAAATATCAACTTGCTGTAGGTACAGGAATACCTGAAAAATTGACATTTATCATTTAAATGCGAAGAGAATGCTTTCTAAATAATATAGTAAAGGTTAGTATTAAGATTTACAGGGTTACACAAATATATTCAGTTACATTAAGGGCTATAATTGAAAATTGCTGAAATTACATTTTCGTTTGTGTTAATCGTTTTTAACATTTTCTGATGATATTTAAAAGGGGTTATGATTTGAATGTGTCTAACTGTCTTTCTGTCCGCCTGTCTATATCTATACGTCTGCCTGCCTTCAGCGTTCGTACATATTTTCAGAATATCTTCAAAATTATATATGTTATTCAAGTTCACTTTAGCACGATTCTTATTTAAAATGATATAAATAGTGCAACTTGTTTGTACACAGAGACATTTAAAAGTAGGGCAATACTTTCTGTTTTATGAGAAGCATATTTTTATAAATCATAGTAACTTCGGTCTCCAAAAAACGTAATGAAATTGACATCTATAGTTCATATGTTTTCTATAGAATATGGTATGTTTAGTGTTGAGAATTACAGGGCTACGCTTAAATATTTAGATATATTATGGGCTACAATCGGAAATTGCATCTTCTATTGTACTAACAAGGAAATATTCAAAAGGTGTCATCTTCAAAAAGTATTGAAAAAAATACATGTAATTCTACCCTTCATAAAACCCCAGAAAGTGAAAAAAATATCGGCTGAAATTAATTACAGCGACCACAAAAAATTATCAAAATTAAGCATTATTTGGCGATTTCACACTGCTAGGCGATTGATTTTGAGTACTTAGCGGTTCTGTTCGTACACGGCAATCTCGGTGCTAGCAAACGTATCGCCTAACAGCGCTAAATCGCCAAATATGCTTAATTTTGATAATATTTTGTGGTCGCTGTAATTAATTTCAGCTGATAATTTTTTCATTTCTGGTGTTTTATGAAGAGTAGAATCACATATATTTTTTCAATACTTTTTGAAGATGACACCTTTTGAATGTTTCCTTGTAAGAGTTTTTAACACTTTAAAACAATGTTTACAAGAAATTATGAATGCATTTAGTCTCTCTGTCAGTCTTTCTGTCTGTATGCCTGTACGTTGCCTGATTACGCAGGGAAAATTTTCATTGAAGTTTAAACGATTTAACGCGTACGTACAGTTGGAAAATGTTAATGATCTCTGCCAACCGCATGATTTTTCGTCCTTGTTCATTTTTTTTTTAAGTGGAAATTTCTTTAGGCGCGTTGAGCACTTTTGGGTGAACAAAAATCATTGAACTCGCATCATCGTCAGCTGACGCTTTCCATTTGAAGTGAAAACATTTGGGTAAACAAAAATCATTGAACTCGCGTCATCGTCAGCAAACGCTTTCCATCCTTGTATGATACGAATAATGTATCATACAATTAACTTGCTGATGTGAAATGTTAATAATTATATATTATATATTGTTTTAAAATCTGGTGAGGCTCTACACGACTTCTCTCATCTCCGGACACTGTCTCTTAAAGATTGCAGCCGGAAACGTTGCAGTTATACCTCACAAAACCGTGAGAAAGGCCAAAGCAGCCATTTTTCTCACGTTTTTACAATCTGGTGCGGCTCTACGCGACTTCTCTCATCTCCGGACACTGTCTCTATTGCAGTTAGACCTCACAAAACCCTGAGAAAGGCCAAAGCCGCAATTTTTCTCACGTTTTTGCAATCTGGTGCGGCTCTACACGACTTCTTTCATCTCCGGACACTGTCTCTTAAAGATTGCAGCCGGAAACGTTCCAGTTAGACCTAACAAAACCGTGAGAAAGGCCAAAGCCGCAATTTTTCTCACGTTTTTACAATCTGGTGCGGCTCTACACGACTTCTCTCATTTCCGGACACTGTCTATATTGCAGTTAGACCTCACAGAACCGTGAGAAAGGCCAAGGCCGCCATTTTTCTCACCTTTTTACAATCTGGTGCGGCTCTACACGACTTCTCTCATCTACGGACACTGTCTCTTAAAGATTGCAGCCGGAAACGTTCCAGTTAGACCTAACAAAACCGTGAGAAAGGCCAAAGCCGCAATTTTTCTCACGTTTTTACAATCTGGTGCGGCTCTACACGACTTCTCTCATCTCCGGACACTGTCTCTATTGCAGCTAGACCTCACAAAACCAATGGTTAGTACAGTTAGCGCATTAAATAAAATTGTAATATGATTTTTGTAGTAGTAGTTTATATTAATGAATAAAAAAACATTCCATTTAAAAGTACTTCCTGCACAATAAAATATTTCCTGACGATTCAAGAAATACACACGTAATTGTTCACGTTTTCACTTCTGTCGGCACTCCCAGAGTGCAAATGTTTTTTTTTTTTTTTTTAAGTCACTTACAAACACGAAAAGAAGGTTACGTATCTCATACATCGGTCATTCTACGTAAAAGTGGACACTGGATTTTCGAATTCTTTGCATAACTCCTTCTTATATATCAAATTAAATATAATTATTTATAGAATATATAATAAAAAAGATTTTTTTGTTGCAATTACACAATTGTGGTAATTTGACTTCTAAAATTAGCGAAATTTGAAAAATAGCCCGAAAAAGAAAAATTAAGATAGATGCATATAAGTGCTCTTTATTATTTATCCCCAAATAAAGATGACATCTCACGTAGAAAATCAATCTGTAGTTATCTAAAATAATCCTCCCTACCATTGTTTGTAAATAATATAATATTACATATTTTAAAATTTTGATTATTCTTGGAAAGCTGCAAATAAAGTTTATTGGTTAATATATCTCTGCATTATCAGTATTACATATAGTTTTCAATTTTAAAACATCTAATTATATATTAAAAAGTATATATTTACAGATAAAAAAAATAATATATATTTTTCTTTGGCATAGTTCCCATATAGTTCAGTCAACAGATATGTAAAAAAGTGCTTACCTAGCAAAAGGTGGGGTAGAAGATTTTCCTTTTTAAATTTCTACATATTAGTGTCAATATGAAAAAACGCGTTATCCAACATGAACGACCCCGGGAGAATTTTTGTCGGCTGAAAAACCTCGAAAATTTACTACTTTTTTGGCTTTTTTTTTAAATATCTCAGAAATGGCTAAATTTATCGATAGTTTTCTATTATAAAGTTTAAAGAAGATTAAATTTCCTACAATTTTCTTCATTACAACTTTTTTGTAGTACTAATAGCAAGCGTGTTACAGCCTCTTGAAAGTCGACATTTTATCTCAAGCTAATAAAATACAACTCAAAGAAATGGGTCGGTGCATGAATGTTTATCAGAAAACGGAAAGAAAGGAAGAGGCATATACAGCTGTCTGACCTTAGGAAATGACATCTGCTTCGTAGTAAAGAACGTATAAAAAAAACCTGCCCCCCCCCCCCCCCCACACACACACACAAAAAGCTCTCCCTTTCCTCCCGCCTCTTCTCATCCTGTAGTACGCTGCCTCGGCTGAACATCTAGCTATGTTATTCAGTTCAGTTCGAACGTGCGAACATACTGTTTCAGCCCCTGAGCGTTTTCTATTACAATAAATTGAGTGTTTGTTTTATTTTCGAAAGCTTGAATAAAGGTGAAGTAAAGATTCTGAAGGAGAAAGGTATACAAAAAATCTGTAAAAGTGCAATGCAAAACGTCAAAATGAAGAACATTAGTGTTTTTTGAAGAACCTAAAACAAGTAAGAATTCACAATGCCTGTCACAAACGATAAATCAATGAGCGAATGATTGCAGCATACGTACAGCGTCATACAACTGGTGATGGAGCTAAACAAACTGTGCGGCTCAATATCTTCCATCAAGAACTGAAGGAATCAGTTTCAAAGATCAGTGTTTCTTGTGTGGATAGGGGATACTTAAAGATTTCTTTAAAAAACAGGAACGAATTCCTGAGCATGAAAGACATTTTATCCACCATGCTATAAAACTGGGTGTTAAAGAAACAATTGTAAATGGTGCCAAAAATCGTGGGGAGGAGAGAAGAAAAATGTACTTGAATGCATCGGAAATGTAAAAGGTTTAGTTGCTATAAATGCTGGGTATCACAGGTTTTGTCATCAAAAACTGCATTGGAGGCCAAAAGTGAGATGAAACGAGGATACTACCCTGCAAGTAACACTGATGAGGCAATGAAATCAATTAACTCCTACCCTGAAAACAACTCGTAGGAGTGCCAGTCTCATAAAGTATTTGATGAATAAAATAGAGGGTGATTTTCGTCCTGGCATCAGAACGGTTACAGCACGCCTTTGCAAAAAATAGGGTGAAGATGTTTTAATAGCCAAAACTGCCAACAAGAAATCAGTTTGCTTTTGCTTCCAAAGTGTTGTCAATAAAATACTCAGTGAAATTGGTATAGTAACAAGGACTCTGATCTTCAACAGGAAACTGTCGTACTAATTTCACCATTGGACAAGGCTGAAGAAGATGATAAGCTATTCTAAGAGCTTTTATAATTACTGCAAGACGGACAGGAACAATGTGAGGACGACACACCTTCCTTCTACCTCTGATGACTATTGAAATTTAAGAACCCGGGCTTTCAAAATAATCACGAAGAAAATAAACATGTATATTATATATTAATGTACGTTTCTTTATTTATTTCAAGGCTAAATGAATCTCCCAATAATTTATATATAAAGTTAAATTTCTACAATTTTTTACGTAATTATTTGCTATTGTTCTTCAAACAAGTTTGTCTATTTATGAAGTTCATTTAAAATTAAGATTGTATATTGTTATTATCATCAATATTAATATAGCAGTAATTAATGTTTATTACAACATTATGTATTATATCTAAATATCACTAATGTTTTGTAATTTAATAAATAGTAGAATTAAAATATTTATGTATCAATGCATTGCGTTATTGCTTATTAGTACCCTAATATTTATTCATTTATATTTATATACAAATATTTTTTATTTTATTTATTTTTCTTTGTATGTGTTTGTGTGTATTATGTGTTGCAGTGATAGAATACGATACATTGGCAGTTATTGGAGTCTCATGATGACCACTGTTGTTAGGCCAGAATTGTCAGAGCGTGGCCAGGGGGGGGGAGTTAGTAGAAAGGGGAAGGGAACAGATTTGTTATCTGACGTCCTTAGTGAAGAAAAAAGGAAATGATCACCAATTTATCTGGCGAACATATTTAATTCCTTTCAAAAATCTCGATTATTTTAACAAGGTATATGTTAAGAGAACAATCAAGAATATAAAACAGTATTTCTTACAATATATATTATAAAAAAAATACATCTGACGTGTATATTTTCGTATTACGTTTTTGATCACCAAATCCAAAAATTCCAAGGACGACAGATATCAGAGCTATACCATTAAAAGTTGTTAAGCTTTCTGTAAATAAAGCTTCTAATTCTCTAATTACTGTACATTATTTATAAGGAATAATGCACTTTTTTTACGAAGTTGAAAAAAACTGTTTATTTTCAAGAAGCTGTTACGCGTTTGCTATTAGTACTACAAAAAAAGAGTAATAAAGGAAATTGTAGGATATTTAATCCTCTTTAAACATTGGAATAGAAAAAATTCGCTAAATTCAGCCATTTCTGAGATATTTCGAAAAAAGTTAAAAAACTAGTAAATTTTCGAGGTTTTTCAGCCGACAAAAATTCTCCCGGGGCCGACCATGTTGGATAACTCGTTTTTTGCTTATTAGTACTAATATGTAGAAATTAAAAAAACAAAATCTTCTACTTCACCTTTTACAAGGTACAATGTATTTATTGACTGGACTAATAGTACCAATATTTTTTTCTAACTATTTCTTATTACGATGAAAATTATTTTTATTTCCATGAGATAATTTTCAGGAAGATTTATTTAAACATCAGTTGAATATTTGAACTCTACCAAATAGACTTAAAAATAAACATGTCTTTTAATCTTTTGCAAGAAATGGTAAGTAAGCACGGTTGTAAATTTATTTTAAATTTCTAAAGTCTTATATAAATGTATATTTAAAATTGTTCAAAAATTTTTTTCATGAGAAAAGTTGAAACGAATTTTTATCACGTAGCTTCTAGCATAATTTTTGCTCTTTATTTTTAAAGTAAATTTGAAGATGTAAAATGTTTTTTCCGCAAAATAAGTCTGGCAAAACTGAAATGAATACTTTTTTTATACTCTGAATAACATAAGGCGGACTTTTCCCTACAGTTGAAGTAAGACAAATTATGAATATTTGAAAAGAAATTCTCTCTAGTCAAAAAACGAGTGTTCAAAAATAATTACGTCATGTTTATTCATTCATAAGGAGCAAATTTTATGATGCCACTACATAATGCTAAAGTATATTTTCTATGTTATTAATTAAATCCTACAAGACACGCGTACACTTTTTCATGAATAACAAATTACAAATATTTCTACGTTGATACAACATTAATAAAAATGTAATGTTATTGCTAAACAATCAAAAAAACAAAGTTTTAATAAACATGAAATGGACAAAACATTTGTGTTGATTTAAACAGTTATATATATATTGTTCATCCCTTACTTTTTAATATGTATGAAGAATTGCTATTTATCTTAAATAAGTCTTTATTCTAAAAGATAACACGGAAAAATGCAAATGCACAACGGTTTTTCACCTCCTTTACCCGACTATCGTAGGTCATGGAAATATTGCTTTCGGTAAAAAATTTCAATATCAAGTTTTGAACTTATTTACATATTTCAAGGTCTCTTGTGACATAAAAAGCGTTTTTCGAAATTGAACAGTGTGTGTGTGTGTGTGTGTTGGGGGAGAAGAACCTTTTAACTATCATATCGCCTAAATTAAAAAAAAAAAAAAAAAAAAAAAAGATAGAACGATGAAACTTCATAATTAAGACTTTTCTGATTCACAGATGATTTTTCTAACTTTTCGAGAAAATTATAAAACCGGAACTGGGACCCATTGAAGGCCAGAAGTAGACCGCAGATAGGTATTTCAAAAAGGTTCTAATTATTTTCATTAAAATTATTTCATGAACAACCTTGTAGATTCCCTTTCGTATGTATGTGTTGTTTACTTCAGAAAAGTTGATAGTTGTTCCGAATAAAAAGTTAAATTTTAGGTTTCGCAAATGGGTTCCTTAAAACAAGCCTCTATGAACTTTTTTCAAATTTATCTTTTAGATGTCTTTTCGTGTATAATTTTCCAAATCTTATATTTCCTTCTTATATATGCAGATGATATAGTAATTTCTTTTTTAATAAGCAGTGAATTTCAGTTAACTGGAATGCATTATGTTTTAGTTTAAAAATATGTCTTTAAATTAGAGCTTATATAAATTACACACACACACACAAAAAAAAAAAAAGAAGAAAGAAAGAAAGAAATTAGATCATAAATAAATTAGAAAGAAAAAATAGAACTTTCATAAATCAAATCCTTTTTCAATTTACGCATATTACACTATAAACTTTCGATCTAACATTCATTCATTCAAATTTCTACCATTGTAATGGCTGTTTTCTCTTAGAATAAAAAATTTGTAGTCGAGAGTATAGTGATGTTACATCTATACAAATACTGTGTCTATGGTTTTACTTGAGTTTTAAGAATTGCCAGATTTAACAACTTTCTACTTTAGGTATTTTTTTAAATAAAAAGAATACATCACGAAGTAGTAAAGACAGGAGTAGAAGGTAACGCTAAAATTTTGTGATGTTGTTTTCTAATGTTTACAGATGGCGCCAGCGTACAATACTTCCTTCTCTCCAGCTTCCGCAATGTTAATCAATGGGGAAATGTCTCGTTTTAATTATTATTATTATTTTTTTTTTTTTTTAATAATTGAAAACAAATTTCATTAAATAGAGTATTCTAAGTAACATGTTTTTTTTTTTTAAGAGCCATTTTATACTAATTTTACTTTGAAAGAGAACTTTTAAAAAATGACGATCCTTGTGAACCGAAGTTAGCTAAAACAGACTATTGGGAGGAAGGAGAATGGAGATCGTTTGTATTGTGTCGTTTGAAAATGTAGATTATTATGGATATTTTATGGCAGTCTTATATTTTTTCATTAACTCGGACATTATTTCTCTCCTAGGGCTTTTTTTTTTTTTTTTTTTTTTTTTTATCACTATCATAGCCTGTTTTACAACTAGGAACGAAGCATTTATTTGAAACATCTGAATTATGCAGTTTTAAGCACTTACAAAAAAATTAAATTGCTTAAAATTAAAAATTTAAAATGTACTCCGGCAAAATTCTATTGAAAACAACATTATATCCGCGCCGAGATAGGGAGAAATGACAAGTGGCGCCCTCAATATTTACCAAAAATTTGCATCACAGTTTCGTAGATTTCTCCCATTGGACCTTCAACTCCTATTAATATTACTCCGTGGAATACATGTATAAAATGAGGAAATGCATAAAATAAAAAAGTATTTTTGAATTCCTTCTTCACATTGTAAGAAAATTATTTTTATCTTCTGCAAATTTGACTAATCATACCTTTCGAAAATGATACCATCTTTAGCCCTCTACTCCCATACTTAATATGTTAAAAGTGTACCACAAATCTCGTGTTTGCATATTAATATATAGATTAAAATAGTTAAATAATTACGATCAAATTATAATTAAAATATTTAATTATTATATATTTAAACAAAATTAAAATTTTTAAGAATGCTAAGAATATTTAAAATTTTTAAGAATGCAAGTATTAATTCTCTCGAATTATTACTTGATAACAGAAAGTTGTAAATAAAAATAGAAATTTAAATGTAAATTAAATTAAAATTATATGCTGTTGGGGAAGTAACTTTCTAGTTTTATACAATATTTACATACTTTTAACTATTATTAATAAATTATGTTATGAACGTGATTATTTCAATAAAATTTTCAGGGGCATAGAAACTTGTTTTCTGAAGCAAGTAAGTTTGTTAAAGTAACTGAAAATATAGATATTTTGTTATATTCCTTTCAAGTGTAAAATTAGTTTAATATCAATCAATCTTGCAATTGTAAAATCAAATGTGGCCTTTAATGGATAACAGAATAAAGGCATATATATTACCATCTACGGATTCAGCTATTTCTGTAATACCAGTTAAACGGTTCAGAAAATTATATCTGAAACATAATTTGTGTCCTACTGACATTTAATTGGGAATTGGTACGGATGAAGTATTTCAGCCCTACGGCTATGCTGAATTTAATTATTCTAATGGGGAAAAAATCATATATTTCACTCGATAAGATAATTTGATTTTTTTTTTTTTTTTTTTTTTTTCCAAACACACTATGTAAGAAAAATATTGTAATCATGACAAAAATTCGACTTTCAAATTTTGGTGTATCTGTAAGTTTTGAGGTTTCCTGAGTTCATTTTTGCTATTTTTACGGTGATGCATGTATGCGTGTATGTGTGTGAATGAACACGATATCGTCTAAATGAGCTGAAAGTTGGTGCGTATGTTATAGGTCACCGTAATGTTAACCATATTGATTTTGGTGAATTAGTGTTATAGTTTTTTTTTACAGAAACACAAATCAAAATTTTTTACTATTATGGCTTATATGGGCTCAAATCATTTAAAGGGCAATACCGTCTAAATTCCTCATTCGACCGAGCTAAAAAATTATATGTATGTTACAGGTTACAGTCACACAAACTGTATAAATTTAGGTGAATCTAGCAATTACAGTTCTTTTAGAGGGGCACAAAGAAAAATTCTTTATCTTTATGTCCTATAGGTTCAAATAATTTAAAGTGCGGTAGCGTCTATTCTCCTTATTTCTGTGAACTGAAAATGTATATACATATTATAGATCACCGTCAAACAAGCTATATGGATTTTAGATAATGCAACACTTACAGTGTTTTTACAGTGACACAACGAAAGTTTTTTTTTTATCATTCTGGCTTGTGGACTCAAATTATTTAAAATGTGATAGTGTTTAAATACCTTATTTGATTGTGTTGAAAATTTATATACATGTTATAAGATACAGTCGTGCACGATCTGCCTAAATTTTGTTGAATCTAGTACTTATAGATTTTTACAGGGACACAACGAAAAAGTTTTTTATTACTTTGATCTATAGGCTTAAATTTTTTAATTGCAATAGCGTTAGATAAAACAATGTACTATATGGAGAAAAATACTCGAACACCTTATTACAATTTTCTCTTATGTTTATTTACCGACTTCTCTTACTTCAATTAATTTATGCAGCCGTTACTTAATGTTGAAAAGTCGAATGATCACTCCAGAATATTTTATGATTAAAACGAAATTGGTCATTATGTATGATTTAACAGTTAAGAAACTGTAAATGTAAATAAACTAATGAATGTATCTGAAAATATTAATAAAATGTCAAATGAAGATTCTGATTTCTTAATAATGTTAAAGAAATTAAACCAAAAAAAAACTAAGTTAAATGTAAGATTTTACTTATAGAATGATTATTAAAAGGATAAATGATATATGTTTAATAATTAATAATTAATATTTATCATAACAAAGATAAGATATTATAAATTTATATATACTAAGGACCAAAAAATAGCAATTAAAAACATAATTTAAAATCAGTCTTTCATAAAAACTTTTCAATAATATTAAAAAGTGGTAATCAAAACTTTTCATCGCTGTTAATAGTTTTTAAATTGATATTTTTCAAACTTACGCCTAGATTTTGAGAGGAGGCGGTGTACTACATAGATTTTACTTTAAAAAATAAACCGTGTGTCGAAGAAAAACATTTTCATCATATACTACTTTTTCAGAAAAAAAAATAAGTACAAAAAAAGGCAAGTTTAAATAAGTCGAAATTTGTGATACCTTGCATACGATCTGCATCATTGGTATTAAAAGTCCTTTTCAACTAAATGCTACAAGTGTTAACTCAAATATTCATCCGTATAAACTGACTTTTCAGCTTTTTTTTTCTTTCTATTAATGACTTTTTTCTAGCTATAATCGTTTCTTATTGTTAAGGCACCACAGTGTAATGAAATGTAGTAATATATTTACTTATTCTTACCCATATACGAGGTATAATGAATAAGTTCGGGGATTACCCTCTCCACTCCTGCTCGGTATGTGGGTCAACCAAAATAGTCATGTGGTTTGTAAGTCTGGTTCTCTATGCACGTGTGAAACGTCACATGACTCCTTGCAAAACTAATAAATCACTCAGATCAACATTCGGCTAAAGACTGTCAGCCTCTTATGTCGATGTAGCAAAACGTATTTTTTGGTGCAATGCACCTGTCATGCAACCAACCACTCCTAAGTTTATTTTATGCAACCAACCAACCTTAGAAGCCGCCGTGAGCGGGAGAAGGTATTTTCGCAGAGAGAAAGACTTTGGCCTTCGGCCTGAAACGTAGGGTGCAATTGGCGCGCCCGAGTAACGGATTTATTCCGTTGGTTTATTCTTATTATTACATGAGTACATGGGTACTCATATGTATATAAATTTCTCAGTGTATATATTCATCTTCATGTTTAATTTAATATTAATTAATTAAAGAGCTAATTTTATACAACAGGGAATTTTCTGTTCTCAAGTGTCAACACTCGGTTTATCACAGCACGCTCTGCATACGTCGAACCAGAGTATAGTGTTCTCAGAAAGGTAATATAAATTCCATGGACGCAATATATAAAGGTGAGAAATTAATGTTATTTTATGGTGATAGGATATGAATTAACATTTTAAATAGCAATGTTTAAAAGTGTTACGAAGGCCGATCTACTTGCCGTTTTGCAAGAGATAGGCGAACAAGCTGACTCTAATTTAAAGGTAGTTGAATTAAAAGATTTATTGTTAAAATCTAAAGAATACATTAAAGATAAAGAATTTGTGAGTGAATTTTTAGCAACCACAGTTGCGCAAAGAAAGGAATCGGAAGAAATAAATCGTTTGTGTTTGTTAAAGCAAACCGAAAGTGACGATGAGGTGTTGCATAATCCTAGTAACTCAGAAAATATATTATCATTAGATAAGCTTTTGAAAGCTATATTAACTTTGGTAATACCAGTACCTAAAAAGAATGAACCATGGAATCTTTTTTTCGATTCCATTGAAAGAGCTTTTAAGCATAAAAATGTACCTAAAGAATATAAATCGGAGATTTTACTGAAAGTAATTGGCGACAAAGCCGCGAATATTCTGATTTATGTAAGCGAAGGAGAATTAAAGAACTATGAGAAAATTAAGTCATTAATTCTAAAAGAATATGCACCATCCCCTTTCATTTGTTTAGAAAATTATAAGAAAGCTACAAGAATATCTGGGGAGACACACCAACAGTTTGCTTCTCGTTTAAGATCCAGTTGGCTCCATTATTGTAAAATTCGAAATGTAAATGATTTTGAGTCGTTAGTAGATTTGATTATATCTGATAAAATATTTGAAAATCTAGATAAGGATCTGGCAATGCATGCTGCAGTCACACAGGGTGAAGATTGGTTACGCCCAGAACAATTAGCTAAGACGTGTGATATATATTTCACTGCTAAAGGTAGATTATTTGAGGAAACAAAATATGAAAAACGCGTCTATCGGGAAACGGTCACAGAAAACCATAAAAAATACGTCCCACCTCCATTGAGAAAATATTCTTCTAATAATGAGAGTAAATATTCTTTTAAGCGGGAGTGTTATATTTGCTCTGATATTTCTCATGTAGCTAAAGATTGTCCGAATCGTCGAAATAGATTCGATAAAATTAACAAACAAAGTGAGGAAATAAAAAAATCTAAAAGTAACGCACAAGCGACAGAGAAAAAATCTGTAGTGACCCACGTAATGTCGAAACATTTACAGAAATGTGAAAAATCGGAAAAACTTAATTTATACCCCTTACAAAAGGTTAATATTTATATCGCAGGTAAACAGGTTCCCTCAATTATCGATTCAGGTACTGAGATTTGTGTTCTAAATAGCGCCCTAATTCCTGATCTTCACATAGAAAGCAAAGGCAAAATTCTGTTAGAATCTGCATTTCGAGAAATAGTTGAGGCGAGATTAGCTGTTATTCCAGTCTATTATAAAAATCCTAACACTTGTATATTTACACACGCGGATTCATTATTTGCAATAACCGACAAATTAAATGTTCCATGTTTAATCACTCCACACTTCTATGATACATTAGTAAACCAAAAGGAAATATTAAATGAATTGTTTATCCAAGAAAACTCTAATACGCTATTGGCGCCGAATGAGGCAGGAAATGAAAGTAATTTAAATGAGTCATCGGCATCGCTGTTACATATCAAAAATGAATGTTGTAATCAAAAAATAATTTCGGGAGAGGATAATACATTATTTAAGAGTGATAGTTTTTCGAGGTCAAACGAAATGCAAGATTTGATTAATAAAAAAGAAACTAGTTCACATAATTATCCATCTCAATTGATAAATAAAAAAAAGATTGTTTCTTCAATAAATAATAGCGATTCAGAGGCAGCTGTTTATTTCATTTCGAATAAAGAAAAAGTGATTAACTTGCCAAAGGATAATCAAATTGAAATTAGGCGGCTGGAGAGCTCACAAAACAATGTTAGTAATTTATCTGATGTTAGTAGATTTAGGGAAAAGCAGCGAGAATGCTTATCGTTACAAACTGCTTTTAAAGAAGCGGAGTTAAAGAAAAATAATTATTTTCTTAAAGACGATTTATTATTCCATAAAGATAAAATATGTGGAGAAACAGTAGATCAATTGGTCTTACCTTTGAGTTATCGAGAAAGTGTTTTAAAATTAGCTCATGACTCAATCTTTGGGAATCATTTAGGGATGCGGAAAACAAAAGAGAGAATAAAACTATCATTTTATTGGCCTAACCTAATAAGAGATGTACAAAATTTCTGTAAAACTTGCGAAAAATGTCAGTTGAGGAGTCCGGAAAAAACGTCCGATAAAATACCTATAACGCCTGTGGTACGTCCTCCTTATCCTTTTCATACAGTGAGTGTCGATTTAATTGGAGAGATTGCGCCACCCTCAGGTAGAAAACATAAATATTGTCTTTGTCTAATTGACCAACATTCAAGATGGCCCGAAGTCATACCTTTAAGAAGCCTATCGGCTAAGGTCACGTGTGATGCACTTTTAGAAATATTTATGCGTACAGGAATCCCAGAAATGATATGTAGTGATCAAGGCACTAATTTTACGTCTCAATTAACACAAGAGTTTGAGAAAAGATTAGGAGTAAGTCCTCGTTTCTCAACTCCAGCTTACCCTGCCTCGAATGGGCTTGTTGAAAGATTTAACCGTGTATTTAAACAAATGCTTCATCATGTAATACGAACTGACCCTGTAAATTGGGATAGACACATTCCGTATTTACTTTTCGCGTATCGCGAAGTTCCTAACTGTACAACAGGAGTTTCTCCATTTAAGCTTATGTATGGGCGCGAAGCTAGAGGTCCATTAGCAGTATTAAAATCAACGTGGTCAGGAGAAATCCCTTTACCTCTCAATTTAAGTAATACAGCTGTAGATTACTTACAAGAATTAAAAATTAACTTAGAGAAAGCTGCCGATTTAGCATCTTTAACTGCTGCGGAAAAGCAAGAAGCTTATGCTCATTATTTTAATCGTCGCAAAGAAATGAAAGAATTCAAGATTGGAGAATTAGTATACTTACTAATTCCGGATTCTACTAATAAATTGTATGCGAGATGGACAGGTCCTGGTGAGATTTTAGAAAGAATCAAACCTCACTCGTATAAAGTTAAGTTACCTGACGGTAATATACGACACGTACATGTAAATAAGATAAGAAAATTCCGTGTTAGAGCACAAACAGTAGGTGTAATTTTTGAAGATGACTGTGAATTCGGAGAAATCCACCCTACCCCTATTAAGGAAAATAAAACTGACTTTGATGTAGACATTAGTCATTTAGGAAAGGAGAAACAAACAGAATTGCTCGAACTTTTGCATAAGCATGTACCATTATTTTCGGGTAAAGTTCAAGTTGCTAATGTTGGGGAACATAAAATTCGTCTAATGCCAGGTACTGAAAGAAAAAAGCCTTATGTGTATAGAATACCCGAATCACTTAAACCTGAAGTTGACAGACAAATAGAAGAATTAGAAAGCTTAGGT
The DNA here is from genome assembly GCA_963930645.1 of Salticus scenicus. Taxonomy (NCBI): domain Eukaryota; kingdom Metazoa; phylum Arthropoda; class Arachnida; order Araneae; family Salticidae; genus Salticus; species Salticus scenicus. The sequence goes on along the minus strand of OZ005648.1, from coordinate 186,372,929 downwards.
CTTATTGAGCCGAGTGAAGCCGAAATAGCTTATCCAGTAGTGTGCGTAGCTAAGAAGGATGGAAGTGTACGATTATGTATAGATTTTCGTTTGCTCAATTCGGTAACTAAACCTTTTGATTACCCTATGGAGAACATTACAGACTTAATTAATGAAGTCGGTCGTGCACATGTTATTACTTGTTTAGATGTGTTAAAAGGATATTGGGAAATTCCCTTAGAAGAGAAAAGTCGTGATTTTACGTCTTTCAAGACACACCGTTCTCAATATCGCTGGAAGGTAATGCCCTTCGGATTACGAAATGCGGCTGCAAGTTTTCAGAAAATAATGAATGAAGCTCTGAACGAACATCGCGAATATTGCAAAGCATATCTCGATGATATCGCGATTTTTTCTAATGATTGGAAATCACATCTTATACATTTAGATGCAATTTTAACTAAGCTAACTGAACTAAAATTTACCGTAAATGTTAAAAAATGTGTATTGTGCAGATCAGAGATAAAATATCTAGGCCATGTAATAGGATCTGGACGACATCAACCTGATCCTGAAAAGTTACTTGCTATTGAAAATATTGAGTCGCCGAAAACTAAAACAGCTTTAAAAAGCGCTCTTGGTATTTTTAACTTTTATAGAAGTTACATTAAAGACTATGCTGAAATTGCCAAACCGTTGACCGATTTAACTAAAAAGAAGGTTCCGGAAAATTTACCGTGGACACAGACGGAAGAGATAGCATTTCGACAACTTAAAGAAATGTTGTGCGAAGCTCCTAAGCTTTATACTCCAGATCCAAATAAACCCTTTACCATTCAATGTGATGCCAGTTCCTATGGTGTCGGTGCGTGTCTTTCGCAAAGAGATGATGAAGGTAATCTACGTCCAATTAGTTTTATTAGTCAGAAGCTCACTAATGTACAGTGTAATTGGTCTACTATAGAACGTGAGGCCTATGCTGTAGTGTGGTCCATAAAGAAATTTGAAAATTATGTTTTCGGAACTCGTATTGAGATTATAACGGACCATAATCCTCTTGTTTATTTACAAAAAACTGCACCTCAATCTGCTAGACTCCAAAGATGGGCACTATCTTTACAAAGATATGATATTTACATATCGCATTGCCCTGGTGCAAAACTGAAAAACGCTGATGGATTGTCGAGACTATGCCAATAATAAGTTTTGCTATTTACAAATAACTTTGGTTCTATTTAGTAATTTAGTTTTTTTGTGTGAGTTTAGTATTATAAATATTTGTTCCGGTATTATATCAAGACTTCTTTACATCTGTTGTGAATTGTCTATTTTATTTTTGCATTTATTTCTTGTGTTAAAATATCTATATTTGTTCCGGTATTGTACCAAGACTTCTGTACATCTGTTGTCAAGTATTTATTTGGCATTGCTTTTATTTTCATATGTTTAAATATTTATGTGTCAGTTGGTTGCTAATAATTATCAGATTTTCATACGCTTGGCGTATCTCAATCTTAGTTGGGGGGTGTCATGCAACCAACCACTCCTAAGTTTATTTTATGCAACCAACCAACCTTGGAAGCCGCCGTGAGCGGGAGAAGGTATTTTCGCAGAGAGAAAGACTTTGGCCTTCGGCCTGAAACGTAGGGTGCAATTGGCGCTCCCGAGTAACGGATTTATTCCGTTGGTTTATTCTTATTATTACATGAGTACATGGGTACTCATATGTATATAAATTTCTCAGTGTATATATTCATCTTCATGTTTAATTTAATATTAATTAATTAAAGAGCTAATTTTATACAACAGGGAATTTTCTGTTCTCAAGTGTCAACACTCGGTTTATCACAGCACCTATATTGAATTCTACTACAAATTAGAAAAAACCACTGAAAAAGTTACGTTTATTGCAAAAAGCGTTTGGTGACAAAGCTATGTGATGACCGAAAGTTTTCAAACGATACAATTTGTTTAAAAATGATAGAGACGCTGTTACAGGTGATCCGCGAAGCCGGCGGCCAGTGACTGCATGCACGTAAGCGAACATTCAACGGGTAGGAGAAGTGATCAGAAGTGATTGTGGGCAAACAATTAATGCAGTAGCCGAACATACTGGCTTATCACATGGAACATGTCACGCGATCCTGTCTTTGCATTTGTACATGCATTGTGCTCCATTGCACATTGTTCCTTGCAATATAACCGAAGACCAAAGGGCTGAGTGCTGCACAATTGCGGGTGATCAAATCAGTGCTGCCAATAATGACGGATATTTTTGTCCCGAATCATCACTGGGGATGATGCGAAAACCCAATTCGTTGGATCACTGCATCAGCTGTTTGCTTACAATCACTTCTGATCACTTCTCGTACTCGTTGGATGTTAACTTACGTTCGTACGATCACTATCCGCCCGCTTCACAGATCCTGTGTAGCAGCGTCTCTCTCATTTTTAAACATGCTTGAAATTTTTCGATCATCACATAGCTTCGTCTCCATACGCTTGTTGTAGAAACCATAACGTTTCTTCAGCAGGGTTTTTTTTTTTTTTTTTTTTTTTTTTTCTTTTTTTTTTTTTTTTTGTAGCAGAATTTAATTTTGGAACATTGCTTCAAATAAGACATTTTGCTACATCGGCATAAGAGGCTGGCAGTCTTTAACGGAATGATGATCTGATCGCCTTATTACTTTTGCACAGCGTCAGATGATGTTTCACGCGTGTATAGAGAACTAGACTTAACAAACAAACCATACCTTTTTTTTTTTTTTTTTTTTTTCACCCGTACACGGCAATTGGGGAGGGTAGACTCAGAACATTTTGATTGTATCTCCTATAACGGTTGTGCTTTGTACAGTCTGTTATTAGCGTAACTTTAAAACAAATGAGTACAGGCAATTCAAATATTGTACTTTTAAGTTCATATGAGCTTGATAATTGATAGTTTGGTCAAAACTGATAAGTTTTAAAGAGTTTTGAGGATGAAAATTGTCCGAGTAATTTAGAATAAACTTCTAAATTTAATAATTTAAATGCTATATATATGTGTATATTCAAACAAGGAGTTGAGGTGGGTGATAGACCCCCCCCCCCCTCAGATAGATTTATTTGTGAAATAAAACTGTTCCTAAGCCTAGTATGAATTCCTTTAAACGTAGGTTTGTATACAGTACATGTTATCTTATCCTAAAACTGCAATCTGTTTTATTGAATCAAAATGCAGGTAAGGTAAAGTCGTGAAGGTGCCACACCGTAATCTAATTGCTTATTATATAATTTTCTAATCTAATTTTTCATAGTACAATTTTTCAACTTTCAGAAAATCGGTCATTTGTTAATTAATAAAATAAAGCTAATAAAAAAATCCTTTTTTTCCCAACTACTGTCTGTTCAAAATAAATAAAACTCCAATAACAAATATTCGTTCGAATAGTCAACATAAAATATATGCAACTAATAATCTATTCAAATTTTAATATATGTATCGAAAAAATATGTATTTATAATAATATATCAAGAAATATACAAAATAAAAAATGCAGTCTGCAAAGCTTTTTGAAATATTCGACGCAAGCAAAATTAATTGACTATTTGACTATAACAAATTAATCGTAATTTTTACAATATATTAAACAAATGAAACGCAAAAAAATCTTAATTTTGTTTGCCGCAAAACAACGAAGTGTAAATTAATTTTTTTTTTTTCTTGGAATATTCTTGTCTAAAAAACTATATATGCATTATTTTTAATAAAAACTAAGTTTCTTTGATGTTTAATAATCCTTAAGTTTTGAATCCTTAAATATCTACTTATTCTATATTTCATTTTTGTTGATTTTTCTCTTATTTCATTCTTTTTTAAATTTTAATATTTTCTCCTGTAAAAATAAAGATTATTTTACATGCACCGCCGAGACAAACATTATTTTACTTTGAATATTTTTCATATTTTTTAAAGCAAAAAATCCAGATGACTAGAAAAATATTAAGAACAGGGTAATTGTTTCTTACATAAGCCATAAAAGATACTTTTTGAAAGATATTTGCTTTGTTCTTTAAAGAAAACTTTCATAGTGTTTTTTATGAAAAAGGAAATGTTCGTTTTCTATTTTTGTTATTCAACAGAGCTTTTATAAAAATATATAACATGTGTTTTCTTTCTTCAAGAGCCCCTTTTCTACTTATGAAAAAAGATTCCCAAGGTAAAAATTACCGAACGGAATTTGAGCGCGAGTTTATTAGACATTAGTTAAACTGTCATTTTCTATTTTTACTTTCTTTTATAATCAATAGAAGAAAGTTTTGGTTTTGTATAAAATCTAGAATTAAGTTTTCGATGGATTTATACGTTTTGAAACATCCAGAACAAGATTTGATTATTTTTGGAAAATGTCTGTCTTGTGTTCATGTTGTAAATATTTGTGCCATCAATATTTCGAGAACTAATGTACAGAATTTCCTAAAAAAATACGGTTAGTTGTACGTTGACATAAATTGGTGCATATCAAATTTTAATGCATACTACTTAAGAAAGGGGAATATCATTCAGTTTTTCATGAATTTTAAAATAACAGTATAAAACAAAATTTCATATAAATGTGCATAAAGAGAAATATTTTCACTGTAAAATTTAAAAAAATTGTTCATAACATTAATACGACATCTATCGGTCAATGTACATCTAAATTAAATTAGCATAATGTTTCATAATGGACCTCTTAATATCAAAATGTTTTCCGATCATACGCAATAAAATCTGAGATATAGCTTTCACATAAATCGCTGCATACCAGCGCCACCTGTTGAGTAATGTGCCCAAAAGTTCATAGGTACTAATTTATGTCAAAGTGCTACTACATATAATCTTTTAGGAAATTCTCAGCAGAACTAGAACTAGAGTTGTCACAAAATTTTTGTTACAGACACACAGACAGACATTTTCTAAATCCCGACTTCTCAGCTTGTAAATCACTCGAAAATTGAAATTCAAATACTTTCAAAAACCAACAGTTTTTTTTCTCTTTTTTTTTTTTTTTTTTTTTTTTTTTTAATTGAATATACACTACCTTTCCATAAATGACCGAACATTTTTTATTTCAGACGTTTTATAAAATACCTCAAAAAGTACCATCTTGTAACTTCAGGAGTGAGAAGAACATGTTATACCTCATGTATTTTAGTGAAAGTTTTATCCCGAAAGGGAAAGGGGTTTATGTAAAAAATTGAAGAATAATGAATGTGTTTGGCATCACCCTGTAAAAAGTAATGCTTGACATGAGAACTGGCTGCAGCATGTGATTATGGGGCTCTTTCGTATTATGTGTATAAATTTTCATGCTTCTACCGCATGTAATCTGAAAGATATAAAAGTTTCTTTACAAAATTGAAAAAAAGAGTCACTTTTTTTGCTATAACACGCGACGTATTAAAACCAGTGCAAAGCCATTTTCAGGAAACTTGACATACAATATTAAACATATATACTGTAATTAAAATGAAAAAATATTAAATATCTAATGAAATATGAGCATTTTTACTAAATAATTTTAACTGCGCATGCGCAAGATTTACCGACATTTCATTTGCATAATTTAATAGCCAAATGTATTGAGCTACTTATATAAAAACCCCAAACAAGTATATGTAAACTCCAAAGTTTGTACGTGATAGAATGAACTAAATTTAGCTGTTCCCAAAAATAAGAAAATGGTAAGAGGGTTTTCTCAATTTTCTCAATATTTATTTCCAGTCATCGAAGACTGTATTACCATTCATTGAATAAAAATAAAAGGGTGTGTAAAACCCCTTATAGTTTAGCTGTTTTTTTTTTTTTTTTTTTTTTTTTGAAAGAGAGAGAGAGAGAGAGAGAAACTGAATAGTGCATTCTTTCACGTACAACTTTTTGCATTTATACGATACATGCTTGGGGGTTTTATATAAGTGACTCAATACGGTTGGCTATTAAATTATGCAAATGAAATTTCGCTCAATCTTACGCATGCGCAGTTAAAAAATATTTAGTAGAAATGATCATATTTCATTAGATATTTAATATTTTTCATTCTGATTGCAGTATGTTGTGTTTAATATTAAATATCAAGTTTCCTGAAACATAGCCTCCTTAACTAGATGCCTGTCGCGTAGCTCGGAAACTAGGCAACAGTTGAAGCGGTAGACTGCGCCACCTAGTACAGATTATGGGACTTTTTGATTCAACTTAATAAACCAATAGTTTAAAGAAGTGATACATGATATATATAATCGACGTTTCTTCGATTCTATTCGCCTTTTATGTATATCACATCCCACTTTCAAAAATTTTTGGTGGCTGTTGAATAAAAAAGTCGCAAAATCTGCACCAGATGGCGCTGTCTACCGCTTCAACTGTTGCCGAGTTTCCGAGCTATGCGACAGGCATCTAGTTAAGGAGGCTATGCCTGAAAATAGCTTTGCACTGAATTTTATACTTTTGCATGTTATAGCCCAAAAAAGTTACTTTTTTTTTTAATTTTTTAAAGAAACCGTTATATCTTAAAGATTACATGCTTTAGAAGCATTAAAATACACATAATACGAAGAAGCTCCATAAACACATGCTGCAGCTAAATCGCATTTCAAGCATAATTTTTTTCAGGGTGATGCCAAACACATTCATTATGCTTTAATTTTTTACTGAACCCCCTTTCACTTTCGGGGCAAAACGTTCACTGAAATATAAACATGTTCTTCACACTCCTGCAGTTTCAAGATTGTTTGCTTAGAACATTTTTAGAAATTTCAATTAACATCTGAAATCAAAAGTGTCAGGTTATTTATGGAAAGGTAGTGTAGAAGAGAGTGCAAAGTTCATTTTGAGATTTAGTCACTTCTTTAACAGAGTATAGTTCAAAATAAATGTTCTTTTTGATTTTTATTTATCGCCAAAATCCTATGATAGTCAACAAACATGAACACGATGTCAGGCATGCCCACCAATGTCGTTCAATAAGCAAAGCTCTATCATGTTTTGCCAAAAAGTTAGTTTCGATTCCTGGTGTTGTCTTTTTAAATTCTTTTTAAAATTAATTCAAACTTTTCTGAAAAATGCTTATGCGAGAACTTTTTTTTTTCTTTGCAAAATTATTTATTTATCATAACATAAGTTTTCTCTTTCTTTTATTCGTCTAAAGCAGACTATTTTTATATACTACTTAAAAATTAAATATAAAATATTCTTGATAAATTGAATCGGATTCTAAGATTCTAAGAAGTTTTGAGCGATTTCAACCTTTAGAGAGGGGCTTTGATGGCACTGTGGAGATTCAAAAGAGCCTGTTTCTACAGATTAAACCTCCTCCGTTGTTTACTGCATAAACAGAAAAAAATATATATATATATATACAGAGGTCGCTAAAGCAGAGCTTTCACACGACAGAGGGCGACAAGGTAACAAGAAATAAAACACACCAAAAAAGATAAAAAGAAAATACATCTAGGGCCGCCTGATTGGAAACTCGAACGCGACAGTGGGCGGCTAGAGAGAAAAAAAAAAAAAAACATGAGTATCATGCCTTTCGTTTTGTTTGGGAGAACATACGCATATTTAATAACAAAGCTGTAATTAATTACCATTTGCGAAGCTATTTACCATACACAACAACTTTCGTTTCGCCCTTTTTTCCTGAACCTGACGGTTATTAAAATTGTAAAATATGCTTATTAGTATATACATACATTGTTGCTATATACATACACACACACACATTCTATCGCATACAACTTTTTGAATTTACATGACATTTGTTTAGGGTTTTCATATCAGTATCACAATGTCATTGGCTATTATACTATGCAAATAAGATTTCGTTAAAATTTGCACATGCGTAGTTAAAAATTATTTAGTAAAAATACTCATATTTCGTTAGATATTTAATATTTTTGTATCATGATTGCAGTATGCTATGTCTAATATAGTATGTCAAGTTTTCTGAAAATGGCTTTGCACTAACTTTAATACCTTACGTGTTATAGTTAAAAAAGTGACAATTTTTCTGCAATTTTTAAAAGAAACCATTATACCTCCATGAACACATATGATAGCCTCGTGAAAATTCATACAGATAATAAAAAAGAATCTCATAATTACGTGCTACAGCCAAATTGCTTTTAAAGGATTACTTTTTACAGAATGATCCCAAACATTTTCCTTTTTATTTAATTTATTAACGACCCTTTTTGCTTTTGGGGCAAACTTTTCACTGAAATGTATATGAGTAATAATGGGTAACATGTTCTTTGCACTTCTGAAGTTTCAAGGTGATTCCTTTAGTAGTTTATAAGATATTTGACAAAATGATTAAAATCGAAAGTATCCAGTTATTTATGGAAAGGTAGCGTATGAAATCAACCACTAATGCTATATTGAATTAAATGCACTCACACTTGCCAATAATGAACAAATTAAAAGTATCGGATTGACAACCAAAAGAAATGTGCATCCATACCGAATTCTTTGCACAAAAAATGAACAGTGATAAATTTTATTAAAACTTGATATATATGTATTATACGTTACATTTATATGTTTTTCATATGCATATGTGCGTACGTGTTTTGGTATACATATACCAAGAAATGGTGTGCAACTGACATTGTTCTTCAACAAAATTGTAAATTAAATAAAATTCTAAAATTTGTATTGATTAGAGAGTACTGAAAACTTAAATGATAATCAAAAATAAAATTTAGCTCTAGTCTTCTTTTTCGAAGGTTTGATTGTAGCTGTTTACATTGTAGTAAAAATTGCGGAATAAAAAAACATTTCACGCTAGCAAAATCAAACAGAATATTATACAAGAGTACACAATTGTTCCTTGATTTGATTTTATAAAAAAGAATTATTTACATTTCATTTTATAAACTTTTGTTACTATTTTTTTTATAGCTTGCTGTCATTTTGAAATTGCTGGGTTTGTATGAACTCTCCTGGCACCTCTTGTTAAGTTTTTGAGGAAGTAACATCATCTAGTCAGAGGCACGCTACCAAGCCACAGATTTAAAAAACATAAAATCGTTATTGTAGTTGTCAAATTGGAGATCAAGATAAACCATTGTCGCCTAATATTTTGTGAAACGCATGTGTCAGTAACTATGAAATTTCAATGAAATTGTCAAAGGTAAATAAAAAAAATAAGATGACCAAAAAAAAAAGTAATAATATTAAAAAAATCAAGCAAAGAAAGAAAAAAAAATATCTCCTCTGAAAAGAAAAAAAAAGTTAACTCTTTAAAATAATGCTTATTTCCATATTTGAACTCCCCATTTCAAGTAATAATTAGTTGTAACTAAGGATGTTTTTAATATCGATAACATAAATTTAATAAAGATACTTCTTTAGTATGATTTATTGATAATTTTAATAATGAATGCATGCAATCATTTTAACAATCACTACAGATTCAACCAGGGTAGGCATAAGGAATATGAGACTGTGCCTGAAAAACAATATAAAAAAATCTGAATATTTGCGGTGATAGATGTGAAAACTAAGTAACTTGTGAATTGTACCGTCAAGCTATTAGATTATTATTTTCGAATTATTTTTGGTTTGTAAAGAAATATTTATGATCTGTATTATATGATTCGGCACAATATTTGTAGCTACCCAAATTAAATGAACTAAGCCTTATATTAGGTAAAAATATTAATTAATTATGAAATTATTTTAATTAGTAGCTGAGATACAAAAGAAAACCGATTCAGGACACCTCAAAACGTGTAAATCAGGTGAAATCTCAAATTCCACTTTCGATAATATAAAAGAACTTTAAAATATCTTTCGAATGATGTATTAAAATAATTTAATCATAATTAGAATTTGAAATATTGACATTTTAAAATATTACAGTGCCATCTAGCGGTAGAAATTTCTGTAATCTACTGTTCAATTCCAAATCAGCAAAGCTTTCTAATGATGTATTACTTATGAAATTATTTTAATTAGTAGCTGAGATACAAAAGAAAACCCATTCAGGACACCTTAGAATGTGTAAATCAGGTGAAACCTCGAATTCCACTTTCGATAGTATATAAGAACTTTAAAATATCTTTCGAATGATGTATTAAAAATAATTTAATCATAATTAGAAATTAAAATACGCGTATTAGAATAAAATTTAATTTGCAATTAAAATGTAAATTTTTTCCAAAATCGTTGAAATTTGAACTGCAACTATCCCATATGCTGTTAATGGCGCACAGTAAGTTTCAAAGAATTTAGAAGAAAATTGAAGCATTTTGAAATTTGCAACTTTTATTCCTAGTAGAAAACCACGTGATGTCAATTGGCAAAAACATGTCTCTTCCCGATCAGATTCTCTGTGACTGGGTTGTCATGGTAACGAACGCCTGCAGAATTTCATTCAAAGTGTTAGCTGACGATGACGCGAGTTTCATGATTTTTGTTCACCCAAAAGTGCTCAACGCGCCTAAAGAAGTTTTCACTTCAAAAAGCTACTATTTCGGTCTGATCTGAAATGGTATCCTCATAGAAAAAATGTTTTGATTAAATTTGAAACAGATTTCATTTTTAAAAAAAATTACTCGATTCAATGGTGTAAAATGAAAAAAAAAAAAAAAAAAAAAATGAAGGATTCACAAATGGACTTCGAAACGCAAATATCTTTCTTCTACCACAACATTTTTGAAAATAAAAATATCTTTGGTTATGATGATTGTAAATTATGCTGCTTAAGTGGATCCGACCATGATTTCCGTGGAAAAAAAATTAATAATTACTTTAAATAATTATTTTAAATAATTAATTAGACAATTATTTTAAATAGACTAATATCATTCTACAAAAACTGTCATATAAATTGTACTTGATTAGCTTATAATTTTATAAAATCTCTGAACTTCATAATTAAGTTCAACTTTAGTTATTTTAGATTTCTACTCATTAGTATTCGAATAGATTCAACATATAAAAACGAAAATATTAGACATAATTATATAATAAGTTACTTTAGACTACCTGAAACTTATAAAATGCTTTATCATTCATCATAATCTATTCCCTCAAACAGCCCATAAACAAAAGTGCAATTAATTGATATATATATGTATACTAGCAGGCAACGCCCGCTTCGCTGGTTCCTAATTTTAAATGAATCACTATAATTACTGAATTCTCAAATTGCTTTAATTTTTATAACGTGAAAAAAAAAGAGAAACAAAATCTGATTAGGAAAAATGTCGCACCGGGTTCTCACTGCCTTCGGAAAAAATTCCCCAAATGCTCTAACTCTTATTTCTATTATTTTCCCCCTCCCGTCTATCCTAATAATTTTACAAATTCGAAAATATCTGCAATCGATTTGTAAGTATCAAAAACCTCTATGCACCAGTTTTGAACGATCTATCTCTATTTTTATTTTTTGCCCCTCCGCTCCCCCCTTTCCTGCCTCTCCCAATAATTTAAAAAATTTGAAAATATCCGCAATCGATTTGTAGGTATCGAAAACCTCTGTGTACCAATTTTGAATGATCTCTATTTTTTTTTTTTTTTTTGGCCCTCTGCCCACCCCCTCTTCCCGGCCCTCCTAATAACTTTACACTTTCGAAAATATCCCCATTCGACTTGCAGGCCTCTAAAACCTACCTGTACCAATTTTGAACGGCCTAACTGTATTTCTATTTGTTTTTGCCCATAGCTCCCCCTTACCGCCCCACCCCTCTTCCCACCCCTCCCAATTATTTTGAAAACTCGAAAATATTCGCAATCGATTTGTAGGCATCGAAAACTTCTATGTACCAATTTTGAATGATCTAACTCTATTTTATTTCTTTTTCCCCCTCCGCCCCCCCCCTTCCCGGCCCTCCTAATAACTTTACACTTTCGAAAATATCCCCATTCGACTTGCAGGCCTCTAAAACCTATCTGTACCAATTTTGAATGGCCTAACTGTATTTATATTTGTTTTTGCCCATAGCCCCCATTTACCGCCCCACCCGCCTTCCTGCCCCTCCTAAAAATTTTACAAATTCGAAAATATCCGCAATCGATTTGCAAGTATCGAAAACCTCTATATACCAATTTTGAACGATCAAACTATTTTTTGCCCCCCCTCCCCCCCCGGCCCTCCTAATAACTTTACACTTTCGAAAATATCCCCATTCGACTTGCAGGCCTCTAAAACCTATCTGTACCAATTTTGAACGCTCTAACTGTATTTCTATTTGTTTTTGCCCCGTAGCCCCCCCCCTTACTGCCCCACCTGGGGGCTGAATTTCTAAAATTCCAGAAATTAGTTTTTAGATATTTGTATTAGCTATATTTTAGAGCAAAAATTTCACGTTAATTCTATCACGTTAATCTATTACTTCCATTACCCTACTACCGTAGGTAATGGAAGTATTGTATTCGGTCTGAAAATTCGATATCGGGTTTTCACCTGATTTACACGTTTTAAGGTCCCCTGAGTCCAAAAAAGTGGTTTTTGGCAATTGGTCAGTGTGTATGTGTGTGTGTGTGTGTGCGTGTGTGGAGAATTTTCTGCCTATTATAGCTCAGAAACTAATAAAGATAGAGCTACGAAACTTTGGAATTGAAATACGTCTGGTGTACAGATGAAATTTCCAAATTTTGGTGAAAATTGAAAAACCGGAAGTGGGACATCGGAAACCGGAAGTGGGACCGTAAGTCCGTATCTCAAAAACGGCTCTAACGATTTTCTTCAAACTTGCTATATAAACACTCTATTAGATGTCCTTTCGAATGATATAGTTGGTTAGTTCAGTAAAATTGATAGGCGTCCTGTATAAATAGCTCAATTTCAGGTCTCCCAAGGGCGTTCCTTTAAAAACAGCTGTACGCATTTTTTTCAAACTCGCCTTTTTAACTTACGTTTAAATATGCTTTTGTATGTAATTATTGTTTTCCTGTCAGTAATTGAGTTTAACCGGAAGTGGGACCATAAGTCCGTATCTCAAAAACAGCTCTAACGATTTTCTTCAAACTTGATATATAAACACTCTATTAGATGTCCTTTCGAATGATATAGTTGGTTAGTTCAGGAAAATTGATAGGCGTCCTGTATAAATAGCTCAATTTCAGGCAATCGATTACTTGGAAAAGTTTAATTCAGTGTGAATGCATGTTAAGAAAACGATATTATTGAAAAATGTCCAAAACATATCTGGAAAATGATTAATCTTTATATATATATTTCTTTTGTGCGTGTGTATGTCACTGAACTCCTCCTAAACGGCTGGACTGAGTTTAATGAATTTTTTTGTGTGTCTTCAGGTGGATTCGAGAATGGTTTAGATTTACAAATGAAAGTTGTAACTTAATTAGTTCTTTCTTAATTAATTTTTAACCAACTCTTTCAACAACTTTTCCACCTAGATGGCGTGAGTTGTCGTAAACACGATGTCAGAATTTATTTAATGTTGAAATGAAAAATGAATTTTTAACCGTATCTTACGAAGTGTTTAAAATATTTTTTCAAAGTTAATATTTTAGAATCGTAAACACGATGTCAGAATTTATTTAATGTTGAAATGAAAAATGAATTTTTAACCGTAAGTGTTTAAAATATTTTTTCAACGTTAATTTTGTTAAAATGTTAAAATTAGTTAAAATGGTATATTCTTTTAAAAAATTCGTCAATATCCGACGGAGTTATTTTATGTTAAAATGAAAAATGAATTTTTAGGCCATTATTATTTGTGCAGATGGAAAATGTACTAAAAGTTTTCCGAAAAATTTCACGATCACAAATGTTGACAGATATCCAATATATCGTCGAAGAAATCCCGATAATGGCGGACAATCTTATCATATATGGCGGTCATCTATGTCAACAACATAGATATTGACATTGATAACCGTTGGGTGGTCCCATATTCGCCTCTGCTGAGCAAAACATTCAATGCTCATATTAATAGCAAGAAATTCAAACTTCTTCACACACCATAAATTTTAAATCAGCCCAACCGGTTTCGAAAGGACGTGGCCTTTCTTCATCAGGTGCAAACACGTGCAACTGCCTTGGAGGCAAAAGCAAGACTGAAAGCAGGACAAAATCTAGAGGGGGAGGAGCAACACAAACAACCAATAGGAAGCAACATGCAGGACAGGACCAATCAGAGAGGAACACACGTACAAACACACACAAAATGAGGAGGGAGGAAAGGAGTAAACAATTATTATTTTTTTTTCAATAATATTAAACTAATAAGTAAATTTAATAAAATTTATCCATTAATTATTATTATTTTTATTTAAATTAGAATTATTTTATTATAACTAATATGATGTTATAGACATAATGAAGGAAATTATTTAATTGAATTAAACAAATTTTTCCAGGCTGTAGACAGCAAAGTGGAATCAGATTTTTATTGACAATTTTATCACCATTAAGGTAAATAGCTAAATTTTCTAAAAAATCCAGTTCGGAAACGTGTTTGGCATGAAAGATAATTTTGGCACTCTTAAAATTAAAACTATGATCAAATTCCCAACTGTGCTTCGCAATAGAAGATTTAGAAATTTCTTGATTAACAACATACCGAGAATGTTCACGTAAACGACATTCAAGATTTCTTTTAGTTTGACCAATATAAGATAAATCACAGTTATTACAAGGGACATTATAGATAGCCCATTTTTGAAGCTCAGGAACAGGGGATTTGGTTGAAGGGAATTGGAATTTATAAATAAAATCCAATAAAGTCCAATAATAATAATTGTTTACTCCTTTCCTCCCTCCTCATTTTGTGGTGTGTGTGTACGTGTGTTCCTCTCTGATTGGTCCTGTCCTGCATGTTGCTTCCTATTGGTTGTTTGTGTTGCTCCTTCCCCTCTGGATTTTGTCCTGCTTTCAGTCTTGCTTTTGCCTCCAAGGCAGTTGCACGTGTTTGCACCTGATGAAGAAAGGCTACGTCCTTTCGAAACCGGTTGTGCTGATTTAAAATTTATGGTGTGTGAAGAAGTTTGAATTTCTTGCTATTGTCTGTACGCCAGTTTTTTTAATTTATTTTTGGTGCTCATATTAATGTTCAGTTCTGCAGTTCAGTGAAGAGCATCAAATACATTTGCAAGTATGTGAATAAAGGCAGTGATATGGCTGTATTTCGAGTTGAAAATACCAATGTGAATGCTCCTCCGGTGAATAACAACGATGAAATAACACTTTACCAAATTGGCCGGTACGTCAGCTCCAATGAAGCTGTTTGGCGTATCTTTGGTTTCCCAATTCATGAACGGGATCCAGCAGTTCTTCATTTAGCCGTCCATCTTGAAAATGGCCAGCGCGTATATTTCACGAGCGAGACAGCGATTGATCGTGCTATAAATCCACCAAAAACTACACTCACCGAATTTTTTGAATTGTGTAATCGTGCGGATGCTTTTGGTGCTTTTACACGGACATTACTCTATTCAGAAGTACCACGCTATTTCACATGGGCTCCACCAAAAAAATGGATGTTCCGCAAGCAAGGCACGCCGATTGATGCATGTCCCGGTTTATTCAAATCAAACACCTTGGGACGAGTATTTACAGTCAATCCAAGGCAGACTGAGCGCTTTTATCTTCGACTGTTATTGGTTAATGTCATCGGCCCTTTGTCATTTCAAGATTTACGTAAAGTGAATGGACAACAGTATCCAACGTATAAAGATGCATGCCTTGCACTCGGCTTGCTGGAAGACGACAACCAGTGGGAGTGTATGCTTGCTGAAGTAGGACTGAACTGTACAGCAAAACAAATTCGTCTACTATTTGCTATAGTGTTGACTGCATGTTTCCCGGCCCGAGCAGAGACATTACGGGATAATCACAAAGATTCAATGACTGGTGATATATTGCATCAACATCGTTCACGGTGCAATGATCTAACGATAGTATTCAGTGACGCTATGTACAATGAAGCATTGATTGCTATTGAAGATCTTTGCATTATCATTGCCAACTTACCACTCAGTCATTTCGGTATGCATTCAACAAATCGAAATGCATCCTATTTAATAAGCACTGAATTGAATCGTGAACTACAATACAATACTGTAGAAATGGCAGCGATTGTTGCTCGCAATGTCCCACTAATGAATGAAGAACAAAGAACCATTTACGACCGCATCATGCTCGCAGTTTTGGCAGGACAAGGTGGATTCTTTTTTTTTTGGGGGGGGGGGGGTGCACCAGGGGGAACTGGCAAAACATTCCTTATTTCGCTAATTCTCGCCGAAATACGATCAAATAATGGCATCGCATTGGCTGTTGCATCATCTGGCATTGCGGCAACTTTATTGGATGGAGGCAGAACAGCTCATTCATTATTTAAACTGCCACTAAATATTCAAAATAACCCAGACGCAGTGTGCAACATAAAAAAACAATCGTCCATGGCCACAGTGCTGAAATAGTGTAAAATTTTTATCTGGGATGAATGCACTATGGCACACAAACATTCGATTGAGGCGTCGAACAGGACATTCAAAGATATAAAAAAACAACGACAAACTATTTGGCGGCACTCTGTTACTCTTTTCAGGTGATTTCAGACAAGCACTTCCCGTTATTCCGCTTTCAACATACGCTGATGAGATCAACGCGTGCTTAAAATCATCGTCATTGTGGCGTAATGTTGAAAAAGTACAACTGAAAGTAAATTTGTGCGTTCAAAAGCTTCAAGATCCATCCGCTGAAACATTCTCAAAACAATTGTTAGATATCGGCGATGGAAAAGTTACTACAGATGAAACTGGATGCATAAAATTACCGACCGATTTCTGCACAATCATTGATTCTCAAGATGCTCTTATTGACCAGATATTTCCCAATGTACACAGACGATACACAAATCATGAGTGGCTGGCAGAAAGAGCAATTTTAGCAGCAAAAAATGTGGACGTCAATGAATTGAATCTCAAGATACAACATTTGTTACCAGGAGACTTGGTTTCATACAAATCTAATGATACAGTTTGCGATGCCACCGAAGCTGTAAATTATCCAACAAAGTTTTTAAACTCATTGGATTTACCAGGCATGCCACCGCATATTTTACAACTGAAAGTTGGATCTCCGGTTATTTTGCTTCGTAATTTGAACCCACAACGGTTGTGCAACGGCACGCGATTAGTCATAAAAAAATTAATGAAAAATGTTATCGAAGCCATCATTTTAAATGACTAATTCCGAGGTGAAAATATATTACTACTGCAAATCCCTATTATACCCACAGATGTGCCAATTCAATTTAAACGCCCTCAATTTCCAATTAGATTGGCATTTGCAATGACTATCAATAAGTCTCAGGGCCAAACGATGTCTGTCTGTGGCTTAGATTTGAGCACATCATGTTATTCACACGGACAATTATACGTGGCTCTCGAGTGGGCAAACCATCCAGTTTGTTTGTATTGGCGAAAGATGGGATAACAAAAAATATTGTACACTCTGTTGCATTAAGGGATTGATATTGTTTTTTAGTAATATTGTTGTAAGTAGCGATATGTATATAATTTTAAAGAATCAATTTTAATAAATTAAAAAAATAAATGATTGGTGTTTTGTTATTTTTATATTCTTTCACCGTTCACAGCGCTCCGTACATCTTCCACTTATATACCACATCCTTACACACTTACAATAAGTTAGTTATTTTTTTCTAGCAAAATATTCTCTAGAAATAATTTATATGACAAAACAACGTTTGTCGGGTCAGCTAGTATATATATATTTTTTTTTCTAATTGTTATTTTAAATAACTTATTTGACGGATAGAGCAATTTTGTTACTTATTTAAATCAAAAATGTACATAAAATGTTTATAATGTGTGTAGTACTGGGTAATGGAAGTCGTGTAGCTGTTACACACCAGATTTTTTTTTTTTTTTGAGATATATAGGATTATGCGAAATCACGTTTTACGCATATGAAATCACGTTTTGCCCCCTTTCCCCCCTTGGGGACTGAATTTCGAAAATTCCAGAAATTGGTTTTTAGACGTTTGTATTAGCTATATATTAAAGCAAAAATTTTATGGATATCTGTTTTTTTTTGTTTGAGATATGAAGGATTTTGTGAAATCACGTTTTGCCTGCCCTCCCCCCCCCTTAGGGGGCGAATTTTGTAAAATCGCTTCTTAGTGGATGCCTACGTCATAGAAAGAACATTGTCACAAAATTCCATGCTTCTAAGTCTAGGGGTTTGGTCTGGGCGATGATGAATCACCCCTCACTCACTCTGTCAGTCAGGAAGAACGATTTTATATATAGATATAGGCTTTTCCCGCTTCGCTGGTCACTATACTTAAATGATTCCTTTTTAATTGAATAATTGAAACGTTTAAATAAATATATTTCAAAAGACGATTATTTTCGTAGCAGCTTTAGTATGGGACCTCCTTGGCGATATCAAATACACTCATGTCCATAAATTAAGGCTAATTCAGATTCACACTGAAATCGAACTTTAATGCAAAAATTACACCTGTAAAAATACCACACACATCTTTAAAAATAATATGCAAATTATAAGAAGCCATCAGATGACGCCGAAATGATGTTACAATGAGGAAAGTGTAAGAAGGGAGTAGATAAGGAATGGGAGCAAAGATGAAAAATCGTTCACAAGCGTTTTGTGTGCCGCTCAGTGCCACAACCTAATAGTTATGACACAGAGGACGCATGCAGATAATTTTTTACGTGGTAGAATTATCGGCCGACTAGAATGTGGGCGTACTCAGATAGACGTATCGGGGAAACTTAGAATCGCCCAAAGTGTCATATCTAGGCTTTAGCAACGATTCCAAAACGATGGAAATGCCAGACGTTACAGTACTGGTCGGCGACGAGTTACAATTCCGAATGACCACCGGTATTTGGTAGTAACTGCCAAAATAAGCAGATAAAACACAGCATCAGACCTGTCTCATCAGCTGTCTGCAGCCACGAAAGCCACAGTTTCAAGACAAACCGTGGATAGACGTTTGGGAGATATTGGTCTATATGCTTGCAGGCCTGTTAGATGTGTTCCACTCACGGCAATGCACTGTGCCACCGGTTAACTTGGAGTAGAGAACATGCAATGTGGACAGCGGCACAGTGATCTTGTGTGATGTTTTCCGACGAGTCCAGGTTTAGCTTGCAGTGTGATTCACGCCAGACTTTCATATGTAGAATGTCAGGTACCCGTCACCACCAAAACAAAGTCATTGAACGACACCGTGTGGGGCAGGAGTGTTCGTTTGGGGGGGGGGGGGATCATATTGAGCACCAAAACAGATCTGCATGTTCAAATCGGAAGAATGATAGGCCAAATTTATTGGGACATCAGTCGGGAACAACATGTACGTTTGTTTAGGTGTGCCTTTAGCCCAGAATTTGTGTTTATGGATGGTAATGCGCGTCCTCACCGTGCAAACGTTGTACACGGATGCCTACAATCTGAAGCTATCACTCGCATGGAATGGCCAGCCATCTCACCTGACTAGAATCCGATAGAACATGTGTAGGACATGCTTTTCCGACGAGTTGTCCGTCAACCACCTCCTACGTGTGTACCGGAACTTCGGAGAGCATTGCTTACTGAGTAGAGTAACCTTCCCCAAGATAAGATCAATAATTTAATACTCAGCATTCCTAGGCGTTGTAAGGGCTGTATTTTATCATCTGAGATACATAAAATGTATTAACCATCATACCAACCATGTAATGTTAAGGTTTTTGTAAGGGAGATATTTTTTGTAATTGCTTCAGGGAGCAAAAATCGTAGTTTTTATAAATGGTATCCTACATAAACCACCTTTTTTTGTTCGTAATCTTTTGTTTAATAAATGGACTTTATGAATAAGTCATGTTTGTTTTGCTTCTGAACCTTTATTTGCCTCAGCTAGCATTATCCTTAATTTATGGACATGAGTGTATTTTTTGAACTTCTCGAATCTGTAAAACAAAACTATTATTAAAACAAATATTCTCGAAAACAGTTCAATAGTATTGTTAATTCTTCGAATATTGTAGAAACAGTTGAAGCTGTTACTCGTGCAGCAAAATTCACTATTCGATTAATGTTCTGGAACAGTCCAATAAACAGTCATTTGTTCCACAGGAGCAAAGCAAATAACATCAAATACTCCAGAGCAGAAATCTTCGCTAGTTCAAGAAAAATATTTAGTTGCTTAGAGCTCAATCCCTAAAAGGCAATAACTCATAATAGGTCTCTGAATTGCAGGGACTACATACTCTCTCACAGAAATCTACTTACTCCTATTTATAACATTTGGCGATGGGACGTGGCGATGATTCCATCGAGAATCCCATGGAAAGCTTGAGATATATGCTCACGTGAGTCGAAGAGCTTCGAAACTTCAATAACTTTAAACTACCATTTTTCATCAAATTTGATCGTCCACTTGCGAAATTTGTCGCTAAGGCTGACCCCACTCAAAATGAATGAACTGCCCTTTTATTTTCACTTTGCCTGTAAAACTACTTTCATTGCAATAGTACAATTTATGCAGGGAAAAGACTTAATCCCTTGTAACAATATGCTATGAGCACTATTTTTGCCGTATTTTAGACAACTAATGATTTTATGGTTATATATATTTTTCCCTTAAACATATTTTTATTTTTATTTATTTATTTAAATATTAATTTGGATTAATCAAATATTTCTGTCCGACAGCGTGCAAGTTCTGTCACACACAGCAGCTTATTTATTTGTATGTTAAATTAGCGTAGTGATTAGTATATAAAAAATAAATAAATAAACATTTTCGTGCTGCATAACTTTATTAAATCTCTACCTTGGAGGCTTTTGAATTTTTGTCTCCATATTAGCAACGATTTTTTTTTTTTTTTGTATACTTTTTCGTGCAAAAGGGGGAACCCCATTTTGTTAATACTTTTATCGTACACCTTTTAGTTAATTTATAAGAATTCTTCATATTCTCTTTATATTTTTAACAGTTTTTAGATTTAAAATAGTGCTTAGTGATATAAATTTTCTATTTTTAAAACTTCATTTTTTTTTCTATAAAATTATCTACTCAGATAAAAATATATCATTTATGTGACTACTATCGGTTTAACTTTTTTCTTTCTTTTATAATATTTTATAATTTATTTACATTTTTGATGCGCTACTTACATTAAAATGACTGTTGCTAAATTAAACTTCTTGGCGAAAAACGTTCGGTGTATTTCAACGCCAAAATTTAATCGTCCAGGAGGATGCATAAATAAAATTGATAAAATAAATGTATATTTCATAGAGTTTAGAATAGTAAAAAAAACGCTACGCAGTTGAATGGGACGTCATGGGCGGTTTTTTTTTTTTTTTTTTTTTTTTTTTTTTTTTTTTCTATTATAACAACTTTACAGTAAAAAAAAAAAAAAAAAAAAGTAGTAGTTAAGAAAAAAAAAAGAACATTTCAGAGCAACTTATATTAGCATTATAAATTATATTAACACTTTATCAATATATATAAAATTTTCAAATTGATAATGACGTCAATTTTTGTGAGATGCAAAATTTAATTTTTTACAATTTTTTATCGTTCCCGTTAATAAATGTATTTATTTTTCTGTCGAAAAAAATTAACTCCTAAATATTTTTGGCAACAATTAAATTATGGATAAAATTTAAATGGTTAATTTTAAAGCTTTTATGACGGTTTTATTTTCACATTTTAATTAATTAAAAGAAAATTAATCAAAAATTCGAAAGTCGGGCTTCGAGATGCACTAGGATCTCTCGTGGGGCACATTCGTGTCGAATTACAAGACTTTATGCCCGAACTACTGTCTTTGCGCTAAGCTATCCACAGACACACATACACACACACAGACAATGCCTTATATATATATATATATATAGAGAGAGAGAGAGAGAGAGAGAATGTTGCTTACATTTCCCATTTGTAAAATGAAAAATATGATGAAATTTTAAAAATTCGTAACATTTCTGAAATATTTATCTAATTTAAAAAAAAAAAAAAAAAAAAAAAAAAAGATCGAAAGAAAACGGGGTTGTTTCGAAAATAAAAATTATGCTTTTTTTATCACTAAAATGTTTTCTAATTTTTAAAATTTTAATTAAACTTTTCTGTAGAAAATTACAATCTACGTTTCTAACTTGAATTCATAAATTATTTAAAAGTTATTTTCTTTTTCGTTCAAAATTATTATTTTACGTATGATTAGTTTTCAACAGTAAACATGATCAAATGATATGTAGAAATTTATGTGTCATGCTATATTAATCTGGCGGTTAAAGTCAACCTTTAATACTTATGAAAGCATAAAAATTAATTATTCAAATCAACTCAGTCATAACTTTGCCTCATAAATTGACTTGTCAAGCAAGATTAAAGGAAAGTTGTTGCATTTAAATTATTTTCCTTCAATGTTGGAATCATTATTCCAGCAAATTTATAAATTTAATTAGCTAAAAGATTTCAGATACAAGAATAAAGAGTACAATTTATTGTACATTAATTTAATCTTATAAATTAAAATTACAAATTGATTATTTTCTATGGGTAATTTTAGTTCATATGTAGTTAAATAAGCGATAATTATATATGGAGCAATTATATTTAAAAAAAAAAATTCCCTCAAATACATTTGATGAAATAAGTTTTACAGAATACAAAAGAAATATATACATGCACTGTAAGTAGTAAAACATATGAAAGGACCATTGATTATGCTGTAAATATATATCTTGACTTTGATATATAATAAATTGCAGCTATTTAAAGCTATTGCAGCTACCTAAGAATTGCAGCTATTTAAATGCTTTGCTCTAACTCCTATTGACTATACATTGAATGGTACATGGATTATATTTATATTCCTTACAATCGTATAACATAATATGTGAGTTAAACAGAATTTATTAAGAGCATTTTATAAATAGAATATTAAAATATCTAAGCTAAAGTTACTTTTGTAAACATAGCAAACTTCTATATAAAACTGTTGGCGTCTGACACATTTCGAAGCATTACCATTAGTACTAATGATTAGTTAAATTCCAAAGTAATAGATTTTTTTTTTTTTTTTTTTTTTTTTTTTTTACAGAAATGTGAAAATATTAAAGTAAACTATGCGTATAATTAATTCATAAAGTTTTATGTTGTGCGTTAAATAAATTCTATCTATATATGGGTGCTTTTAGATATATTTTTATGATATTCATTAAACCTAACTTATGTTTTCAAATGAAACCAATATTATTTTACTAATAATTAAAATGAACAACGCTAATCACACCCCTAGCCACATACAACTAATTTGAAACCACAGTTATTCAAGGAATAACTGTGGCTTAAAAAGAAAAAAAATTATCTTTTCATACAAAAAATTCATTATTGTTTTTAAATGCCTTACTTGAGCATGATTCTTATGTAAACTATATTAACGTTTCTGCTTGTCCTAGAAAATATGTTCTTCAGTATCGTTGATTTTAAAATAATATTAATATTTAACGAAGGTTTGTTCGAGTCTTGTAATTTTCCTTTCTAAATAAATGAAGTAACTAATATATTAAATAATACAGTATTTCTAGTTAGCAAATGTGAATTAACATTTGACATGGATAACAGCTGATAAATGGTATAGAGTGCTCGCCGGCTTTATAAGCGGGTGACCCGGGTTCAAATCACACCGATGCAAACTGCTTTTTTTTTTTTTTTTTTTAAGTAAAAATGTTAATACTTAAATTATCAAAAATTTTGTTGTAAAATCACAAGAGAATTTTATAAAATATATTATGTTGGAATTTCAATAAATACTAATGTACACAGTAAAATAAATAAATAAATAAATTACTACATAATATCGTAGAAACATGCGGCTGGAGTCAATCGATTTATAATAATAACTAGTTATTAATGCAATTGTTAAATTTTGCTTAGGGGGTCGTGTACGCATTAAATTATATCTCAACTTCTTTTTTTCGAATTATAACACCCATTTTTGACTCCTTATTCGAATTTCTGAAATCAAAGCGGTTCGGGAAAAGGCGTAGTTTGTATGCTTCAAATTAATTTGTTATAGAGTTACAAACGAAAATATATTAGAGGTTCAATTTTACATTTAATAATTTTAAGTTAAAATCAGAAAAGTATAGTATCCATTACACAGAAAAGTATTATATCCATCCAGATAATAACCGGAAAAGACGCATGACAATTTAAAATGCAAAATAAACTAAAGTAATCCTAATTAAGGGGTTGTGTGTACATCTAAACTTTCTTGAATAAATATTTCAATTTCTACGTATACGAGGTTATCGATGACACAATTAATAATAAGAGATGCGCCCCCGTAACAGCAGTAAGAAATGAAATATCTCTGTAACTCGAAATATAATGATAAGAACGAGCTGTAATTTTAAAAACACAAATTTTTATAATGCTTGTTCTACTCGGTTAAAAAGTAATATAAGTCATAATTCATAATTTTTTTTTTTAAATATGAATTTATTACTAAATTTTATAATTCAAAAAATATTTTTTAATCAAAAATATACATGCAATAAGTATATGTCACTCCATTCTAACGCATAAAAAGCCATTTGAACATAATATTTTTTTCGAGAAAATATGAAATACTGCTTATCACATTCTTTTAACAGTATTTCATATTTTCTCGAAAAAAAATATTATGTTCAAACGGCTTATATGTTTTCATATAAAATGCAGAAAAGCTCTTCCATAAAAAAAAGAAGCCTAATTTTTTGTAGTTTTGTATATTGTCTGTAAGCTATAAACACATAAAAATATGAACTTAAACTTAGTCCGAAATGAAAAACACCTAACACAAAATGAAATACACTTTCAGCAATTTTCAAATATAGCCCCAATGTATTCAAATAACTTGAATAGCCCTGTAAACGAATGTTGAACGATTTCCGTACATCAATCTACAAAATTCATTCTTTTATGCATGTAGAAAAGTATGTTCATTTCATTTTGCTTAGGGCAACCTAGATATTACTTACAGAAAATTTCCTCCGTAGATGTAATGTGTTTGAATTCTTTTGAATGTCCCTGTACACGAACCATTTGCTTTATCTCAAAGAAAAGCTTAGTACAGCATCACTATATGATACAGATTTAGAATACTGAGTTTGATGTTCCTATCATGCTGATAACCGACACTCACACGGACAGACAAACAAACAGTCTCATAAACACACAGACACACACATTGACCAACCGCTAATAACATGATTTTTGAATGCACGGGATCTCAAAACGTGTAAATATAACAAAAGCTCAATTTCGAAATACAATTTTTTTATTAAAATCACACAATTAACTGTGGAAGAAAATCATATTAATTGAAATTTTATTTTTCCGACTGAGTGAAAATAATGCCTGGACCGGGAATCGAACCCCGGATCTTTGACTTACAAGGTCAATGCTCTACCACTGAGCTATCCAGGCCGACATCCCGGTCTGCATTACTCACTCAGACAACCTTATAGGCAGAAACATCTCTGGTCTATCATTTAGATAGCTCAACAGAAAATAAGCCGCAGGTAAAGGAAAACACCATTAAACAATGGGAGAGAAATATACAATTTTTTTATTAAAATCACACAATTAACTGTGGAAGAAAATCATATTAATTGAAATTTTATTTTTCCGACTGAGTGAAAATAATGCCTGAACCGGGAATCGAACACCGGATCTTTGACTTACAAGGTCAATGCTCTACCACTGAGCTATCCAGGCCGACATCCCGGTCTGCATTACTCACTCAGACAACCTTATAGGCAGAAACATCTCTGGTCTATCATTTAGATAGCTCAACAGAAAATAAGCCGCAGGTAAAGGAAAACACCATTAAACAATGGGAGAGAAATACAATTTTTTTATTAAAATCACACAATTAACTGTGGAAGAAAATCATATTAATTGAAATTTTATTTTTCCGACTGAGTGAAAATAATGCCTGAACCGGGAATCGAACCCCGGATCTTTGACTTACAAGGTCAATGCTCTACCACTGAGCTATCCAGGCCGACATCCCGGTCTGCATTACTCACTCAGACAACCTTATAGGCAGAAACATCTCTGGTCTATCATTTAGATAGCTCAACAGAAAATAAGCCGCAGGTAAAGGAAAACACCATTAAACAATGGGAGAGAAATACAATTTTTTTATTAAAATCACACAATTAACTGTGGAAGAAAATCATATTAATTGAAATTTTATTTTTCCGACTGAGTGAAAATAATGCCTGAACCGGGAATCGAACCCCGGATCTTTGACTTACAAGGTCAATGCTCTACCACTGAGCTATCCAGGCCGACATCCCGGTCTGCATTACTCACTCAGACAACCTTATAGGCAGAAAGGTTGTCTGAGTGAGTAATGCAGACCGGGATGTCGGCCTGGATAGCTCAGTGGTAGAGCATTGACCTTGTAAGTCAAAGATCCGGGGTTCGAATCCCGGTCCAGGCATTATTTTCACTCAGTCGGAAAAATAAAATTTCAATCAATTTCGAAAATTTAATCCAAAGACAATAATTTCTCTGCCATTTATTTGGATAAGAGAAAAATAAAAGAGATATTATTCCTAAGATTAAATAAACTCCAATGTGTAAGAAATATGCATTTTCCTGAAATGTATAGATAATGATAGGATAATTAATCAAAAAGCAGTCCTGTGAAAAGAGGGTATTTGTTCACAAAATTTCCGGTGCTTTGTTTTATTGTGTCTTTCTATTCATCCATCATAGCCCCTCAAATATAATTTAAGTTCTCCGCTATAAATTTTAATTGAAATTTTAATGAAACATATTTTAAACATGGCGTTATACAATGCAAAATTCCAAAAGAGTTTCAAATAACTGTACTGAATTCATTAATTAATTTCTTTTCTCCTATAAAATATGTTGTGTTATATCCGAATATTATAAATCTTATTAGTTTAAACGAAAATGTAGGCGGAATTAATTATATTCATAAGTTTACAGACTATGCATGTCGAAGTGTTGTTCTTTATAGCTTAAGCAGATGCATAATGAATAAATTAAAGTAGTGAGCTTAAACATGAAACTTGTTGTCTAAAATGATAAACCATTCTTATTTAATAGAATATTATTTTTTTTATAAAATTCTAATTATTTTTTCTTTAAAAATATACATGCATCCTATATTCAGAAGAGAACTTAAAACGAAGATATTATTAAAATATGCGCATCTGGAAAGAGTATATATAAACGGTTTACACATACATTTAGGATAACCCGTATCACACTTTAAAAAATAGGTTCTTAAAAATAAGTATATATTGTCTCAAAATAGCCCCGAAACAATATATATACTTAAATTTGAAAACCCATGTACTCATTTTTGAGTACATTGACATGTCAAACATGGGGATATTGGGATATTGGGATTCTTATTGGTCAACCCCCTTTTTGAGCATGCCAATATACTCAAAAATGAATACATGGGTTTTCAAATTTAAGTACATAATTGTTCCGGGGCAAATTTCAGACAGTATTTACTTATTTTTAAGAACCTATTTTTTACAGTGCACATGTATTGGTGTTGTTAACGTTCGGTTTAACGCTAATTGTCTACACTACGGACTTGGGCTTAAAGGAGAATGCCTTTCGTATGGGTCTTTCTAAGGGATCCTAGATCTCACATGCATTAGAATTCCGCTAATAATCATTAAATAATTTTATTTCTGTGTTCTCAAATATTTCTATAATCGAGTGTTTTTTTTTTTTCTTATATTATTAAACTTTGATTAAAATTTCAATCCATAAAGAATCCATTAAAACTTTAACTACGATAAACAATAAATTTATATTAAATGTTTATGGGAAATGGGAACCAATGATTCAGCATTTAAAAACACAAATAAAGACTTCAAGTTTTTTTTTTTTTTTTTTTGTTGTTGTTGTTGTCGTTGTTGTTGCAGTTAATGAATGTAATTATGCAGATAAAAATTGCGGGAGAAAAATTGAGGTTTAAATTACATGAAAGCTCTTATAAAAATAATAGAATCTTTTATATAATGCGTCTAAAAGATTTTTTTCTTTGCACGTGAGTGAAATTGAAGACAATATTCAAAGAAGGGAATTCTTTGAAAAAAATATTAATTTTGTAAACTTATACAAACATTCATTTTATTATTATTTTTTTTTTTTAATTAAATGCATTTTGCCCATCACTTAAATTTTTTACGTAGTTAGAAAATCAGTATATTTTTTCTAAAATCTTTCATACATAGTTTTTCAAGATTTAAATTGATATAGTCTATATAAATATTTCGAATCGTCCACATAATTTTTCATTAATGTACATATAATATTTATTGCAAATATTATTAGAAATTTGTGCAGTGCTTCTTGAATAAATGTAAGAAATCATGTTAAAACAACTAAGGGAAAAAATAATTACAAGATAAAAAAGAACTTTTCATATACCATGTTTTTAAATTTTCTGTTGAATCATATAAACGCTACCGAAGGCAGCGGGAACCCGGAACAATTGGCTAAAAGTATAAAAAAAAATTCATTGTTATCGTTTTTTCAGCTATTATAATTGTTTCAAATGGCTAGCTAGCTAGCCGGAAAGATAGTTAAAAATCGATTGTAAGCTTTGTACTAGTAACGTTGTCGAAGGCAGCAGAGACCCGAAACAGTTCATTAAAAGTATTTTAAAAAATGCATTTTCACCGTATTCTGAACTATTCTGAAAGTTTCAAATGTCTAGCTAGTCGAGAAGTTAGTTAAATTAATTTTCTGTTGAATCATATAAATGCTGCCGAAGACAGTAGGGATCCGAAACAATTGACTAACAGTATTAAAAAATGTATTGTCACCGTGTTCGGAGCTATCCTGAAAGTTTCAAATGCCTAGCTAGTCGGGTAGTTAGCTAAAATTCGATCGCTAGCTTTGCACTGGTAACGCTGCCGAAGGCAGCAGCAACCCGAAACAATTAGCTTAAAGTATTTTTAAAAATGCATTTTCATCGTGTTCTGAACTATTCTGAAAGTTTCAAATGTCTAGCTAGTCGGGAAGTTAGTTAAATATATTTTCTGTCGAATCAAATATACGCTGCCGAAGGCAGAAGGGACCTGAAACAATTTATTAAAAGTATTTAAAAAATCTATTGTTACCGTGTTATGAGCTATACTGAAAGTTTCAAATGCCTAGCTATTCGGGAAGTTAGTTAAAAATCGATTGTAAGCTTTGTACGGGTAACGCTGCCGAAGGCAGCAAGAACCCGAAACAGTGAGCTAAAAGTATTTAAAAAATGCATTTTTACCGTTTTCTGAACTATTCTGAAAGTTGCAAATGTTTAGTTAGTCAGGAAGTTAGTTAAATATATTTTCTGATGAATCATATTAACGCTGCCGAAGGCAGTAGAGACCTGAAACAGTTGACTAAAAGTGTTAAAAAAAATTATAGTCACCATGTTCTGAGCTATCCCGAAAGTTTCAAATGTCTAGCTAGTCGGGAAGTTAGTTAAAAATCAATTGCAAGATTTGTGCTGGACAAACAAACAAACAAACAAACAAGAATCGAAGTTAATAAAACATGGTAATGAGTCTTTTCTATTTGGGGTATATCTAAATAATTAAAATTTTCAAGTTGTTTGAACTGAATATAATTTATGTATAAAATTAATATTCAAAAATAGTCAGAGCCTGATTAAGGGGGAAGCACACACTATTTATACTTACACCGTTATTTTTTAACAAATATTTCCTCCTATAATAAACAGAAAATTCTCATTAAAAATTATTTTAAAAGAATTCTGGTGTCTAATAACGGTGAGTAAATTGGATTGTTTTACACCGTTCATTTTTTATAAAAAATATTTCCTCCTCAAAGCGTGGAATTTCTATGACATGAAGTAAAAATAATTGTAAAAATATTCCGGTGAGAGCGGAGATAATGTGTGCTTCCCCCTTAATCAGGCTCTGAAAATAGTTACATGAAAAAGTGCTATATAATCAGATTAAATTCTGTATTTTATATAATTCTGAATATTAAGATATTTAAAACATTTAACTATAGAGATCGCCTCAAGTGACTTAATTAAAGATTTTATTGGTAGAAAAACTATTATACAAAAGAAATTAACGTATTTAATAAAAGGTTGAAAATACCTTTTTTTCTGATTTTTTCTCTATTTTGAAAATTAGATATTTAAATACATTTAGCAACTATATATATATATTATATTTGACAAAAAGAAGTGTGGGGGAGAAGAAGAAGATAAGGAACGAAATTGGGAAATAAATGTCGTAGGTATTTTTCAAAAAATATTCGAAAGAAAAGAGAAAAAAAATAAAAGGATAAAAATACTACTAAATCTTTTATTACGTAATATCAATTTCTAGGATAATGCTCATCTATATTAATAAAATCAGAGTTTTGTCTGTAAATTTGTCGAAATCAAAAAAATTTGCGATATCTTCACGTTTTACACCCCATGAAAGCCGAAAATGACTTCAGAAAATTTTGCCTGTGTGTGTGTGTGCGTGTGTGTGTCATCGTGTCCGAATGTCGCTTTTTTTCTCCGGGCATCACTTGAGAACGTCTGGACGGAATTCAACGGCGCTCGGCAGGAATTTAGGTCTTCATCCAACTTAAAATTATATCTATCAACTTTTCAGAAATTCTCCCCCGTTCCCCCCCTAGGGGGTAAAAGACTAACACACGTTTGTCCGGGCATCACTCGAGAACGGCTGGACGGAATTCAACGGCGCTTGGCAGAATCTTAGGTCTTCACCCAACTTAAAATTATATCTATAGAAATTTTCAAAATTATGGTTAGTGTTTAAATTGTGGGTAAAATACGCTTACGCATGCGCATTAAATATTTTTTCACTAAAACGCTTTGAATGGAAAAATAAAATATAAAAATAAATTTTTAAGTTAAAGACTTTTTTATTCGCGTGATTCGCATTACAAATTATGAAAAGATTGAAATGAAGTGTTGCCATCTAAGTTTCATACTTTAGTTAATTTTAAAAAATCTAATTGTCGTATCGAAAAACTGTTTGCACCCCAGGATTCAGAAAAATCACTCCTTTCATTTGGTACTGAATTTGTAACGATAGATCTGATACTTCTAATTTATTTTTCCCTTTTTGCGTTTTTCCGTTGCCACTTGAATTTCATACTTTAGTTATTTTTAAAAAATCTAATTGTCGCATCGAAAAACTGTTTGCACCCCTGGATTCAGAAAAATCGCCCCTTTCATTTGGTATCAAATTCATAAATATAGGTCTGATATTTCTAATTTATTTTACCCTTTTTCCGTTTTTAACCCAGATTCGGTAAAAGGTTTTATATTTATATATAGGCATTTATATATTTTTTTATTTTCCAGAAATAAAATGAAACATTTTTAATTTCACGTGAATAATAAATAAAAATTAGAGAAAAAAATACCTACAAAAGTTGGTGATTTTTTTTTTTAATGAGGAATTTGCACGTGGATAAATATTTTCATAGAGATATTAGGCATTAGTTTAATATTTTTTATTTTATTAAGCAGTACTTTTCTTTCCTGCAGTAAAACAAAATTTTTTGTTGTTATTATGTACCTTATGAGGTTTTTTTTATGTTCTCCCCTTAATAGCAAATGATTATAATTTGGATTTTATTAAGAATTTTTTATTTTTATTTTATAAATATCAGAAAAGAGTTTTTATTTTATTTTATTATTTTATTTTATTTTATTTATTTATTTATTTATTTTGTGTATGGGACAGCTTTAGTATTGGATCCCTTTGGCAAAATTTGAAATTCAAAACCAAAGTAGCTCGGACGTTTCTCGCCAAGATCTTTAATTGCACAATTGAGATAGCCACTTCAGTTCATCGCAAAAATGGCTTAAAATATTTAAAGTCACCAAAGGGTTCCCATACTAAAGCTGTGCGTTTTGTATTTATTTATTTATAATATTTTCTATTAAAAACTTCTGTGGTCCCGAATTTTGGTGCGTAAATTGTTTGTTTGCATCCGGCACTTATTGTAACTGGATTTCACGAAATTCGAAATCCCCCCCCCCTTCTCGGATTTGGAGGGCAATAAACGGTATAACTTCAGTGTAACCCCACAGTTGAATTTGGCGATTTTTCTTTGGCGCCGTTTTGAAGGATAACGATGTTGTTCTGGACTGTTTGCGATATAATATGGCAGCCTAATATGTTGTTTATTTTGGATTTATGATTTTATGTTATATGATTTATGATTTAGATTATGGTTTTATCATTTATCATATATGATTTATGATTTTTAAATTTATGATTTAGCCATAATCGCCAACAAAAAAATCGCCAAATATCGTTGTGGGGTTATACTGGATTTGTTCCCAATAAACATGTGTAAAAACATGTTTTTCCGTTTGAATTCGCTTTGAATTATCTTTGAATGGCGAATTTTGGTGTGCGGATATTGATTAAGTGTACGCATTATGTACATTAGTGGGTTGCAAAACTTCGAACTCACCCGCTGAGGAAGGGGAAGTAAGAAGTGGGTAAGTTGTGCCGAAGGCAGTGGGGACCCAGACTGGATATTGATTAAGTGTACGCATTATGTACATTAGTGTGATTTTGCAAAACTTCGAACTCACCCGCTGAGGAAGGGGAAGTAAGAAGTGGGTAAGTTGTGCCGAAGACAGTGGAGACCCAGATTCCTCACTTTGCGAGCGAGAAAACCTCTACCAATCACAGCAAGAACTTAGGTTATTAATAAAGATATGGGATTTTGACAACTCATTTAAGTTTAATGTCCAGCGAAGCGGGCAAAGCCTGCTAGTAGAATTATAAAATGAAATATAGCATGAATTATAACAGTAGAAATACGTTAAAAATAGTTTATGTTTAAAATAAAAGTTTTAAAGCTTTTAATGGTTATTTTAAAACCACCTTATTTGCTTTACTAGTTCCACTTTTCAATTATATTAATTTATTTCAGCAAACACTCTTAAAATTAAAGAATTAAATTTACTGAATTTTAGATAATTTTACCTCTTTTCCCTAGAAGAAACGGATTAACTCATCTTGAGTTACGTTCAGTCAATTGAATGATTTAAAATAATTCATTCAAACAAGACTTATATATGTTATTATGAATTTTGAAGTAATGATTACCATTTTGAAGTAATGAACAGTACACTGCAAAAAGTAAAAATCATTGTCTCAGTTGTAATTTAAATTTGTATCACTACCACACCATCAATTCATATTTTATAGCTGTTTAGTTAAGTGTTCTCAATCATACTCGAACGAGATGACTGTTAGTATTTATGAAATTTTACTTAATTTAACTGTAAAGTAAAATTATGTAATTCTAATTGACATTCTCAAAAACATTCATAAACTAATTTTTTGAAACTTTTACATATGTTAGGATTTAATGAATATTTTAAAAACACGTGATACTAATGAACTTCAAGGAATTTACTCATTATGCAGATTCATTGTTCTTTACTTTTTTATTACATATGCTTATTAAAAAAAACGTTTTCCATTGCTCTTTTTTTTTTTTTTTTTTTTTTTTTATCGTCAAAATTATTAATATTCAAAAAGTTTACATATTAGGCCAATGAGGCCTAAAGATATTTTTATATTTATAAAAATAATATAATTTTTTTTTTTTTTTTATAACTTCAGTATTTTATTTTTATTCATCAAAATATCCAATAATTTGTTTAAACACTTACATAAACTCTAAGCCTGAAAATCTTAAAATCAAAATTCGTTATATTAAAGATAAACTGAATAGAGAGCAACACAAAATCATAGCAGACAAATATTTTTTTTTAATTTGTTTTAATCATGGATATGCATAAATAACTTCGGTTTTGATTAAGTGTCTGTAATTTAAGTTAGATAAAATACATAGCAACTACTTAACTGAAACAGAGTATTTTTTAATTCAAGACTATTTTTAAAAATAATTATAACTCATTTTTAAGAAAGTAAATTAATTTATTTTAAGATAATAGCAAATTTGCGCCATTTCATGAAACAGTGTATAAATTTAGTGAGTAGAGCAAAATTTGTAAGAGTAAATGGAATAAAAAAATTTTGTAAAAAAATAGAACCGACTCCAAAAAGCAACTACTATTCAAACAACTACAAAAAAAAAAAGTATGAAATGAAACTGCAAATTGCGCCTAAAAGTATAATATAATTTCCTTCGCCAAACAACCTATAACACTACAATTAATCATAACTTTTGAAGTCGGCGCAAAATTAAATAAAATTTAATTAAGGCCGTATCAGATTCACCAACTTTCCGAGCAATTTTTGACCCAACGCTTAATTTGCGCCGATTTTCTGGGAGAAATTGCTTCAACACCCAGTGTGATAGCGATTCTGAATTCGAACAATTTTTTTCTCCATGCCTTAAAAAATTGGGCGTACGAACAATTTTCTTCTAGCTTTCAAACAATCAGAGGTATAGGCTGAGTAACGTCATTCTTCAAGATGGCGGACAATACGAAAGAGAGTATCTCTCTGTTAAAATGGAACTTTTAGCAAGGAAATGTTTTAATTGAATGCATTAAAAATTGTAGGCACTGTGGGATGTTTAAAATAGTTAAATACTTGCTTTCCGTGTATTTTCTTTATTGATGAATTATGCGACTGATTTAAGTAAATATTTAAAATTTCAGTGTGTATTCGTATCCATCTTCTATATATAAGTCTGTGACCTCGAATAGATTTTTATATGTTATTTAAAGCTTCATACTTTATTAAAATAAAATCAGTAAAAACACTTATTAAAATGCTTTATTGATTTCTTAGAAAAAGTCCCTTATTATTATCATTATTTTTAAATAATTATCGTTTGTAGATATATATATATAAAAGAAATCCTATAAATACTTAATAATTTCTGAAAAATATTCTCTCGAATCAGGCCTATTTAAGGTTTGACAGAATTTTCTTGAATTTTAATTTTGCAAAAATTAAATAAAAATAAATTATTATAACTTTAAAAAGAATTTATATTTCAATTTTGTTTGTTTGGTGAAAACTATGCAAATATAAATGTTTTCAAAAAATACACTCCTCTATATTAATACCTATAGGTATAGCACATTCTTTGTCTTCCAATTAATATTATATCAGTAATATAGTAAATGAATGACTGGGGCGTAGAAATGGGTTGGGTCGTAGAATTTAAAGTCCTACCCATTGGATTTTGCGTAGTTTCTAAATCCTACCCATTGGTCCCATGGACTCAAAGTCCTACCCATTGATTTTTGCATTGTCTCAAAGTCCTACACATTGGATATCTTTTAATGCTGTACGAAACAAGTATTTTTTTTTAAATATTAATTTACATACAATTTTTTGCAACCGATATTAATAATGAGTAAATATTAATTATACTTAAATATTAATTGATTTTCTTAAAAATGATTTTTATCCATTTTGAAATGAAACTGTTGAACAAAATATTCATGATTCTCAATATTATTAATTTCCAGGCAATCAAATAAACACAAAACATGAAAAAGATATTTTCATTTATTTAATTTCATAAGTACTAAAAATATTTTTATTATTATTAAATAAAATGAAGCAGAACTGGAGCTTTGCAAAAAAAAAAAAAAAAAAAAAACATTCCAACGAACGATTTATTTGCGCCAAGAAAAGCGCGATAAATAGTAAATCACAGACCAGTTGTTCAAGCAATTTTTGCTACAATAAATACAACCCTCTTTTCTCCTTTCATCCAAAAAGCTGGGGCAAATATTGTCCCAAAAGTTGTGTGTTCGAAAAATCGCCCAATCTGATACTGGCTTTAGTTTTTAAAGATTTGTTTTTAGATCGGTAGCTACAAATGCTGTTTTCTCGAATGATCCATTTTCACGTTTCCTTTAATATTTTATCACTGTACACAATTGGTCCATTAGTAGCATCTACATAGAACAGTGACCATTCTTCGCAATTCGGTATTTATGTTTCCACGAAGTTGGAGTTTCCTTTGCAAATTTGGTATAATTTTTATAATTATCATCCTTGGTGGCTTTTGGATTTGGCGATCAAAACGTAAAGCAAAAATATACACGCAAGATGTATATTTTCATAATATATGTTATACGAAGTATTGTTTCATATTGCTCTCTTAATATACCTTATTAAAATAACCATGATATCTCAAAGCAATTAAATATGTTTGCCAGATAATTTTGCGATTTTTCTTTCACCAGAAACACCAGATACCAGCAGCTCATTCAACTTTTGCTGTTTACGAAATCTTATTTGTTTTCTTGAATTAAAGTAGTTTCGGCTGCGGTTTGCAGGTGACAATGTAAGGTGTGTATTTTGAATAGAATTTGATTTTTGTATTGAATAAATGTATCAATTTTTATTTAATTTTGCGCCGACTTCAAAAGTTATGATTAATTGTAGTGTTGCAGGTTGTTTGACGAAGGAAACTATTTTATACTTTTAGGCGCAATTTACAATTTCATTTCATGCAATATTTTTTTTTTTTTAGTTCTTTGAATAGTAGTTGCTTTTTGGAGTCATCGATTCTATTTTTTTTACAAAAAGATTTTATTTTTCTCTTTTCATTGAAATTTTATTCATATAGCAGAACATCAAAAGACGTTCTACGGCAGTTTCACAAACCACAACCCCCAAGAAAAGCGACATACTCAAAAAATCGTTTATGCCACTGAAAAATACATGAAATGTACCCAATGTGAACAATAAAATTACATCTTTATCTAGAAAGTTAACCACTCGAGAGACAGTTGTGCCAGTTTTATTCTAGTCAAGTTATATTTAAGTTGATTTTTCTCAAATGCTGCATTTTTAAGTTGTGTCAATTTTCTTGCCTTTATCAGATATGTGAAAAAAACTATATACTAAATCAACATAGGCTAAATTAAAAAGGCTTTAGAAATGTAAAGAGCGGATATGCTGTATTCGTAACCAAAAATTCTGTTAGGCATATATTGCTTTACAGAGAATTCGTGTCACCCGCTACGCCAGAAATTGCGCAGCGTAAAGTTTTAAAAAAAGCAAAACATGCATTGCAGCTGACGGACAGAAGTTTCAACATCGATACTTATATACTACTCTTACCAGTGTAGCTGAATGCGTTCAGCAGTTAGAGTGAGAACAGACATTTGTGAGTATCCTGTTATTCGTTTATATCTTAATGAAATGATAGTGAAACCTATTTCAGACCAAGATATTTACGGCAACAAAATACGGCCCCATCATATATACGTTCTCATAAATTTTTGGTGCGAGACATATTATAATCATGTTAAATAAAATGAATTTAGCCAAAGATTGATACAGTGATAGAATGAAATACCCGCCTAATAGGCTATCCACCGTTCACTTCGATATATTTATCTTATTCTAATCTATTAATTTATTTTATCAGGATCATTTCCGTTGTTTAGTTTTCATGCTACTATTTCCAATGCAACAATCCTCAAAATGCATATTTATATGGGATATCGCCCCATTTCGCTATGTTGATAAAATCGTAAATTACGAATAATTTACGAAATTTTCCTATTAGAATATTTGTATTTAAAATTGTATTATTTTCCTATTAGAATATTTGTATCCTCAAAATGGAAGTTTATGCTCAATTTTGCTTTATTCTGACATGTTTAGTAAATCGTAAATTCCAAATAAATTACGAATTTTTTAAATTGGAAAAATCATAGTCTATGATATTCATGCCAGTATCCTAAATAATATTTCGAAAGTGGTTTGACATCTTTACGATGAAAATATCCCTCAAGATTGACGTTTATGTGAAATTTTGCACTATTCTGCCATGTTCTGAAATTCGTAAATTTCCAATAACTTACGAAATTTTAATATTCGAAAATTCATAGTCATTAATAATCACGCCAGTGTCCTACATAATATTTCAAAAGTAGTCTGACATCTGTACGATGAAAATATCTCACAAAATTGGCGTTTATGTGAAATTTTGCCCTATACTGCCATGTTAAGAATTTCATAAATTTTCCATAACTTGCGAAATTTTCAAAGTTGCATATTTATTGTTACTGATGTTCATTCCGACATCAAAACTGATATTTTAAAACTGGTCTGACATTTTTACAGTAAAAAGTTTCCATTTAATGCACGTTTAAGGGAATTTTTGTCCTATTCTCCCATGTTTAGAAAATCGTAAATTTCTCATAACTTACGAATTTTTAAATTCGAATGTTGCAAATGAATAGGGTTCTTGCCAAAATCGAAAGTAATATTTTGCAACTGATCTGACCTCTCTGCGATCATTTGTTCGAGAGATATCGTGTTAACAGAATAACAAACAACTAACGGACTAACACGCAAACATACTAACGGACTGACACACTAACGGACAACACACTAACGGACTAACACACTAACAGACACCCTACAGACAGACACCCAGCAAATTTTGTCATTCTCGGATTCTTCACACCTGAAAACGTGTAAAAAAGTCAAAAAACCGAGGTTGAAAATTTTCACGATTACCTAAGTTCCCCATACCTATAGTATTATGGGGAACTAAACTAGTTGGCATAGCTGGACTCTGCTCAGTTCCCCATCATATATACGTTCTCATAAATTTTTGGTGCGAGACATATTATAATCATGTTAAAAGAAATGAATTTGACCAAAGCTTGATACAGTGACAGAATGAAATCCCCGCCTAATAGGCTATCCACCGTTCACTTCGATATATTTATCTTATTCTAATCTATTAATTTAATCAGGGTCAATTCCGTTGTTTAGTTCTCCTGCTACTATTTCCAATGCAATAATCCTCAAAATTCATATTTATATGAAAAATTTACAATTTCGCTATGTTGATAAAATTGTAAATTACGAATAATTTACGAAATTTTCCTATTAGAATATTTGTATTCAATCATGTTCAAACAAATATCATAAATGTAATTTTGAAGTTGTCTAATGTATTTACGATCCTCAAAATGGAAGTTTATGCTCAATTTTGCCTTATTCTGATATGTTAAGTAAATCGTAAATTCCAAATAACTTACGATTTTTTTAAATTGGAAAAATCGTAGTCTATGGTATTCAAGCCAGTATCCTAAGTAATATTTTGAAAGTGGTTTGACACCTTTACGATAAAAATATCCTTCAAGATTGACGTTTATGTGAAACTTTTTCTCTATTCTGCCATGTTAAGAAATTCGTAAATTTCCAATAAGTTACGAAATTTTTATATTGGAAAATTCATAGTCATTAATATTCATGCCAGTGTCTTAAATAATATTTCAAAAGTAGTCTGACAACTTTACGATGAAAATATCTCTCAAAATTGACGTTTTTGTGATATTTTGCCCTAGACTGCCATGTTAAGAAATTCGTAAATTTCCAATAACTTGCGAAATTTTCAAAGTAGCATATTTATAGTTCCTGATGTTCATTCCGGCATCGAAACTGATATTTTAAAACTGGTCTGACATTTTTACAGTAAAAAGTTTCCATTTAATGCACGTTTAAGTGGATTTTTGTCCTATTCTTCCATGTTAAGAAAATCGTGAATTTCTAATAACTTACGAAGTTTTTTAATTCGAATGTTGCAAATGAATAGGGTTCTTGCCAGTATCGAAAGTAAAACTGATCTGACCTCTCTGCGACAATTTGTTCGTGAGATATCGTATAAACAGACTAACAAACTAACGGACTAACACACTAAAGAACTAACACACTAACGGAGTAACACACTAACGGACTAACACACTAACAGACACCTTACAGACAGACACCATACAAATTTTGTCATTTTTGGATTCCTCACACCTGAAAACGTATGAAAAAGTCAAAAAACCGAGGTCGAAATTTTTCACGATTACCTAAATTCCCCATACCTATAGTATGATGGAGAACTAAAACTATTAAAATTAAAGCATCTTTTACGAAGTTACAAGCTAACAAATTTCAACAATAACAACAATGAGAAACATGGTTCATATGGAGGACCTCTTCCTTTATGAAGTCGGTTTAAAACTTCTGTGCGTTAATCGATGTGACCGCTTATAATAACCATACTTTGAATTTTACATAGCATAAATGTCACCCGCTACGCTACAACATATGCAATGTCATTTTAGTGTGCACAAAATAGGAAATAGTGAACAAACAAATGCACGTTTCAAGCGTTCTATTTTTAGCATTAATGTCTAAACTGTCTTTTCGTACTAAATCGATGATACTCTACAAATTTATAATTCACTTTTTTCCCCTGTTTTGAACCATTTCCGAGATAGGGACGCTAACTCCATTATTTTTCACTAGGTGTCACTGTAGGCGGTTGAATCACGTAGCGCATGGCCACTTTACTATGCCTACATACCACTTTTATGACTATAGCTGCAGCCGTTCAGCAGCTAAAAGAGTCGAGACTGACTTTTTTGGGCACCCTGTATTTTCTTTTGATCGTAAAGATATTACAATGCGACCTATTTTAGACCAAGACCTTTACAACAAAACAAAAAGTATCAAAATCGGATCATCCGTTCAGAAGTTATGAGCTTAAAAAAAAAAAAAAATGCATACGCTTTAAATTGAGAACCTCCTCCTTTTTGAAGTCGGTTAAAAACATATTGTTCAAAGATTTTAATTTAATGTAGGCTTACTGCAAATTTTTCATATTACGATGAGTGCTTCTGTCGAATTTCGGATCAGCGTCTTGAAGTATTCCATTTAAATCGTCAACTATGGTTGTTTTTGTAACTTTTTCTCCTTTTGTAGAACAGTTCCTCACTGATAATTAGTAAATAGAAACGTGATTTATTTCTTATGCATAAAAATCTTCAAAACCTCCATTATGTTACTCAATGTTCAAAGCCATTTGCTTCCGGTTATGTCCCCTACCTCATCTCTCTACAACTATAGAACGAGTTACTAGAGCACACTAATCTTTTAAGAGATTACGAATTGGATGTGTCACTGCATCTTGGGTAATTAATTTTTATTTTTATTTAAAAGCTATTAATTGAATTTCTTGAGTGAAATATGTCGGTCTCGATTTTCTCGAGATTGATCTTTGGTAAAGGATGGGCACGTTAAGCGGTAGGTTTCGAGTATGATGCCTGAGCCAGAAAACTTTTTATTCAAAACAAATTTTCAGAGAATATAAGTCTGACAAATATATTTCTGCTCCTCCAAAACTCTTCACCTAAGAACCATCTTCATAGGAATTTCATTTTTGAATTTTTATTCAAGTTGTTAAAGACATTTACTTCTTGTAGTGTTTCTCCCAAGACAATCAAGAGAAACGGACTCTTGATAAAATATTTAATTTTGTTCAGGAATGCTTGAAAATCACCGAGTAATAGTTAAAGGGGACTTGGCACAACTGAAAGTTTTGTATAAAAGCTTAATTTAATGTTTATAAATTCAACTGTATTAGGTTTGTTCAATAAAATATATATTCAAGAAACATATTCTTATGGTTTTTATGTACTTTTACAGATTTGAAATCTTTAAATTCCATTTTCTCAATTTACATTTTTCATGAATCCCTGATCTTTAAAATTCTAAAACTCCTACAGATATTAAAGAAAAGACTTTCTGATGATGATTAATTAACTGTTGAAAACATAATATTATTGCGTTGACAACTTCAGGATTAGCTATAAAAAAAGTCAAGTTAAAAATTAATTAAAGATAAAAGAACACCACCAAAGAACGGATCCAAGAGGCATATTGGTTCAGTAGTTCATTTACATTTGTTAATTATTCCAAAGAAGATAATTTGTGGCGAGATCATATATCACCAAAAAAATCATAATAAGTTTTTTTTTTTTTTACAATAACAGTATAGAGTGGGGGAACAGCACCAGGCACAAAGCCCTATACCTTCTTCATCTAGATCATGATTGTATGTACCGTCCAAAACTTGAGCGAAAAATGACATTGCTTTTGGCGTTTAATTTTATATACGCAAAGTTCAAAGTTCAAGATAGAGAATGGTTGTGGTTTCGTTACGAATATTTTTATATATTCTTTGAAAAAGCGACCAGTAATTCAGTGGCTATTGTTAGTGAATATTGGCATGATTTCGCCAAGTTCTTTAGTTCCTGAGAAATAACCAGCTAAACAAATATTTTTTCTGGATCATATAATGTAATTAGGCGACAAGCGGGCACATGCGTTATATTTCGATGTAAGATTAAAAGAAGCCAATTAATTATTATCAGGATTCACAAAACAAAAGTAAGAAGTGACTCAAAATAATATCATTTACCGTGCTAAAAGAATTTCCATTACGTTTGAATTGTTAAATGAATACTGGGAATCTGTCAAAGATTTAATTTCAGTTGCATTGAAGAAGATATGAAAGGAA
The DNA here is from genome assembly GCA_963930645.1 of Salticus scenicus. NCBI lineage: Eukaryota > Metazoa > Arthropoda > Arachnida > Araneae > Salticidae > Salticus > Salticus scenicus. The sequence goes on along the minus strand of OZ005648.1, from coordinate 186,330,584 downwards.
ACATATGAAAATTAGAAAAAGTATATTGCAAATTATTATTTATAGGTAAAAAATAGTTATATCATTATATTTTAAATAGTTGTTTGAGATTAAATAGTTTTATTTATAATTTTATTTATTTAGAAAATTTACCTATCTTTTAAAGCGAAAACAGATTTTTATAATATCTGATAATCTACATCCCATATTTTTTCCACATCACAGACTTAATATTTTTATTATTAATACTATTTTTATTATTTTTATTAGAACCTACTTAAAAGGATTAGGGTTGGATTTAGTAATTTTTTAATTAGTTTTCGGGGGGGGGGAGGATTAAAAAGTCCAACTCTATGTTTAAAAAACAATTACATGAATTTTTTTTTTTTTTTTTTTTTTTTTTTTTTTGTTATATTTTCATTTTTCATTTTTTTTCCCTTTAAAGTATTGCAAAATCTATCCGTAATTCTTTTAAAAATAGAACAAAACATTTGAAAATATAGGCCTTTGACGGTGATCCCAATTTAGGAACTCTAAATTTTATCCACATTTAGTCTTTTGTATTCCCCAAATAAAGAAACTTTATAAGAGTAACATAATATGTTAACAACTTATGAAGATAATACTGCAAACAGTAAGATCCTTAAAACGAAAGTTTTTTAGAACGTAATAAGAAGGTTCAAACTGCCTTTTACAATCTGTTCTTACCTATTATTTACAAATTTTTAACTATTATTTACTTACTTAATATTTAGACGAAATAGCTTACTTTTCGAAATTTTTCTTCTCTTAATTAGTTAAAATATTTATAAATAGTATCACATTTTTCGCCATAATTTTCATTCATAAAAATATGTTTCATAATTCGTTTTTTGTGTTAAGAATTCTATACAGTTATGAATAAAAGTTTGTTTTCAATGAGCTTAAAAATTATTAAACTGCTACACTATTAATATTATGAAAAAAAAGTATATTAATTCAACTGTGGTAATTTTAGAAACACGCATTAAATGAATTTCGGGAAAGAATTATTTTTATGAGCGAAAATGTTTGTCACAGACGCTTACTGTTACTGTAAATGTATTTCTTTTCCTTTATTTTCCTAACTTAAACATATGTGTACATACATATTAGATGCAATAAATTTATCCTTCCCTATTATACTTCTAGAACACATCTGGATATTATTACATAAAACGAAATTTTCCAGTGTTGTGCATACATTTTGTTCATGTTGGGATTGAGTCAAGGAAGTAAAAGTGCTTTATCAAAGTAAATGATTGTAATATTTCTTCAGTTTAATTTCCGAAGGTAATATTTAACTTATTTTTCTTCAGTATATAATAATGATAAAATGGTATTATATTTTGTGATATTTTAGGTCTATCTAATACAAAGTAAGGTCTGATAAGCTGTTTTATAGGTTGATTCGTTTATGGTTAAAATTTTTCACAATCTTGTCATTATGTTTAAATGTTGCAAAGTATTATTTTTAATAGAGTTTGAATTAGATGAGTCGCTCTATGGGTATTACTATTATTACTTTTTTGCATTGAGAAGCATTAGACATGGATCTACTGCTTAGTTTAAAAAATGACAAAATAATAAAAATAAATAGGTTAACTCAAGTTTGTTCTGTTAGTCTGTTTCTCATTTAAGAAGTTTTAGAAAATTAGTATATATATGAAAAAAAAAAGGATACTTTATAGATTCGAATTCTGGGAGATTCATAGAGATAAACGTAAAGTTAACAAAAATACAATTATTACACTAATGTATTTTAAAATGAATTACATAAATTTCTCCTACCAATTATTAATTATTAATTTATATCAAAATTTGAGTTTACTTTTATGAATAAACTTTATTTTGCTGTTTTCTTCATTAAAAAATGTTACAACAATCTGTGACATAGCACATTTTTCTATTAAAAGCATAAAATATCTCACTATTTTATTATTCATAACAATTACATTCTACACTGTAATAAGATCTTTATTCAAAGGGTCGGTATTCCACATGGAGGATGTAGCTCGAGTATGTTAGCTGACTTATACCTTTACCATTATGAACAGGGTTTATGTATTGAAAATGTCTATTTTTACCGATATATTGATGACATTATAATTTTTTATATCAATAATTTTTCCCCTAATTTATTCAAATTTAAATATCCTTCTCACCTTACCTTAACTCATAATCTTCTCAACAATAACTGTATTAGTTTCTTAGATTTAAAACTTAAACTTGATGGTAGTAAAATTTATACTGATCTGTATGACAAAAGACAAGATTTTAGTTTCAAAGTAAATTTATTTACACATTTTACTTCTTGTCTTCATATCTCTGTTTACAGAAATATCATTCTCAATCACCTCTTTCGTATACATAGTCTTTGTTCATATAGTTTTAAAAACAAAAATATCTCTCACATAATTAATGTTGCTACAAAAACGGGTTATCCCAAAAAATTCATTTATTCAATTGTTTATCATTAAGGGTCTCTGTCTAACACAAAAAAAAAAATGGTGGATGGGTGGGCAGATGTTTGATTAAGGAGGATGGGTGGTGTTGTTTGGCTGGTTGGTTGGGAGGGTTTGATGTTGAATAAAATTATTTAAAAAAAATAGATGGGGGGATTACTGCAAGATACATTCTTATTTTTTCTGGTTGATACTATGAAACTTGAACTTTCTTATTTTTTCTGGTTGATATTATGAAACTTGAACTCTTTTATCATTAAATTTAATTGTGTGCATCTGGCTACTAGAGGCTTCCCTTGTTAAGTTTGAACAATCAATCCATTTTAGAAAAAAAAAAATCATCTTTAAAATTATAATTTTAATTATTGATGACTGCCTAAAAATGCTTATCCTTATATGTGTGCTCTTTGGCATTATTGCTTGTGATTGAGTCTTCTTACAACTTAACATTTAATTCTTCTTAATACTTTGTTTTTAATTCTTCTTAATACTTTGTTTTTAATTCTTCTTAATACTTTGTTTTTAATTCTTCTTAATACTTTGACTTCAAGTTCACTTAATTTTGGGTTAATCATAATAAGTTCAATTCTTAGCCTAATTAATTTAGGATTAACTTTAACATGTTCCAATATTCATAACTGTTATTATTTGATAGATGCTAAAAATTCTCTTAATCTTGCAGTCAATACTTCTTAATTACACTCCTTATTGCATTGGCTTTTTCTTCTGAGATAATTTTATTGAATTATTGTTTATATAGCTACCGAAAGATGGCGCTTGTTCACTGATATCATATGCATTCATTCTTTAGTCCTTTACTTAAACGATATAATTATTAATGTTTTAGGTACTATTTAATTTAACTCTACTAGTTTAAAATTTAATTAACTTTAAAATATAATTTAACATTATCATTTAATATTTACTGTGTGTATTTTATCTTTAATGAAAATGTTCTGAAGTCCATTCGATTAATCGATTTCTGTAGAACTTTTATTTATTTCAATTTCTGTTTTGGCATCATTCTTTTCTCCAGTTTGTGTTAACTGTTTGGCAGGTGGTTGCAATGATTCTTTCGTGTTTTCTTTTTGGTTTCCTTGAGGATTTTATTTAATCTTTGTTTTAATTTAATATTTCACTTATTTCTCATTCTATATGGTTCTGCTGCTTCGATCGGGGCGTGAAATGATATAAATTGCTATGATTAGCAATATCGTTTTACGAAATCGATGCAGCTTTCACAGCTTTATGAAGTACTCGCCCCTTGATAAGTGTACTTCTAATTATAAGCATTTATATCCAATTAATTCTGTGGTTAATTATTTGTTTTCTTTGTCATTAGTTTAATGGTACTTTTTTATTATCATTCAGGTCGGCGTATGCATTTTTAGTTATTATTGTAACTCATTGGTTCTTAATCTATATCGCAATTTTTTGTGTCAGTCTTTCCTCTATGTTAAATTCAGTTCTATATTTTTGTGTGCTGTTATTGTTTTAGTTCTATTAATTGCTAAATTTTAAGATTAAATTTTATTACGTTATCTATTATATATATATATATATGGTCCGCCAAAAGCCACACCCTACTTCTTATATCTTGGGAAAGCGTCGCAATTTATGAAAAATTGTAAACAAAACACGTGTTCTTTATCAATTTGAGGCAGATTCTGTTTAAATAAAAAAAAAAAAAAAAGCTATGGCACGAATGGGAGGAAGCTAAGACGGCAAACTTTATCATTTCAAATTGTACGGAGGCGGGGGGAGGTCTTTTGCTGACTCGAAAGGAATTTTTTTTCAAGATAAATACTTTAGCAACTAGTATGTTGTGGCCACCACAAGACTTTCTTCTATATTTTCCTATACATATTCAAAAAGTAACAATATTAAAAAAAAAAAAAAAAAAAAAAAAAATACGTTTTTTTTTTTTTTTGTAAAAATTAATACATATTCAATCACTAACAATATAAAAAAGAAAAATGCGAATTTTTTTCTAAGTTTTTTTTTTTTTTTTTGGTTAAAAGTAAAAAAAATCGATAACTTTGTTTTAAATTATCCCAGATTTATAGTTCAACAATTTGTATTGCCGAGATCTTTCGAATGATACCCATCTTCAAAATTTACCCCCCCCCCCCCCCATGCACAAAATTTTTTTCCTAGTTACGTACTACTATTATCAATAATTCATATTAATTTTACAATCACAAGTGTAAAACTAGTTGGCATAGGTGGACTCTGCTCAGTTCCCCATCATATTTATGTTCTCAGAAATTTCTAGTGCGAGACATATTATAATCATGCTAAAAGAAATGAATTTGACCAAAGCTTGATACAGTGACAGAATGAAATCCCCGCCTAATAGGCTATCCACCGTTCACTTGGATATAATTATGTTATTCTAATTTATTAATTTATTGTATCAGGGTCAATTCTGTTGTTTAGTTTTCATGCTACAATTTCCAATGCAATAAACCTCAAAATTTATATTTATATGAAAAATATACAGTTTCGCTATGTTGATAAAATCGTAAATTACAAATAATTTACGAAAATTTCCTAGTAGAACATGTGTATTCAATAATGTTCAAACAAATATAAGAAACTTAATTTGGAAGTTGTCTAATGTATTTAGGATCCTCAAAATGGAAGTTTATGATCAATTTTGCCTTATTCTGACATGTTAAGTAAATCGTAAATTCCAAATAATTTACAAATTTTTTTTAATTGGAAAAATCATAGTCTATGATATTCATGCCAGTATCCTAAATAATATTTCGAAAGTGGTTTGACATCTTTACGCTGAAAATATCCCTCAAGATTGACGTTTATGTGAAATTTTGCTCTATTCTGACATGTTAAAAAATTCGTAAATTTCCAATAACTTACGAAATCTTTATATTGGAAAATTCATAGTCATTAATATTCATTCCAGTGTCCTAAATAATATTTCAAAAGTAGTCTGACATCTTTACGATGAAAATATCTCTAAAAATTGACGTTTATGTGAAATTTTGCCCTATACTGCCATGTTAAGAAATTCGTAAATTTCCAGTAACTTGCGAAATTTTCAAAGTAGCATATTTGTAGTTACTGATGTTCATTCCGGCATCAAAACCGATATTTTAAAACTGGTCTGACATTTTTACAGTAAAAAGTTTTCATTTAATGCACGTTTAAGTGAATTTTTGTCCTATTCGCCCATGTTAAGAAAATCGTAAATTTCTAATAACTTACGAAGTTTTTAAATTCGAATGTTGCAAAAGAATAGGGTTCTTGCCAGTGTCGAAAGTAATATTTTAAAACTGATCTGACCTCTCTGCGACAATTTGTTCTTGAGATATCGTGTACACAGACTAACAAACTAACGGACTGACCGACTAACAGACTAACAGACTAACAGACTTACAGACTAACAGACTAAAAGACACCCTACAGACAGACACCATAGAAATTTTGTCATTTTCGGATTCCTCACACCTGAAAACGTGTAGAAAAGTCAAAAAACCAAGGTCGAAAATTTTCACGATTACCTAAGTTCCCCATACCTATAGTATGACGGGGAACTAATAACTCTTATTATGCACATTTATACGAATTTTTGTCCTATGCTGCCATGTTAAAAATTTAGATAAAGTGCTATCACAGCGCCTCCTGTTGAGCTATTGATCCCCAAATATAATCAGCACCAGTTTATGTCGGGGACCAACTAAATACCAAGTTTGGTAAAATTTCGTTTAAAAAAAAAAAAATAAATAAAAATAAATAAAAAAAATACGGTTTTTTTTTTATTATTTTTTTTTTTGTTAAAAGTAAAAAAAATCGATAACTTTGTTTTAAATTAACACAGATTTATGGTTCAACCATTCGTTTTAAAGGTATTGACGAGATCTTTCGAATGATACCCATCTTCAAAATTTAACCCCCCGGGGGGGTACTTCCCCCCCAGGGGGGAACCGATGCCCCCCCATGCACAATTTTTTTTTCCTAGTTAACTACTACTATTATCAATAATTCATATTAATTTTACAATCACAAGTTTAAAATAACTCTCATTATGCCCATTTATACAGAATTTTGTCCTATGCTGCCATGTTAAAAATTTGCATAAAATGCGATTACAGCGCCACCTGTTGAGCTATTGATCCCCAAATCTAATGGGCACCAGTTCATGTTAGGGTGCAACTAAATACCAAGTTTGATTAAATTTCATTCATTGGTTCCTGAGATACAGCGTCCACAAAAAAATGATACAGACAGACAGACACACAGACAGACAGACAGACAGACACACAGACAGACATTTTTTAAAAACTATCAATTCGTGTTCAGGACATCCCAAAAGGTGTAGATCCGTCAAAAAACGGAGGTCGAAAATTTTCGCGAATCCAATACTTTCTCTATATTACATATAGAAGAAAGTAAAAAGAGATTTCTTCCACTGTGTCCTTCCTTTTTACTTTCTTCTATATGTAATATAGAGAAAGTATTGGATTCGCGAAAATTTTCGACCTCCGTTTTTTGACGGATCTACACGTTTTGGGATGTCCTGAACACGAATTGATAGTTTTTAGAAAATGTCTGTCTGTGTGTCTGTCTGTCTGTCTGTCTGTGTGTCTGTCTGTCTGTATCATTTTTTTGTGGACGCTGTATCTCACGAACATATGAATGAAATTTAACCAAACTTGGTATTTAGTTGCACCCTAACATGAACTGGTGCCCATTAGATTTGGGGATCAATAGCTCAACAGGTGGCGCTGTAATCGCATTTTATGCAAATTTTTAACATGGCAGCATAGGACAAAATTCCGTATAAATGGGCATAATGAGAGTTATTTTAAACTTGTGATTGTAAAATTAATTTGAATTATTGATGATAGTAGTAGTTAACTAGGAAAAAAAATTTGTGCATGGGGGGGCATCGGTTCCCCCCCTGGGGGGGAAGTACCCCCCCGGGGGGGTTAAATTTTGAAGATGGGTATCATTCGAAAGATCTCGTCAATACCTTTAAAACGAATGGTTGAACCATAAATCTGTGATAATTTAAAACAAAGTTATCGATTTTTTTTACTTTTAACCAAAAAAAAAAAAAAAACTTAGAAAAAAAATTCGATTTTTTTTTTTTTTTTTTTTTTTTTTTTTTATTGTTAGTGATTCAATATGTATTAATTTTCACAAAAAAAAAAAAAAAAAAAAAAAAAAAGGAAAAAAAAAAAATTTTTTTTTTTTTTTAATATTGTTACTGATTGAATATGTATAGGAAAATATAGAAGAAAGTCTTGTGGTGGCCACAACATACTAGTTACTTTCTTCTATATGTAATATAGAGAAAGTATTGGATTCGCGAAAATTTTCGACCTCCGTTTTTTGACGGATCTACACGTTTTGGGATGTCCTGAACACGAATTGATAGTTTTTAGAAAATGTCTGTCTGTGTGTCTGTCTGTCTGTCTGTCTGTCTGTCTGTGTGTCTGTCTGTCTGTATCATTTTTTTGTGGACGCTGTATCTCACGAACATATGAATGAAATTTAACCAAACTTGGTATTTAGTTGCACCCTGACATGAACTGGTGCCCATTAGATTTGGGGATCAATAGCTCAACAGGTGGCGCTGTAATCGCATTTTATGCAAATTTTTAACATGGCAGCATAGGACAAAATTCCGTATAAATGGGCATAATGAGAGTTATTTTAAACTTGTGATTGTAAAATTAATTTGAATTATTGATGATAGTAGTAGTTAACTAGGAAAAAAAAATTGTGCATGGGGGGGCATCGGTTCCCCCCCCCTGGGGGGGGAAGTACCCCCCGGGGGGGTTAAATTTTGAAGATGGGTATCATTCGAAAGATCTCGTCAATACCTTTAAAACGAATGGTTGAACCATAAATATGTGATAATTTAAAACAAAGTTATCGATTTTTGTTACTTTTAACAAAAAAAAAAAAAAAAAAAGAAAAAAAATTCGATTTTTTTTTTTTTTTTTTAATTATTGTTAGTGATTGAATATGTATTAATTTTCACAAAAAAAAAAGAAAAAAAAAAAAAAAGAAAAAAAAATCTTTTTTTTTTTTTTTTTTTATTGTTACTGATTGAATATGTATAGGAAAATATAGAAGAAAGTCTTGTGGTGGCCACAACATACTAGTTTTACTTTCTTCTATATGTAATATAGAGAAAGTATTGGATTCGCGAAAATTTTCGAAGTCCACTTTTTGATGGATTTAAATGTTTTGAGATATGGAGAACAAGAATTAATAGTTTTTAGAAAATGTCTGTCTGTCTGTCTGTCTGTCTGTCTGTCTGTATCATTTTTTTGTGGACGCTGTATCTCACGAACCAATGAATGAAATTTAACCAAACTTGGTATTTAGTTGCACCCTGACATAAACTGGTGTTGATTAGATTTTGGGATCAATCGCTCAATAGGTGGCGTTGTGATCGCATTTTATGCAAATTTTTAACATGGCAGCATAGGACAAAATTCCGTATAAATGGGCATAAAGAGAGTTATTTTGCACTTGTGACTGTAAAATTAATATGAATTATTGATAATAGTAGTAGTTAGCTAGAAAAAAAATTTGTGCATGGGGGGGCAACGGTTCCCCCCCCTGGGGGGGAAAATCCCCCCCCGGGGAAGTAAATTTTCAAGATGGGTATCTTTCGAAAGGTCTCGTTGATAATAGTAATAGTTAACTAGGAAAAAATTTTTGTGCATGTGGGGGCATCGGTTCCCCCCCCACCGGGGGGGGGAAGTTCCCACCCGGGGGCAAAGTTTCAAGATGGGTATCTTTCGAAAGATCTTGTCAATACCTTTAAAACGAATGGTTGAACGATAAATCTGTGATAATTTAAACCAAAGTTATCGATTTTTTTTACTTTTAACAAAAAAAAACAGAAAAATATCGCAATTTTTTTTTTTTTTTTTTTTTTTTTTTTTTTTTTTTAACGAAATGTAACCAAACTTGGTATTTAGTTTGTCCCCGACATTAACTGGTGCTGATTATGTTTGGGGATCAAAAGCTCAACAGGTGCGCTGTGATAGCATTTTATCTAAATTTTTAACATGGCAGCATAGGACAAAAATTCGTATAAATGTGCATAATTAGAGTTGTTTTAAACTTGTGATTGTAAAATTAATATGAATTATTGATAATAGTAGTATGTAACTAGGAAAAAAATGGGGAAATACCCCCCCAGGGGGGGTAAATTTTCACATTGGGTATCTTTCGAAAGATCAGGTTGATAATAGTAGTAGTTAACTAGGAAAAAATTTTTGTGCATCTGGGGGTATCGGTTCCCCCCCTGGGGGGGAAGTACCCCCCCGGGGGGGTTAAATTTTGAAGATGGGTATCATTCGAAAGATCTCGTCAATACCTTTAAAACGAATGGTTGAACCATAAATCTGTGATAATTTAAAACAAAGTTATCGATTTTTTTTACTTTTAACAAAAAAAAAAAAAAAAAAAAAACTTAGAAAAAAAATTCGATTTTTTTTTTTTTTTTTTTTTTTTATTATTGTTAGTGATTCAATATGTATTAATTTTCACAAAAAAAAAAAAAAAAAAAAAAAAAAAGGAAAAAAAAAAAATTTTTTTTTTTTTTTTTAATATTGTTACTGATTGAATATGTATAGGAAAATATAGAAGAAAGTCTTGTGGTGGCCACAACATACTAGTTACTTTCTTCTATATGTAATATAGAGAAAGTATTGGATTCGCGAAAATTTTCGATCTCCGTTTTTTGACGGATCTACACGTTTTGGGATGTCCTGAACACGAATTGATAGTTTTTAGAAAATGTCTGTCTGTGTGTCTGTCTGTCTGTCTGTCTGTCTGTGTGTCTGTCTGTCTGTATCATTTTTTTGTGGACGCTGTATCTCACGAACATATGAATGAAATTTAACCAAACTTGGTATTTAGTTGCACCCTGACATGAACTGGTGCCCATTAGATTTGGGGATCAATAGCTCAACAGGTGGCGCTGTAATCGCATTTTATGCAAATTTTTAACATGGCAGCATAGGACAAAATTCCGTATAAATGGGCATAATGAGAGTTATTTTAAACTTGTGATTGTAAAATTAATTTGAATTATTGATGATAGTAGTAGTTAACTAGGAAAAAAAAATTGTGCATGGGGGGGCATCGGTTCCCCCCCCTGGGGGGGGAAGTACCCCCCCGGGGGGGTTAAATTTTGAAGATGGGTATCATTCGAAAGATCTCGTCAATACCTTTAAAACGAATGGTTGAACCATAAATATGTGATAATTTAAAACAAAGTTATCGATTTTTTTTACTTTTAACAAAAAAAAAAAAAAAAAAAAAAGAAAAAAAATTCGATTTTTTTTTTTTTTTTTAATTATTGTTAGTGATTGAATATGTATTAATTTTCACAAAAAAAAAAGAAAAAAAAAAAAAAAAAGAAAAAAAAATCTTTTTTTTTTTTTTTTTTTTATTGTTACTGATTGAATATGTATAGGAAAATATAGAAGAAAGTCTTGTGGTGGCCACAACATACTAGTTTTACTTTCTTCTATATGTAATATAGAGAAAGTATTGGATTCGCGAAAATTTTCGAAGTCCACTTTTTGATGGATTTAAATGTTTTGAGATATGGAGAACAAGAATTAATAGTTTTTAGAAAATGTCTGTCTGTCTGTCTGTCTGTATCATTTTTTTGTGGACGCTGTATCTCACGAACCAATGAATGAAATTTAACCAAACTTGGTATTTAGTTGCACCCTGACATAAACTGGTGCTGATTAGATTTTGGGATCAATCGCTCAATAGGTGGCGTTGTGATCGCATTTTATGCAAATTTTTAACATGGCAGCATAGGACAAAATTCCGTATAAATGGGCATAAAGAGAGTTATTATGCACTTGTGATTGTAAAATTAATATGAATTATTGATAATAGTAGTAGTTAGCTAGAAAAAAAATTTGTGCATGGGGGGGCAACGGTTCCCCCCCCTGGGGGGGAAAATCCCCCCCCGGGGAAGTAAATTTTCAAGATGGGTATCTTTCGAAAGGTCTCGTTGATAATAGTAATAGTTAACTAGGAAAAAATTTTTGTGCATGTGGGGGCATCGGTTCCCCCCCCACCGGGGGGGGGGAAGTTCCCACCCGGGGGCAAAGTTTCAAGATGGGTATCTTTCGAAAGATCTTGTCAATACCTTTAAAACGAATGGTTGAACGATAAATCTGTGATAATTTAAACCAAAGTTATCGATTTTTTTTACTTTTAACAAAAAAAAACAGAAAAATATCGCAATTTTTTTTTTTTTTTTTTTTTTTTTAACGAAATGTAACCAAACTTGGTATTTAGTTTGTCCCCGACATTAACTGGTGCTGATTATGTTTGGGGATCAAAAGCTCAACAGGTGCGCTGTGATAGCATTTTATCTAAATTTTTAACATGGCAGCATAGGACAAAAATTCGTATAAATGTGCATAATTAGAGTTGTTTTAAACTTGTGATTGTAAAATTAATATGAATTATTGATAATAGTAGTATGTAACTAGGAAAAAAATGGGGAAATACCCCCCCCAGGGGGGGTAAATTTTCACATTGGGTATCTTTCGAAAGATCAGGTTGATAATAGTAGTAGTTAACTAGGAAAAAATTTTTGTGCATCTGGGGGTATCGGTAAAATTAATATGAATTATTGATAATAGTAGTAGTTAACTAGGAAAAAAAAATTGTGCATGGGGGGGCATCGGTTCCCCCCCTGGGGGGGAAGTTCCCACCCGAGGGGGCAAAGTTTCAAGATGGGTATCTTTAGAAAGATCTCGTCAATACCTTTAAAACGAATGGTTGAACGATAAATCTGTGATAATTTAAACCAAAGTTATCGATTTTTTTTACTTTTAACATTTTTTTTTTTTTTTTTAACGAAATTTAACTAAACTTGGTATTTAGTTTGTCCCCGACATTAACTGGTGCTGATTATGTTTGGGGATCAATAGCTCAGCAGCTGGCGCTGTGATAGCATTTTATCTAAATTTTTAACATGGCAGCATAGGACAAAAATTCGTATAAATGTGCATAATAAGAGTTGTTTTAAACTTGTGATTGTAAAATTAATATGAATTATTGATAATAGTAGTATGTAACTAGGAAAAAAAATTTCTGCATGGGGGCATCGCTTCCCCCCCTGGGGGGGAAGTACCCCCTCCCCCCCCGGGGGGATAAATTTTCAAGATGGGTATCTTTCGAAAGGTCTCGTCAATACCTTTAAAACGAATGGTTGAACTATAAATCTGTGATAATTTAAAACAAAGTTATCGATTTTTTTCACTTTTAACAAAAAAAAAAAAAAAAAAAAAAATCGTACTTTTCTTTTTTTTTTTTTTTTTTAAATATTGTTACTGATTGAATATGTATAGGTAAATATAGAAGAAAGTCTTGTGGTGGCCACAACATACTAGTTTTTTTTATGGACCTGGAGGAAATAGGAAGTATCCAGGTAGGCAACTTTCAAATTTCAAAAAGGAAAATGTTCTTTATTAATTCGTTTAAAATGCATCTCAAAATAAACACTTTTAAAAATATGTTTTTCTTAGGGTTTTTTTTTTTTTTTTTTTTTTTTTTTTCTTTTTAGATATTGTATTTCCTCAAACATTTCACAAAATTTCAAATCCTCTGACATATATGTCGGGAACAAGTCATAATTTCTTAAGACTGTAAAAAACATATTCCATCATTCTAAGTGGCAACCCCATTTGATTTTTAAAACAATTGGAGCGACGTGGACATAGAAGGAACCTAAGAGCACAAACTTTTAAAAGTTCAAATTGTAAAGATAAGTTCACTGAAATATTTTTTTAGAGACCAAAATAAATTTTCAGCTTTTTTTTTTTTTTTTTTTTTTTTTTTACAATTTTCAAAAATTGCTTTAGATGTGGGAAGAACGTGAGACTAGAGCAAAACTTTTATCATCTTAAAATGTATCATAAAATATTTTTTTTTTTAATTATGGTTTTTAGAAAACCTTTCAAAGTGCTAACAATCTCCTAAAATTTAAAATTTCAAAGTTAGCACTTTAATTACACCATGTACCTGCAAAGAACAATATGTATCAAATCAAGTGAGGTCCTCGACAGATTCATTGAATGTGTGTTTTATAGTTTTCAGAAACTCCGATGTAATCTCGAAATACAGAAATGAGGCTGGGGGCTGTTTGCAGTATATTTAATCAGATATTAAAAAATGGTATGACAAATCATATTTTTAAAAATGTTTGTTTTAAGAAGACCTATCCAACGAACTAACATAGAACCCCTCCCCGTTTGAAATTTCAAGGTTGCCCCTTGGATGCACCCTATTTTTCGTTGCTCCTTTTTTTTTTTTTTTTTAACCAAATGAAATCTCTATCAGATTGGTTAAGTGCTTTTTCACAGTTTTCAGAATTTCCAGTCTTTTCAAGATACATCGCACAGAAGGGGAGGGAAAGGCTTTAAATGAAATTTGTAATCTGTCATAACTTCCTAAAAAAGCATAGTAGGACAAGACGATGTATGACTAAAAGATTTTCTTTAAAAAAAATTTCCGTTGAGCGAACAAAAATCACCCTTTCCTATTTGAAAATTTCAATTATGCTCCCTCTGTCCCCCCAATTCTATTTTTACTTTCTCTTACCCATATATATGATAGAAGAAAGTATTGTTTCGGGTCAAATTTTCGAAATTGAATTTTTGTTATATTTACATGTTTTGAGGTCCCCTAAATCCGAAAAACATGTTTTTAGAGGTTGGTATGTGTGTGTCTGTGTGTGTGTCTCTGTGTCTTTCTGTGTATATGTTATCAACATACCTCAAAAATAAATAACAGCAAAAAGTCCAAACTCGGTATTCTAAATCTGTATCATATAGAGATGCAACACTAACCTTTTCGTTGAGATCAAGCAAATGATTCGCATACAGGGACATCCAAGAGAATTCAAATACATTACACCTATGGAGGAAAGTGCAGGTAAGTAGAGTTTAACATCTATAGACTGCACTAAACCAAATGAAATGAGTATATACATTTATAGACATAAAATCATATTTCGTGTAGAATATGGTATGAAAATCATTAAAGATTCGTTTACAGGCCTACCCAAAAGAGCTAGAATATAGTGGGATAATACTTGGAAATTCATGGAAGTCCATTTCAGGCTGTGCTATATGTTATTAATATAAGATTATATTTAAGTGTACAATGTAATGTGCACATAATTTTTGAAGATGTAGAGGACTACCAAAAATTAAACGAAAATATTCTTTTTTATTGTATTATATTGGTGGAATTACTTCACGATAATATTTTACTATGTTTAAAAAAAAACGTTTAGAAATTAAATGTAATTTCTCATACCCATGTGATAAATAAAGTATTTTTTAAACTAAATAATTATCCTTTTTTGTATATTTACACGTTTTGAGATTCCTTGAATATTGAAGGGACAGTAGAGAGAGGAGAAGATTTTAAATTATAAATTAAGTGGTCCGTGGGCCATTAAATTTTGACTTTAGTGGACCGTTGGATTTTAAATTATAAATTTGGTCATCCGGGATGTCGAAACGGCTGGCGACAGCTGTTTTAGATAATCATCCTCTACAATGAAAAAAAAAATAATAATAATACCTTTCTTTATGGATACACATTTGTATTTGCACCTTACTGGTTAGGACTCTATTCTACTTTATAATGAATGGAATCTGAAACGATGACAAAAACCTAAATATGCCTTACAGAAAAGTAGAACATATTTCTCGAATTCTATTCTGTACAGCTACACAATTCCGGGTTTTATTTCGAGTTAATTGATCCTTTGAGCAGGAAAACTTACCCAATTCCTTAAAAAGTTGTGCACCTCCGTATAATAATATACGAAGAAATGTCACTGTTTTAAGAGAGTAATTTTCATTAAGTCGGTCACATATTCGACATTATACTAGCTTTTTTTATCAGCTCGAAATAAAGTAAACTTGACTCATCAGAGAAAACCAGTTCAGTCTAATATAATTAATTGATATATTTTTTTTAATTTTCGGTCAACTGAAGTATTGTTTTTTCTAAATGTTTTCCTCAATAATGGCTTTTTTCGCAGATCTCCTGTTTTTTAACCTTCTTTGTTTAGTTATTTTCTCGTTGTTTTTGAAGAAAGTATTTTTGCTATACACTTTTTTTTTTTTTTTTTTTTTTTTTTTTTTAAGTTATGAACATAATACAAATCGGTTTTTTTAACCTTCTTTGTTTAGTTATTTTCTCGTTGTTTTTGAAGAAAGTATTTTGCTATACACTTTTTTTTTTTTTTAAGTTATGAACATAATACAAATCGGCTTTTTTAAACAATTGCTTTTTAACTTGTGGGCAACTTACTTGGTGGAGGAACGTGGCCACTTCAAGCCAAATTTTCAGCTTAAACAGCCAAAAAATTTTATGTCTTGCTAAAAATCATCTCCCGAATATTTTTTTAACATTTAATAATTATTCCATCTGATGTATTAAAATATTTTTTTTTTCATTCTAAAATTAATACTTTTTGTAGGATCGTTAATTGCCTTACCTTTGCCATTTTTGAAATATTTTCCGCAATTACAATTTTCCTCACCATTTATCTTGTTTTTGTCTTGTTCCGGGCTTAATCCTAAAGTTTACATGGTGGACGACGTAATAAAATCTATTCGAAAATTTGTTTTTTAAATGATAAAATTGGTGGTTGCAGAAAGAGAGAAAAAAAAAATGTCGAAGTACGGCTCTTTTTTTTTTTTTTTTTTTTTTTTTTTTCCTTTAGTGTAATATTTATACTAAATATTTCCAACTAATTGTAATTAAATAAGATAAATTATACTTACTGATACTATGCAAGTACCGCGATTTCTTGTATTTTCGAGATTCATCTACATCAAGGTAGGGTTACACTGACTTTTTTCCCTGTATACCCGGTTATAGCGAATGCTGCGGAACAAAGTTTTGTGTGTTTCGAGATTCATGTACAGCAAGTCAGAGGCACCTAGTATTTATTTATTTATTTATTTATTTATTTATTTTGTCGTGTGCGTGGAGTGTACATACATTCGTGATAGTGATAGCTGCAGAACTGAGTTTTGTGCGTTTTGTGATTCATGCACAGCAAGTAACGGTACCCAGTTATGCTTTTTTTTTTCTCCGTGTGCTCGAAGCATACACACATGCGTGATAATGATTCCTGCGACACGGATTTTCCTGAATATTTAAGATTCAATATCAGCGAGGCAATGCCACCTAGAGATTTTTTTTTTTTTTTTTTATGTGCGTTAAGCACATAAAAAATATATGCGTTATATACATGCAATTATATACATGCGTTATAATAATTGCTGTGGATCCGAGTTTTAAGCATTTTGAGATTCATGCACAGCCCGTGATATATATATATATATATATATATTTTTTTTTTTTTTTTTTTTTTTTTTATCATGTGCGCGAAGCACACATACATTCGTGTATGTAAATGCGACTGAAATGAGTTTTTTACTTTTTGAGATTCATGCACAGACAAGTTTCTCAACTCAAATTTACTGTTACATGTAAGTACCGTTGTACTGTATAGTGACCATGATCAGTCCATATTTTGAAATCGTTTTTCAGAATTTTGAAAAAAAGTAGAATGGAAATTATTTATCATAATTATTACCGTTTGTGTCCTCATTTATTTAGCATAAACTATATCTCTGTAAGTGGGTAATTGTAACAGTTATTATACTAATATATTATGAAGGTACTCTAATATGGTCACTATATTGTACTGGCATTGTACACTACCTTTGGTACATGTAATAATGTAACAATAAATAAAAAATATTATAAACAATAACCAATCATAAATTTAATGTATCATTTATATTTATATTTAAAATTTAATGCTAAATAAATTTTATGGGGACTTCGTTTGGTTTAAAGAGAAAAAAAAATTTACCTAAAGGAAATAGGAGATATCCAAGTAGGCAACGTTCTAATTTCAAACATTAATTCGTTGAAAATTCATCTCAAAGCAAACATTTTTAAAAATATGTTTGTTTGTTTTTTTTTTTTTTTTTTTTTTTTTAGATATTGTATTTCATCAAATATTTCATAAAATTTCAAATCCTCTGCCATATATTTCGGGAGCAAGTCATAATTTCTTAAAACTGTAAAAAACATATTCCATCGTTCTAACTGGCAACCTCAATTGATTTTTAAAACAATTGGAGCTACGTGGACATAGGAGGAACCTAAGAGCACAAACTTTTTAAAGTTCAAATTGTAAAGGGGCTGTAAGTTCACTGAAAGATCTTTTTAGAGACCAAAATAAAGTTTGAGCTTTTTTTTACAATTTTCAAAAATTGCCAGGACTTCTTTAGATGTGGGAAGAGGATGAGACTTTTAGTGCAAAACTTTTATCATCTTAAAATGTATCATAAAATATTTTTTTTTTAATTATTGTTTTTAGAAAACCTTTCAAAGAGCTAACAATCTCCTAAATTTTAAAATTTCAAAGTTAGCACCTTAATTACACTATGTACCTGCAAAGAACAATTTGTATCAAATCAAGTGAGGTCCTCGACAGATTCATTGAATGTGTGTTTTATAGTTTTCAGAAACTTCGATGTGATCTCAAAATACAGAAATGAGGCTGGGGCTGTTTGCAGTATATTTAATCAGATATTAAAAAATGGTATGACAAAACATATTTTTTAAAATGTTTGTTTTAAGAAGACCTATCCAACGAACTAACAAAGAACCCCTCCCCGTCTGAAATTTCAAGGTTGCCCCCTGGATGCACCCTATTTTTCCTTGCTCCTTTTTTTTTTTTTTTTTTTTTTTTTTTTAAACCAAATGATATCTCTATCAGATTGGTTAAACACTTTTTCACAGTTTTCAGAATTTCCAGTCTTTTCAAGGGAGGGGGAGGACTTTAAATGAAAACTGTAATCTGGCATAACTTCCTAGAAAAGCGTAGCAGGACAAATCGCTGTATGACTAAAAGATTTTCTTTAAAAAAATTTTCCATTTAACGAACAAAAATCCCCCTTTCCTATTTGAAAATTTAAATTTTGTTCCCTGTGTCCCCCCAATTCTATTTTTACTTTCTCTTACCCATATATATGATAGAAGAAAGCATTGTTTTTGAGTCAAATTTTCGAATTGAATTTTTGTTATATTTACATGTTTTGAGGTCCCCTAAATCCGAAAAATATGTTTTTAGAGGTTGGTATGTGTGTCTCTGTGTGTGCGTCTCTGTGTCTTTCTGTGTATATGTTATCAACATATCTCAAAAATATCTACAATCATAAATTTAATGTATCATTTATATTAATATTTAAAATTTAATGATCGTTGGCAATTATTCCGTGACATGCGGATGTACGTAAGTACCCATAAAAATACGCTTGAAAAAAATTTCCTATAACATCTTTCGTTTTCTGCTACTTTAAGAGGAAGTATTCAAATTCGTAACGGGGGTTTCAGGTAGCATGAGGCGTTTACATGTCCGAGCGTAGTTGGTACTTTTTTTTAAATGGGGGTGTGGGGGAGTACGCGAGCGCAGTTGGTAGTCACCCCACAAAATGCAAAAAATTCGCAACAGTTGCTTAGGGTCAGAATAAAACATGACCCTTCGTCAGGTGAACAAGTAGGCACGTACAATGCAAACAAAGTATTTTTTTTTTTTTTCAGCACTCGGACCTACTTTACTTCTTCTTTTGTCGCTGCTATTTTTGAATTTATTGCGAAATTTTTGTTTTGTTCGATTATACAGTAAAAATTGTTTTCACAAAAACATGGAATCTACATTTTTGTACAGAAATGTTCGATAAACATGCTGCAACAAACCGTTATAGACTCAAAAACTATACATGGCAACTTTATCATACTTAGCTAAGATATACATCAGATAATTGTGATACGCAGTATGTAACAATTTTTTGATTATGACATTTGCTTAAAATCTTTTTTCGATTTTTTTTAAGTAAACGTACGCTGCGTTTAGATTATTTTTGCTCTTAAATTCATACATCTTGAAAAATACGTGAAACAATTCTCTGAAAATTTCGTATGACACAGACAAAGATATTTCACTTAATTTACTATACATTTTATCAAGATATTTTAGTTAGATGATTTTGTATGATTTTATTTGTTCTAAATTCCTTTATTTAGTTCCTCCTTTTACCTAAATTCCTTTTTAATGAAGAGTTAGGTTTGCTTCTTCATCCACTCATCTTAATAAACAGGAGGAAATTTAAATTGTACCTCCAAGTCATAAAGCTGTCAAAATAGAAATTGGTGATATCCTAGAAAAACGAAGAGTGTGAAACAAGGGGTATTCTTTTAAGATGATAATGATAGTTTAAGGAAGCGTAAATTTCGCGTCTTGCTTAGTAAAGTATTATTGATATTATTTATATTATTGAAAGAGTGATGTAGGGTAGTATAGGGGTTAAGGTCGGTTCACAAACCGTGGATTCCTCCGTGGAGATATATTCTCCTCCTTTGGGTCTTTGTAAGGGGTCTTAGCCTATATTACCCGAGTTTTGAAGGTAAATCGGCTAATCGATAAGCTCAAACTGATATCGAACCCGCCACTTTCCATCAATCAGCTACAAGAGCAGAACCTTTCAGCCACCGCATTCAAACGAAGATAATTGCTATTAAACATGAAAGAGGAAAGAAAATTTGATCAAATTTAATATTATTTTGCGATACCGTATATGCATATATAGTTACATTATATTCATTAAAAATTAAATAATTATGGCCAGATAGAAACAGTAGTTGTGAAATCTAATAATTAAAATAGCAAATCAATATTAAATTTTTGCATGAGTATTTTTATTTATGGATATCTAGAGAGTATGAGGATGAAACCTACGTAGAGTTTGATTACCTGGGAGAGTCCGGGGCGAAGTCCGGGGTTAGTGGGAAAACGAGCTGTGGGTGGAAGTCCCAAGTTTTGCAACAGAAGATAATCGTACTTAATGAACAGAAATACAGGTTATTTTTGGATTCAGTATAAACTCAAATATACAGGCAATAATGATCAGGCAGGGTTTGAGACCGATCTAATAAAAGAGTTTCACCAAATAGAATTGTGGAAAAAAGGAGTGAATAATTTTAAAAAAAAAGTGCTTCTTTTATGAGAGAGACAAAGATTATGAATTCTAAAGTTATAAATCGTGCAGATTGTTCTTGTAGAGCCCATTCATTTAGATGGACGTTCTAGAAATATTAGCTTACAAATATTCTATGAAAAAAGCAAATTGGCTAAAAATTTCTGAACCCATAGATACTAAAAGAATAATAAAAATCGTTGAACAAAAGTAATTTAATCAGAAATGGAAAGAGATACTAATGTTTTAGAAAATACTAGAATCAAAATGTCTCCAACTGGCGTAATAATGTTAATATTTGGAATAATGTACAGCATTAATATTTCTACCATGTATTAAAAACTTCTAGAAGCGATAAAAATCTATATTAATTTTAATCAGTATAATAAATTAGGTATATTCTTAAAAGATTATTCTCTTAATGTATGCCAGCCACAAATTCTCTTAACTGCAAATGCATTTTTACGAATCATTTATTTTCATAATTCAGCGTAAAGCGCATCCATCGAGGATAACAGTTTTATCATTTTGTGTAATATTGTTCTAATACATCAAGAAGCTTTTACATACAACTGAGATTTCAGATTTTGCATTTCGTTCTTCATAGAATAAAAGAAAGGAAAAGTGAACATTCATTATGCTAATTGTTTTTAGTGTTCCCCTTGTCAAGTTTCTAGATATCACTGTTAAACTTTCCTGTTCTGCAAATAAAAATACCCATGCAATGCAAATAAATCCAACAATATCCCAGTATGTATTTAAGATTCTCTTGTAAACTTGAAAGGAAAGCTTGAATTATCATGTTTCATACTTTTCTTTCAAAAGTAAGTCAAACTGCGCGAACAAAAATTCCAATCAACAATTTTGTGATAAATATCATTGAAAGGCAAGTTCCAGTTATAATTATTACGACATATTTGATATGTCATCCAAAGAAAAAGAAAGATTAACTAAAATTTATTCTGTTTTCAACACATGTTTACGCGCAATTTTAGAATGACTGAATATATGTCTTAAACGATTTCTTTAACGTATTAGATTACTCAAAATGACGATATAACACATATGTCTACAACACATACGTCTATAACACATACGTCTATAATAATACGTCTGTAATACATACGTCTTAAATAAATGATTAATGTTACTTTAAACAACGTGCACAATCTTGACATGATGTAACAGGAAAATTGTAAAATAAAAAATTTTGAATATTTTACTATTATTATTGCTGTTGTTGTTATTGGTATTATTTAACACTGATTACCATTTAAACATAATATTAATTGATAGATTAATATTATCGAAAATTTAAAATCATTACATTACTTAATCATTACATTACTTAATATAAATTAAATATATATATGCGTGTGTTTGTGTGTGAGAGAGAGATTATTAGTTTGAAAAAATAAACCAAAATACTATTTTTTTTTTTTTTTTTCAATTTGTGAATGAAAAAAAATGAAATGAAATTTCCTACAAAATGTATAAAATTTAAGAAAAAAAAATCTTCTTCTTCTTATTATTATTATTATTATTATTTATTACTTTTTTCTATATGTAATATAGAGAAAGTATTGGATTCGTGAAAATTTTCGACCTCCATTTTTTGATGGATTTACACGTTTTGGGATGTCCTGAACACGAATTGATAGTTTTTAGAAAACGTCTGTCTGTCTGTGTGTATCCCTTTTTTGTGGACGCTGTATCTCACGAGCCAATGAATGAAATTTAACTAAACTTGGTATTTAGTTGTACCCTGACATAAACTGGTGCTTATTAGATTTAGGGACCAATCGCTCAACCGGTGGTGCTGTGATCGCATATTTTCTAAATTTTTAACATGGCAGTATAGGAGAAAATTTCGTATAAATGCACATAATGAGAGTTATTTTCAACTTGTGATTGTAAAATTAATATGAATTATTTATAATAGTAGTAGTTAACAAGGAAAAAAATTCTGTGCATGTGGGAGCAACGCTTCCCTCCCTGAGGGGGAAGTACCCCCCTCCCCGGGTGGTAAATTTTCAACATGGGTATCTTTCGAAAGGTCTCGTCAATAACTTTAAAACGAATGGTTGAACTATAAATCTGTGATGATTTAAAACAGTGTTATCGATTTTTTTTTTACTTTTAACAAAAAAAAAAAAAAAAAAAAAACTTAGAAAAAAAAATCGTTTTTTTTTTTTTTTTTTTTTTTGTATATATTGTTATTGAGTGAATTTGTATAGGAAAATATAGAAGAAAGTCTTGTGGTGGCCACAACATACTAGTTTTTATTTATTTTTAAATTTTGTTTTTGTTTTTATCCTTTATTCCTTTATTAATTTTTACTTTTATTTAATTTTTTTGTTCATTAATCTTTATTTATTTATTGTTTATTTACATTTATTTTGCTGTTTTTTCGTCTCTACTCTCATTTCACAGTATAAGAGCTAAAAATTTCATTTTAAAACAAGTGTAAAGAAGAGGAAAAGTAGTAAAAAATGATTAGCAGTTTAAGAAATTCTCCTATTTTCCAATTTAAACTATCACCCTAGAGGAGGTGAGGGTTATCGAACTGTTTAAATTAAAACTTTAGTTAATTATAATAGAAACTTTACTTTTATTTGTTACTCCAGAGAGTCACCATTCAGAGTTTTACATTTCTCACAGCGAATCATCACCTTTTAAAAGCATTTATTATACAATAGGACAGAAGACAGTTACTTCAATATACAATTTCCTTAAATCAATATTAATAGTTGTAATTTAGTATACTATGTACAATTAATATGTATAATAGGAATCAATTAATATGTATAACGAAGGATCAATTAATATGTAAATATCAATTAATATGTATAATGAATTTCAGCCAGATATCTAGGTTATTTCTCAGTAATACTCAAAACTTTTCGATACCCTTCGCTGGATGACTATATAATGTGAATGGGGGTTAGTTCAATCTACGGCTTTCTGAAAATCAGAAAGAACAACACTGATATCTGTAATTTAAAATATTATGTGCGTAAAGATTAATTAATATAAGAATAGATTTTATCCAGATATCTATGTTATTTCTTAGTAATACTTAAAATTTTACAATACTCTTACGTAAAATTTATATTGGGGTGTTCGGAAAGTAATTTCGTTTTTTCCTTCGAAAATGAAAGACGATTTTCTTATATTGTATAAATATTTTAATGAATTATATATTCTCTACTCTGATCGGTTTCTTAGCGATCTCACGAGTTGTTATTTGGCAGTTTTTCATAAATCAATACTTTATTTTGTCTTCATTAGCACAAACTGGTTTTCTAGAACGTTATGAATCTTCAACTCAAAATTGCCAGAACAAAATTTGGTAAACCAGTTTTGACAATAGCGTTCTTTGAATAAAATTTCTGTGCACACATCGTATACTTTTTTTCCTTGTTTGAATAGTATTTTCGCATTTTTGATAGCAAAAACAAAATATGCCGAAAATGTCGCTTCTGATTTTCTTTATTTGATAGGGCACCAATCAAAAACTATTGAGCAGAATAAAACGACCTTTTTCACAAGCAAGCCTTGCTATATCAGCTGTCACAATATGTAATGGCAATGCAACTTAAATGTGAAGAAGGTGTGAAAAAAATACAATTAAGTCCTCTGCTGAGAAAAACGAAATGACTTTTCGAACAACCCAATAGCTAAAATTTAGTAATATAGGGTAACTCTAGGATAGATGGTCATAAAAGAGAAATGGCCAGTCTAAATATTTCCAAAACTTGACATAGATGGCAGTATAACTTTTTTTCGTAAGAAACAGTTCAACGAGTCCATTCACTGTGACGTGCATTTGTGTTTTCCGTTATAAATAGGAAGGCACAACGAGTGGCCCAGCGGTTCTGCGTTTAAAGCTGGTAAATGGGAAGTGATTGTTTGATCACAGATCACGTTCGTCAACCTAGCCGATCGGAGTTTTCCATGGTTTTCCCCGAAACTCATATAAATGCGGGCTAAGACACTTTAGAAATAGCCCCACGGAAGGCATTCAACTTGTAGGCCTGGGACCTCAGTTTAGTCAATTGGCTTTAAGCCCCACAACAACAACAGTATAAAAAGGAAGTGAAATTTTAATGTTTATTTAATTTAGTAGTTAAATATTATTGTTCAGTTAGGTACCAGAATGTTTTGAAATACGTTCGGTACATTTTTTTTCCCACTGTACGGACTTTTAAAGCACGTATATAATTAAATCATTGCTTCTGAGCCTAAAACAAAGGCGTACAATGGTGGCGTGACACTTTAACTTGGGTAGATATCTGTCCTTCAATTTCAGGAGAGATGACCACCTTTCAAATCGAGGAGAGATGACCATCTTTAAAACATCAAACATTCATGATGTATCATCGACAACAAAAATACTTAATGATATTGCACTAGTTCCTGGTGTAGTCACAACAAAAACAGTTATAAAACGTACCAAACATGTAGCTATGGCTTTGACATCAACAGAAAATATTAAAAAATGTCAGAAATCTTCATTCTATAAACAGATAAAAATGATAAAAAAGTTTAAAACCGTGAAAATATCTAAAATAAACGTAAAAAAAATAAATAATAATAATAATAATAATAAATGAAATAAATAAATAAAACACGACACTTTCAACAACAAAGAAGATGAAATACATTTGAAATTATCAGATTCTACAGATTCCAAGGGAATCGAACTTGATGAGTATCACTGTGTTGGTTGTAGAGAAGAATACAATATCACAAGCAAAATGAATAACTGGGTAAAATGCATGAGGTACTTGAAATGGTTCCATGAAACTTGTACCAACTATCAAGACTTTCGCCGAAAATGTGGTAAATACTTTGGAAAAGTGAAGGATTGAAATTATAATTCAAATTTTGTTTATTCGAATTTTATTTTCTCATTTTCCGTGATTATATTTTTCATGATTAACTATGTGAAATGTGATATTTTTTGCTATTTTAACTCCGCTTTTTCTTTCTTGCACTGGATGACCATCTCTCCACGGCTTAAAGGAAAGAAGGTCATCTGCCACTTAAATTTCAAACTATGTTTCCCACGCTTTGTTCTCAATATTTAATTTTTTTGCCCAAAATTTGATGAGTATATGTATATGAATTTTAAATATGCATAACCATTTTTCGTATTTGCATTCTAAAAAATTTTATTTTGAACACTATTGCTATATATCTTTGAGTTATCCTATAATTAATTAACTTTTCGAGCTATAAACAATTAAGTTATTTACAGCACACTGTGTTATAACTGTATCGATATACATGTAAAAATTATGTTTTCAGATTAACTACCTCAACATCCATTGTATTTTATTTTTATTTGTTTATTTATTTCAATTTTTATTTATTTATTTATTTATTTATTTTTTATTTTTATTTTTTTTTTTTTTTAACGTAGCAAACAAAAAAAAAATTGAAAATTAAATATGTTCATCTTTCAAAAAATCTGTAGTTATTTTACGTTTTCTATTTCTTTTTACTTAAAAAAAAAAGTTGAATGTTCATTTTACAAATTAAAAGTATTTTTGTAGTTAAAATTTCACTGAATATTAAGCACCATTGCCTTAAGCTATGATTAAAGAAAATATAAAATAAGAGTTCTAAACTATTCTTAAAATGTTTTAAAGTTTTTTTATGTTTAAACATTTTTAACTCAAAACTTTTAACAAAAGCATGATCAATACTTTGTCTTTAAAGTTTTTTTTTTCTTTTTTTCAACAGAGAGTAGTTTTTAAATAAAATATCATACGAAAGAAATATTATTTATTCTGAATTTAAATTTATAATAATTTGTAAACTATTGTATAATAGCATTACTATTGTTTGAAGTGTGTGGTTCATAATTTAAAAACATTCCATGATTAAAGAATTAAAAAATGATAATATGCAAGCATTCTTCTTTTAATAATATTTATTAAATATTTATTATTATAGATTTTCGAAATCAAAATATAAATTGCGTTAATATCATAAATATAAAAGTCTGCTAGTTCAATGATTGCATTGATAATAATGTGTATGTGCGAAGTTGAAATTCGATGCAGTATCTAATGAAAAAAAAAAAATCTAAAATCTTGTTCATTTTTTCCCGATAATTTTCCCCCCTATTCAAATAAACTTGTGACATAATAAGTTGCTAATATATCTAGCTTCAACCTACGTAAAACAATTTTCTATTTTTCGCGCATGTACAGTAGAAAAACAAAATAATGATTCTCTCAAGTTTTCTGAAAGTTTTGTAAAATTTTGTTAAAATGCATTCTTGTTATAAACAAAAAACTTACCAAATAATTAATAATCTTTTGAAAAAAATTATATCTGTCTAAATAATCGTGCGATTTTCATATAAAAAGCATACAAAGTGAAATAATGTATTAAAGTTATATGTCATTTGTGGGATATAATGTGTTTATGAATATACAATGAGAAAAAAAATATACCGCTTTCATCTAGAATGAATAACTGGTCAGTTTCTAAATCCCTAAACTAGAAATATAGATTTCTCAGCTATGCGTATAAGACACGCCAATAAGCTGAATAGACGAAATGATCGAGAATTTCTAGTTTACATATTTCTAGATGGCGAAACAATGAATGTTCTGAATCTTTTGTATTACGAGAAAGTCTCGCTTGATTTTCTATAATTGGGTAATAAACCAAGATGATAGTTGCTAAAACTCACCTCTTGGGCTAACATTTATTTGCAGAGATTTTCAAATAAGTTTGACCGCGATAATGTAGGCAAACGCTCTAGAATTCTAATAGGGGTTTCTGGAACTTGCTTTTGATGGGGGACTAGAATTTATAAGGATGACATGGAACTATTTTTCCTAAAGCCACAATCTAGATTCTAGATGTCAGTTACAGAATTTTTTCTCAGTGTATGATTCAATCTACAAAAAAAAAACACTTAAAATGTACAAAAAAGCCAAGCTCAAAGAAAGAGAATTGATTAAAGTTGTGTCTAAAAAGGGTGTGATATCAAATTCCCAAGCTTACATTCAAATACTTATTTAATATTCCCTTTTAACTAAATTTTCACATGTGAATCAAGTGCCTTATGATATGTTGATAGAAATCCTTCTTTCCTGTACTAAATACATCATAGCGTGTTTCTGAAAAATATTATTATTTTTATTTATGTATGATGGGCTTGGCGGCCATCTTTCAAAGTTTTACGTTAGTTTGAATTCTATGGTTGGTTAACTGAGTTTTATATTGCACTAGTGCTGCGCAATGAGAAATAATTATAGGATGGGAGTGCGCCAAACTTAACACTGTTAAAACTTAAATTGATTCAACTTGTGTGCTTAACGGGGCTTTTGCGATGTTTTTAATGCATTTTTTTTTCTTTTTTAATCTGAATATTTCAACCCCTGTTGAATGGAATAACCATATTATTTTAAAGAGATATTTATTCCAAGAAGCTAAACTCAAATTGGGTAAATATAACGGGGGGTGGAAGCTTCTATGCTTCCCCCCCACTCTCCTTCATCTTTTTACGTTAATTTAAATTTTTATTTTCTTTATTCCCGGCATTTATAGGATGGAAGTGCACTTAATACTAAATAATTATAAGAAATCATGTTATCGAAATATTTCCGTCTCTGCTGAATGGAATAGTAAAATTAATTTTATATGAGATATATTTTAAGAAACTTTTTTCAAATTGTGTGAATGTTTATTCATTACTTGAAAGATGGCCGCCAAGCCCATCATACATAAATAAAAATAATAATAATATTTTTCAGAAACACGCTATGATGTATTTAGTACAGGAAAGAAGGATTTCTATCAACATATCATAAGGCACTTGATTCACATGTGAAAATTTAGTTAAAAGGGAATATTAAATAAGTATTTGAATGTAAGCTTGGGAATTTGATATCACACCCTTTTTAGACACAACTTTAATCAATTCTCTTTCTTTCAGCTTGGCTTTTTTGTACATTTTAAGTGTTTTTTTTTTTTGTAGATATCATTTATTTTTTTTTAAATAGTTTTTATATTTACTGGAATTAACCTGATACTTTACATCAGATATTTCCTGGATTTCAACTCAGCTTTCGTGCGATGTTGTTCTTTGCGTTAAACTGTATTACAAAGTTTTCTTTGCGTTAAACTTTCCATAATTCTGGTTGCTAGACATTATCTATGGGTTTTCTATGCAGACTAGTATGTTGTGTCCATCACAAAACTTTCTTCTACATTTTCCTATACATATTAACGCAGCACAAATTATTTATTATTTTTTGCATTATGAATGCTGAATATTATCAACTCAGAGAGTATTGTTGCACAAAATGTCCAACGGGAGTAAATTTTCACCATGCAGATGGCATCCTTTCAGTTCTAAAAAAAATTGTAGTATATGAGCTCCACTTATCGGCCGATAGGCATCGAGATTGAATCAGCATAATGTCTCATAATGGCCTTTTCACATATTAAGTTTTGTTTCATTATATGCAACAGAACCTTTCCTTAAATTGCGAAAATCGCTGTATAGCAGCGCCACTTGTTGAGATATTGGTACAAAAGTTGATAAGCACTATAATTTGTAACAATGTAAATTTATTTGTAAATTTATGCAATTCCATGTATTAGTTACTCAGATATAGCCTTCTCTGAAATTGCGGCAATCACTGTATAGCAGCACCATGTTGAAC
Organism: Salticus scenicus; assembly: GCA_963930645.1. Classification (NCBI taxonomy): domain Eukaryota; kingdom Metazoa; phylum Arthropoda; class Arachnida; order Araneae; family Salticidae; genus Salticus; species Salticus scenicus. The sequence continues at coordinate 186,301,313 of OZ005648.1, read as the reverse complement.
GATTGACACCAAATATTGATAAACGCTATTATACATCAAGGTTCAATTGCACATAAATTTATATGTAATTCTGAGCAGTAGCTCCTGATATCTAGTTGGAACAAAACTTTCGCCACACGCATAGAACACACACACGCAAATAGAAATTTTCTAAAAATAGTCAAATTGTTTTCAGAAGCTCTTACAACGTGTAAATCCATTAAAAACCGAAAGTCGGAATTCATTTCAATAAAATGACAAGCGAAGCGGGCAAAGCCTGCTAGTATACTATATAGAAGGAAGTAGAAATTTTTATGCATCATAATTATCATTGCCAGATTGAATTGAAGGATATTAAAATTGGATACTATATCGTGTACTGACTTTCTTATTCTAAGGTATGAAAAATATTAAAAAATCAGCAATTCAAGCTATAGATTTGAAACAAATGTTATTCAAAAATGTATTCATTTCTGTTTTCAGGGATATAAAATTTAAAATTGTACAAAATAATAAAAGCAAAGATTCTTTGGTTAAAAAAATAACTTATAAAAAGGAAACGCAGCTCAATTTGAAATTAATATTTTTCGGGTAAACTGAGATGAAGCAATTTCATATTTGGCGATTTATGTCTCTTTGGCGATATTTAACAGTTTTTCAGCAATTAAGATAGGAAATTTTGATTTTTAAAAGATAAATTTTATAAAAGTTCCTAGATTAAGTAATTGTCTATCTGATAAACCAGTTTTCAAATAATTTTGCACATTTATGAATTTTCTAGCTTGTTTTAAAAAAAAATTCTTGAAGAAGAAATTTTTTCAAAAAGTTGTCAAAACATCTAATTTTACGCTAAATTGAAAATGCTCCCATTTTTTTACTTATTAACTTAGAAAGTTCGTTTTTATCTCAAATTAAAGATCTCATTGATACGAATATTTTACTTTTTGTTTCATTTTACTGCGATATTTGGTTCGTCCAATATTTAAAACTTTACGGAAAAAAAATTTGAAGATTTAACATGGGAAAGTTGGTTTCTGTATAATAAGCATTTAACGATCTTAGGTTATTTCTGTCGATTTTATTATTGGCGCGTTCTGCTTTGTGTTAGTGGTAGTTTGTTTGTTTTGCTTTCTCTGAGCTTGGCTTGGCAAAACGACCGTTTCTGCTTGATATAATTGCATTTTTCTTCAATTTGGGGTTGCTCCTATAATTTCACTCGTGACTAAATCGATAATGGAAAATATGAGTTTTTAAATATCCTTTGTATGTTTAAAGTTCAAGGTTATTCCGTTAAGTATTTTTTTAGAAAATAGAAAAATTGTCAAAATAAAAAAAATCCTTAATAATTTGGCGAAGGGGATTTTGCTGTGTAGGGGATGAAAGATTTTCTTTTGTGAATTCACGCCCTTTCTATTAACTATCTACAAAAATTTCCACATTTACACTTAGAGGATCGAACCCATAACCTTCGGGTTATTAACGTGACACTTCACTCTAATCAACGGGTCATGAAATGTCTTTCCATGCTTACGTTTCTGTCACTAGAGCCAATCTTTTCAGAAATTTTTATATGTTAACTAATTTTCGAAAAACTAATCAAAATTCGAAAATTGTGCTTCTAGGTGCATCAGAAGTAAAGAAATAATAATAATCTGAAAAATATGATAAAATCTGAAAAAAAAAAAAAGAGATACTGTTGCAACTTCGTTTTAAATAAAAGAGGATTAAATATGATAATCGTTCAAAAGAGATAATTATTAAGATTTCTTTTTCTTTTTTTTTTTTTTAATAAATTTAAATATATATTCTTAGCTTATATCTCTGCATTTAAAGTTAAAAATAATTTTGGTGTGATATTCACACATTTTTTTCTTACCATACTAGTTATAAAAACACAATTAAGCTGCACACATATTTCAGTGTGAGGTGGACTACCATACCCTCAATCTCACGTCTACCCCTGGTTGAATATTATACCTCTATTCATAGATTATTTAAGTTTGTTATTAAATTTTAAAAATTCCAAATTAATTACGGAACTTTTAAGGATACCACATTTTTAAATATACCGATTTTAGACATTTTTTGTGACCTTCCCATAAGATGTGCTTATTTTCGAGTTATCCTACATGTTAACAGACTTAAACACGTAGACAACCATTAAAAATTTTTTTTTTTTTTTTTTTTTTTTTTTTTACACGTTGAACCTCGAAACGTGTAAATATAGCGATTTCGAACATTCGACCTAAAACAATCCCTTCTCTATTATACATGTATAACAGAAAGTAAAAACTTAATTTACGATTAAAAGCTTTAGTTATTTAAAAATCTGAAAAATATGATACTGTTGCAATTTCGTTTTAAATAAAAGATGGGAAAGTGCATTGCTTTTTATACTTTTAATTAAATAACGTCTTGGTTACTTTCTACCTCCATTTTACCCTTGTGTTATAAAGAAAATGTAAAAAAAAAAAAAAAATTAAAATATTAAATTTTATGACTGATTTTATGAACTTTAAAATTAATTTTACAGTTGTTTCAGATCATTTAGTTTTCAAATTATCTTATGTTACTTTACAATATTATACGTTAAACAGCATGTAACAGAACAATTTGTTCAGGATTTTGCAATGTAATTTCTAAAATGCAGTTTATTAAAATAAACGACAGTTTAAACATTTAATGATAAAAGATACTTTGTATATAATATGAAACAGTTAAGATGGTATTGTGAAATAAAATTTATACAGAACAGCTTCAATATATGAATTTTCTTTTGAAAATAAATCTTTGGGAAATATTTTTGAGAATTTTTTTGGGGGGAAATCTTTGGGAAATAAATCTTTCGTAGATTTTTATAATAATTGTTTAGTTAGTAATTGTCTTACCTTTTTAATTCCCATTCGGAAAGTTCCACCCGTGACTGAGCGGTTCTCAAAGATAATAGACAGAATGTGCCGGGTTCGATCCTAGGTCGCACTCCTCAATATAGCCGTTCGGAGTTTTCCGTAGTTTTCTAGGAAATTTGCGTATATACGGCCTAAGACACCTAAGAAAGAATCCCCTCCCATTAAGAGCATCTCATCTTAGAATCAATTCCTTAGTGTAGACAATAGGCCTTAACACCAACACACCACCCTTTCAGAAAATCTTGTCTGATGGCCGAATGGTTAATGTGTGCAGTTAGTGACCCGAAACTGTCCTTCAATTGTCAGTGTTAAAGTTGAACTTCTCATTTATTTAGTTATGGATGTTGACATTTGTTCAAAATCCACTTTAAGCCTTAGATTTCAGATTAATTTTTCCCAAAGTTTAAAAAATTAACTTACAGTGAGAAATCAAATTAAATAAAATAATCTGGTGTGTCACTCACACGACTTTCTCTTACCCTGAAATTTAATACTATAGAAACAGGTTGGAAATTAAGAGGTAACATAACGAGTTCTGTTACACAAATCTATGTTAAAACAATTCAAATTAGGCTTCGGAAGAGTTATATATGATAATTAGTTCTGTGTGAGGGCTCGTTACTGCACTTATATTTATATAGAATTTAAATCTGTTATTAAAATTAAAAATTCACTTAAAATTATTCAGACTTCTTTCTCACGCAACATTCCTTGAAACTTATCAGTCTTGATCAAACTTTTCCAGCAACAAATTAATATTAATTTGTAAATGCAACTTTTGAATCTCCTGAAATTATTCGTTTTTAAGTTACTCTAAGAGACACAGACAAAGATCAAACTTGAAAAAACTTGACTTTGGCAATCAAGAAGCCTCAAAACGTGAAAATACACAAAAAACAAGCGATAAATATTTAGCTTAAAAACATACATTATTTATACTATAATTGTCAATAAAGACCCTAAAATAAACAAAGACTCCAAATGTAAACAAACACGCCAATGTGAATAAAGACTATAAATGAAAATAAACACACAAAATGTAAACAAAGATCCTAAAAGAAAATAGACCTAAATGAAAATAAAGATATAAATATAAAAAATCTGGTGGGAAACAACCACACGACTTCGATTAACCACTATTCCACATATTATATGCATTTTTACTTTATTTCATATGTAATATAGAGAAAGTATTGGATTCGTGAGAATTTTCGACTTTCGTTTTTTGATGGATTTACATGTTTTGGGATATCCCGAACACAAATTGATACTTTTTAGAAAATGTCTGTCTGTGTGTGTGTGTGTGTGTGTGTGTATCACGAATTTTGTGTCCACTGTATCTCACTAACCAATGAAGGAAATTTAACCAAACTTGGTATTTAGTTGCACCCTGACATAAACTGGTGCTGATTAGATTTAGGGATCAATCGCTCAACAAGTGGCGTTGTGATCGCATTTTTTGTAAACTTTTATCATGGCAGTATAGGACAAAACTTCGTATAAATATGCATAATGAGAGTTATTTTAAACTTGTGATTGTAAAATTAATATGAATTGTTGATAATAGTAGTAATTAACTAGGAAAAATTTTGTGCATGGGGGGGCATCGATTCCCCCCTGGGGGAAGTACTCCCCCGGGGGGGGGGGGGGGTAAATTTTCAAGATGGGTATCTTTCGAAAGGTCTCGTCAATACCTTTAAAACGAACGGTTGAACTATAAATATGTGATAATTTAAAACAAAGTTATCGATTTTTTTTTTAACTTTTAACGAAAAAAAAATTTTATTTTTAAACATTGGTACTGAGAAAATTTGTATAGGAAAATATAGAAGAAAGTCTTGTGGTGGCCACAACATACTAATTTTTACTTTTTTTTTTTTTTTTAGTATAAAAATGCTTGAATTAGAAACTTTCGCAGTACAATTATGTAAAGAAAGACTTAGTTAAAGTACTGAACACTGTTTTTTTTTTTTTTTTTTTTTTTTTTTGCGACAGGACTATTGCTTTTAGTCATACAGCTTTAGTTTAGAACCACCTTGACAAAATTTGTCATTTTGTCCCGAAATAATTTGGATGTTTTTGCCAAGATATTTATTTATGCATTTGCTATAGTCATTTTAATTTATTGCCAAAATGGTAACAAAATTTTAAAATTGTCAAGGGGGCCCTATACTAAAGCTGTATCAAAGAAATTTTAAGAAGTAAATATAGTAACCATTGCTAAGAATGGCAGTGCAGTTACCACATGCCTTTCTGTGAAAGAATACCCTTTAAAAAAGTCGTTTCGTATAAATTGAATTTTGTTTTCTACAGAATTTTCTACTTATTACTTAGAAAACAAAAATAGGCTTCAATTTATTTATTTATTTTTATTTCTTTTATTTATTTCTTTATTTTATTTTATTTTATTTTATTTATTTATTTATTTTTTATTTATTTTTTATTTATTTTTTATTTCTTTTATTTCTTTATTTCTTTTCTTTTCTTTTCTTTATTTCTTTTGTTTTCTTTTATTTTCTTTTATTTCTTTTATTTATTTATTTCATTTGACTTCAAACAGTTTTTTAAAATACAAATACAAGTAGAACCTCGAAACAGACAGTAAGATACGTAAGGAGTAAACCTCCAATATTTTCATTTAATTAAAGCTATTGTTCGACCACTTTCATAAAACCACAGAAGCCTCTGCACAAATGCTGGCTCAACGAATCCAGTGTTAAAATAAGGGTGACAGTCATCTGATTCACATAAAATGAGCGATAACACAGAGCTCCGAACTACTAGATGTTTTCCAAATTCTAACCTGTCGGTCAATTTGCCACCCCTCCAAAGTTTTGGACACACGCTCACTGTTAGTTTCATGAAACGTGACTGCTACACTATGATGTTCTTGCTAGTTTTTATTGTAAGGTTTAATAATCGAACTATTATGCCATTTTATTTATGTTCTTTTTGAATTATACTATTTCAAATATTGCATTACTCCGTGATAAAAATTTGTGAATTTATTATTGCAATATATTTCGTGACTGAGGCTGAATTTTTTAAATGGGAGCAGAATCAACATGATTATTTGCAAAACATATTTTACCTTCACTGAACCGAACAAAAAAAATTTTGAAATATCATTTTGTTATGTTGAAATATTTTTTATAATACATGATTAATATATATATATACATGTATGTATATTACATATAATTGATATTTCCGTTGGCCACGTAACTATTCAAACAGTATTACAAAAAAAAAAAAAAAAAAAAAAAAAAAACCTTAAGAATGTTAAAATTTATGATGCAATGTAAAATGTAAGGATGAAAATTGGAAAAAGTTTCAGTTAAAAATCATAAAAGTCAATAACTATCATGAGCTTTATTAAATTATTTCATTTTTTAAAAATATCACACGCAGTATTTACTAGAAAACTGCTTTCATGAAACAAACCAGAATTAAAAAATACTTCCTAACTATTTCTAACATTTTCTTTACATCTTTTTAAAAGTTTTACAGTATTTAACTGGAAAACAAATGTATTTCGAGTAGCACTTACGAGATTTCGCAATTTTTATGTTTCATATTTAAGATTTTTTTTGCACAAGAATATCTTTAAATACTGAAAATTTACTTCAAAAGTAGCGAGTTCTTAACATTATAAGTATTTTCTGGTAGTTTTTATTAATTTTTTGAAAGGAATTTTTAAGTAGATATTATATAGAAATAAAATCATTTTTCTCACATTCTTCATTCTGAAGAGATGTTATAAAAATATTACGCAACATTTTTCACTTTGAAATTGAATATTTTTGCGTAAGTTTTCTTGTGCTTAAAAATCTCTGTTAAAGTGTAGCACATCGTTTATACTTTGTTTTTAAGTATACCAACATTATATAACTCCACATTACTAAAAAAATCCGTATGATCCAATCAAACAAATAAAAGCGTTTGTAATTAACTAAAATGAAAACGAAATATTTTTCTAAATACGCAGAGTAATACTTCAGCAATATAGAGAAAGTAAAAAGATAAATTTACAAAGTTTTACCATCTCAGAAAATTTCAAACCAAAATTCTGCTTGAAATTTTCGATAAACTGCATGATATAGTCAACTGTTTGAAACTTATTAAACATTTTTTTTCCTTTCACCTGTTAGACTTTTCTAAATCTATTTACTTTATCTTTAAAAAAGTTCTATTAAAAAATGTAGAATTGTCATAAATTAGGTTTAGAAAGTAAAGAAAAAGAAATTAGCATTTTAACCAATTGGGAAAACCTTTTTGTAAGGACAGAATTACAAAACAAAATATTGTAATATATACTGAGAAAAAGTATATACCGCCTTCCTCTAGAATGAATAAGTGGTCATTTTCCAAATCCCTTAACTAGAAATATAGATTTCCGAGCTATGCGCATAAGGCATGACAATAAACTGAATAGACGAAATGATCGAGAATTTCTAGTCTACACATTTATAGATAGTGAAACAATAGTCTGAATATTCTGAAACTTTTGTATTGCGATAAATTCTCGCTTGATTTTCTAGAATTGGGTAATTAACCAAGATTACCCATACAGCACAGAATGTTTCAGTTATGTTGCAAAAATCTTACAATCTTAAAACGTAACACATTTTAGAATGCTCTCTGATACCTTTCTGAAACATTCGCCCTTTTTCATTTTCTACATATTAAGTGATTGTAACGTTTCTGTTACGTATCTGATTTTTTGTTACAATCGCGGACATTTCTACGTTTATGAAAATAATCGGAAAGCAATCTGAACATTTTTAAACGTTTCGGAAATGTTTGTAATGTTTCAATGTTATATGATTGTTACGTTTCTGGAACATTTTGTGCTGTTAGGGTATAGTTGCTGAAACTCGACTCTTGTATTCGCATTTATTTGCAGAGATTTTTAAATAACTTTGTCCTCGAGAATATAGGCAAATGCTCTAGAATTTCAATGAGGATTTCTAGAACTCGCTTTCAAAGGGTAGTAGAATTGGTAAGGATGAAATTGAACTATTTTTTCTAGAGCCACAATTTAGATTCTAGATGTCAGTTACAGAATTTTTTCTCAATGTACGCTATAATTTTATTATTATTGTTGTTATAGTTATTCTTTTGGATCTTATACACATCTTTCACATAGTACGTATGCTCTCTTTGCAGTAAAAGATTCATCCTGTTTATTTAGAATTGATAAGAATGCTGAGCAATATTTTTCAACAAACATTTAAAAGCAGACGACCAGTTCTTGTATTCGTCTAAAATCTCCATTAAAACAAAAATTTTTGATAGAATAATGGCTTATTTTGGTTAAAAAAAAAAAAAAACCTCTTTTTAAATAAAACTCAGTAAATAAAAATTTTAAATCACTTGGGAGAATTTGATGATATTAGATCCGCCTATTCAAGGAGTGTGCTAATTTTTGAGGTATTTTTAAGCAATCTAATGTGACTCATATACTTTTTGTTTTAAAATTTTACCGAGTTACTTCAAATTTAATATGTCTAATCGTCAATTCTGTGCAATTAATAGAAACGAAATATCTGTTTAAAAATTTTCTGAAAAACTAAAAGGCAAAATTTCTTTGATGTAACAATAGGTATGTACAAATATATTGTTATAAATTGTGCATAATTCTATTGTTATAGATGCATGTGTGTGTGTGTGAGTGTGTCCCCGCATATATGTATAACACATAATTCATAATAAATGTTACAGCGATTATCTCTTAAACTAACAGTTATAGAAATATACTTTCGATTACAAAATTGATTTAAATCAAGAGTAGATTTCAGATATGATACCTTTTGTACAAGTGGGTTGTATATGTATTAAAATACGAAATTTAATTCTTATACGGTCCGTCTTTCTCTATGACTTATATTTAGAAAATGTTACAAAGGATCTAAGAAGAAAAACAACAGAAATCTCATATCTCTAAGTGAAATAATCTCCGAGTTATATTTAAATTTAAAAATGATGATCTACACTACTTTATCTGCAATTTTGCGTCCATTTTTCCGACAAAGTATTACTTTAGGGAACTATCTTAATACGATAAAAATTGAATAAAGAACAATTTGCTTTAAAATATCAATTTAAATCATTCAAACACACGAAATGAACAGTTTCAAGAACATAATGCAAATTGGTGTTATGCTGTTTTGTTAAAAAAAAAATTAATAATTGAATTGCATGGGGAATCACCTACAAATTGAAACACTTTAAGAGAGAAAGATGTTTTAAAATCGGATAAAAGAGTCATTGAACTTGGTTTGGAGTATCACTCTAAGGTCAAATTTTGCTCCGTAAGGCTCATTAGGATGATGCGATTTTTAAGGTAGATTACGAACCACTATGGGCGCCTAGATTTTAACTGGTGTTCGAACCCTGCTCCATTGAAATGATGGCTAGAGCGATGACTTTTCCGCTTCCAGATGAACCAAAAAAGGAATGTGAGTTATTATGTTGTGAAATTTATCTAAACTAAGTTAATGTAGTCGTTTATTTCATTTTAAGAAAAAAAATTATAATATCTAATATAGAAAATATTCGTATGGTATTAACAATTCCCAACAATGTTAAATGTGTTTATGACTTCCAATCGTGCGTCCATCTACTTTTTCGCATTCTAATTTCCATAAATAATTTTATGATGCCTTGAAATTTATAAATGTTTTTGAAACACGCTCATGCTGGTAATGGCATAAACAGCAATACTACTTTCTGTGTACTCACAAACGAACACCAATGCACGGCGGTCTATTAAAGGTCTTTCTTTAAAATAACAGCTTAGTATATTTAAATTGTACAAAACATAACGAAATTAACATAGAATATCTAAATGCATATATTTTCTGTATAATAAATCATGAATCATTACTGAATATTTTTCAAGGTCACACAAGATATGCATACAATTTATGAGATATATATTTTTTCAGTTGTGTTATGAAGGGTTTTCTTATTATTCTAAATTTTATGCACTATATCGACCCTATTCCATTTTAAACAGTACACAGCGAACCAAAAAAATATAAAAACGTACTAAATAATAATAATATTATCCAAATGCATTTGTAGGGTCTTGTAAACGAATTATCAATATTTATCATACCATTTCTATAAGAATTTTCCCTTATTGCATTTTGAATATGTATCTTATTAAGTGTACAAATTTGCTTCCGCTTTTTTTTCCCTCGGCATTTGAGGCTTTATTGTGAAAACTGGTTATTCATTTACGATTCAAAACATTATCCATCGATGGCCACAACTTTCTCCATCTTTCTGGCAGCATTTGAATCTCGTGTCAAAAATACTGCTCATCTTTTGAGGTGATCCACGTATCGATCCCATATTTGACTTCCTCATAAAAATGCAAGTCCTGGTCAGACAGGTGTTGTGCATTGATGTAAACAAGCGATAGTCGGAGAGAGTAATGTCTAGTTGGACAAGACTTCCCATTTCAATGTTTAGAAGTATGTTTTGACCGATTTTCTATGTGATATGTAGGTTCTGGCAAACTCATGCTGCAAAATCACTATATCGTGTGTTTTGATGTATTGTGGCCATTTGTCTTCCAATGTTTGGCTGAAATGCATTAATTACTTTCGATACAGATCGCCTGTGATTGTTTCAGGGAATTTTAGCTGCTTGTAACACACAAAGCCGAGCTGGTGTAACCAAATGCAGAGCATGGCTTTGGAGCTGTAAATATTTATTTTGGCCGTCTATGTGGAAGCAGGTCTTCATACTTTTCAGCGTTTGGGTCTGTCGTAATGAACCCATTTTTCGTTCTCAATTACAGTGCAATAAAAGTCACTCCTATGGTTTTGAAGCTTTTTAAAATGGCTTGCTGAGTTACTCATAATGCTTCAGCAAATTTCGCTTCCGTTTCACATAAATCTTTATGGAGTAATGGCCCCAATTTCTGCATCTTTGAAAAACTTCCTCTATTTAGTCTTCATGCCGGTCTTCTACGTCAAAAAACACCGTTTTTGAAACATTGAAACCATTCATGACATGTCCTTTCACTAAGATCATTCGATGAGTTTCAACCGCAAATTTCTTCATATTGAATATGTTGAAGCAGAAAATTAAGACCTCCAGCAAATGACGAGAATTTGGCTCCTAATCTGACAGTTTCAACCGAGAATAATTTTTCGATTCGGACACAAATCAACTAATGTTTTGATGGAGTTATGTTCACAAATGACAAAGCTTATTGTTAAAGTATATTTCTGTTTATTTCCACCACGACTGATCGCTTCAACTATCTATTGAAAAATGACGGAAGCAAAGATGTATACATAATAATTTCGTTATAGATAGCGCATATAAATAAGCAGAAATATGTTCAAAAAAAGTATCTCTCTAAGACCACAATATATTCGAACCAATGATTTAAATAAAGTAAAATGATAAATGGTAACCCTGACATAGTCCAACATGAGTCATGTGACATGAACCATCTATGCGTCGGTTACCTTGGTAACAGCTTATTTTCCATAAATTTCTATGGCAACGGTTTGGAGATTATTCGTGGCGAAAATCATAACCGCCAATAAAATAGTTGATAAATTATTATTTGTTGCTAATCTTAGCTCTTTTAAAAGTTTAACTTTTCTTTATAAACACTTTTAAACTTTGTCATGAAATGATGAAAAAACAGTATTTTAAAAACCATTTATTTCGATTATAGGACTGCCGTATTACCTAATAATAATGATAATTTGCCGAACTGAAATTTTAAATGCCAAAATAGTGATAAAGGGTCAAAAATAGCAACCTATTGGTTCATGTCACGTGGTTCATGTCACGTGATTCATGTTGAACCACTGAAAGCTAATCCTTTATCCATTGAATCAGCACTCTAATTTATTTATCTCGTTGATTCGAACCAAGTTTGCCACATATATCATTACATTCTACGATAAAGCTGGACAGCCTAAATGACTTAAGTCAGTTTCAAAGAATTCTAAACTTATTCAATGAAATAAAAACGCAGTGAGACAGATCGACGAACAAGTAAATTAATAAAAGTCATAAACACTTATTAAACTTTGTTGGAAAGTGTACCCTACTACTTAAAATACCAGATACACGATATAAATGGAAGTCGCTCGTGCATTATCAATTAAGTTATGCAGTTTTAACACTTTCCAACAAAGTTTAATAAGTGTTTATGACTTTTATTAATTTACTTGTTCGTCGATCTGTCTCACTGCGTTTTTATTTCATTGAATAAGTTTAGAATTCGGGTACATGCCACTTTGGTCCCGCCGTTTTGGTCCCGCCACTTTGGTTCCGCCGAATTGGTCCCGCCACTTTGGTCCCGTGGAAATTTTGGTCCCGCCGTTTTGGTCCTGCCGTTTTGGTCCCGCCACTTTGGTCCCGCCACTTTGGTCCCGCCATTTTGGTCCCGATATCAGGAATAATCAAAGTATTACAGAAAAAAAGCGAAATTCTTCTTCATATTTCGAATTTTTGTCATTTGACTTGGAAACATGGGGGTAGGAAAATTATTATTATTATTATTGTTATTATTATTTTGCAACAGAAAGTTGTAGTAACAAATAAAACTGAAAAAAAAATGTCTAAAATTTTGAGATTTAGATTTTTCCTTTGTACGATAGAGGAAAAAGGACAGCAAATACTCGTGCATGAGGGAACTTCGGGCAAAAGAGAACTTAGACGAATATTTTCAATTGGAGAGTTGAATATCTACAACCTTTGTTGAAAATTATGTAACTATAGGACACATGGAACAGAAAATTTAGTATTTCGGATCGAATTTTGAATCATAAAGGTATTAGTTATCAGTGCAGATCTAAGCATTGTTAATTTATCTAAGTCTGCAAAATTTTAGTTTAAATAAAATACAAGGTTTTTAATATAAAACACTGTAATGCGGCTCTTAATTATCATATTCATATTTATAGTGCTCGACTACAAAATTTGTAGGAAATCAATGCTTTATCGAAGCATCTCCTAAATGTTAGAGTTTAATAGTAAAAGAAGATGCGAGGAACCTAAATAATGATCTCAGGAATAATTTGTACAGATCTGCTAAACTTAAGTCATTTTCTTCTCTGTCAATCGGGATATATTTGTCAAACACAGGAAATAGTTACATATCACATAGAACTGGAAAAGCATTTTTATTCCATTATAACCCCTTACAATATTGTTTAAGAAAATGTCCATTAAAAACCCCTTCCATCCCCCTTTTTTTTCAAATGCGCTGAAACAAAACAGTGAAATGCCTTTTTATTGTCTGTGGGAGAAACGGGTGCGAAACGAGTCTGAATGTGCTACAGAGATTTCAATGCGGGCATTGCTTTTAGTCATAGAGACATATCAGACAGATTTTTTTTTTTTTTTTCTTTAACATAATATTAAACTAAAAAGATAAAAAATTGTACATCAACATTTTCTGAACATTTATGCTTGCAATGCGCACAGTTAATTAAATATTGGACTGCATATATTTTTTCATTTTTAAAATAAAACCATTGTAATTGAAATAAAACTAATTTACACATATATACACGGTTAACGTAATTAAGTATCACGGACAAACAAGCATGCATTTTATTATTATTATTATCAATATAACACAGATTTTGAAATAAATTCCTCTTAGATTAATGATGAAAATTAAATCACAATCAAATCGAATGAAAGATATATATCTCTCTCTCTCTCTCACACACACACACACATACATATATTTATGAATAAATTCATATATAAATTCAAGAACTTCATAAATGATCCCAAGCTTATGCTTATGAAGAAGAGTCTATGATGGGAGCAGGTCAATAATTAATTCTTTGAAAGAAATAGCATTCTGCCACTAAAAGCAAATTATATTTAATATCGTAAGGTTTTCTTTCTTTCTTTTTCCTTTTTCTAAACAAAATTTTTCTGTATTTTATTATTTTTGAAATAATTGAAACTTTATCTACTGTTGTTATTGTTAACAATACTTTTAAAATCACTAAATGTTGTCACTGATAGTAAATTAAAATTCAAATTGCAATTGAAGTAAATTAAATCGAAATCAAATGAAAAAAATATAAATTAAAAAAAAAGTGCAATTACATAAAATAAATAAATAAAATGTTCGTAAAAAAATTAGTACAAAATTCTCCGAATCTCAATAGTTAGGCAACAATCGTAATGTCGAAAATTTATATATTTGTGTATAAGATATTCCTTAATTAAAGATATTCTAAGAGCACTTCAATTTTCCCGTATCAATAAATATGTTATCATATTAAAAAACTGATACATATTTAAAAAATTGCAAAAAATTGGTGGGACCAAAATGTCTCGGGTCCAAAATGGCCAGGGACCAAAATTTCCTCGGGACCAAAACGGCAGGACCAAAATGGCGGGACCAAAGTGGCGGGACCAAAACGGCGGGAGAAAAGTGTCCTGCTTCGTAAGTAGTATTGTAGACGAAACATTAAATCCAACCATACTATATTCCAATATAGAAAACATGGTAGCATCGGATTTACCAATGTTAATGTCTTTATGTTATGTGCAGTATAAAAAATTAAAATATTCTTAAAAGCACATCTCTCATCGACCGTAATATAATCATTAAATAGTTTGTGTGAGAATCTGTATACAAACGATAAACGCAATTTATACGTATTTTTAACAGGGAGTAAACCTAAATAATATATATCAGTTTCGAATCAACTGAAATCACAAACATTTTTTATATTTGTTGGAAAATGTTAAAAAATATCATTTACTGGGTGTTCAATATGTCCCCATCAGTAGCCGAGTGGTTTCACTATCAAAGCTGAAGATGAGTGGTGTCAGGTTCAATCCCAGGTCGAACGGTCGGCTCCAAAACTTTAATGACATTCATAAGAAGTTACTCAAAATTGATATTTGTTACCATACACCATTATTAGCAAAGTGCGCAATTACAAAAAAAAAAAAAAAAAATAAAAATAAGCAGATAAAATTGTTAGAATTTAAATAATTTAAAGCATTTCGAAAATATTAAGAGCTTAAAAAGTATTCGTCTTAAATTGCAAAAACAAGCATATTTTCAAGTCGAAATAATTAAACACGTGTGTCAGGTGAAAGTATAGCAAAGCACAAACACTACACATGAGGAAAAGACGTGTCTTGATGAAATGTCGACCCGAAGCAATTGTTGCACGTGTTTGCATCATGGTTTTGATTTTTGAAGATTTCATACAAAATTCTTATTATTATTCCTTCAGCATCCTTTTGCGTGTGTGTGTGTGTGCGTGTGTGCGTGTGCATGAGCGTGTGTATGTTGTATTATATTTTTGTAAAGTATTGTGCATATAATTTTCAATATGTAATCCCAATGTAAATATTTTTTGCATTTTTTTTCTAAAGTATTCAGATGATAAGATCATATTTTCAACACAGCTCTTTTTTATCGTTGAATTATTCAACAAATATTTTAGATAATGAAAAATATTGAAAGCATTACTCCAGAGTAATTTGTCTTTAATTATTATTTAATGATTTTTTCTCTCGATAAATTTCTTTTCCTCTTCAATAAACGATTATAAAACCTCAATTTTTATCTTTACCCTAATAAATTTTATAACTATACGTTAAAAGATAAAAACATTAATTTAACCATTAACTAAAGGGGAAATTTACTGAAACTAATAACAGACTTTCTTTT
The DNA here is from genome assembly GCA_963930645.1 of Salticus scenicus. NCBI lineage: Eukaryota > Metazoa > Arthropoda > Arachnida > Araneae > Salticidae > Salticus > Salticus scenicus. The sequence continues at coordinate 186,285,725 of OZ005648.1, read as the reverse complement.
TCGCAAAAAAAAACAGTTATCCGTTAACTTATGAATATTGAAAAGAAAGTTATCAAGAGAAGAAAACTTTTTTTTTTTTTTTTTTATTTTTTTTTTTTTTTTCAAATACAATTAAGTAATTTTAAAAAGGTAGTAACGTTTTTAATTACTTGACTAAATACTAATTTTAAGGGTTTTTTTTTTTTTTTTTTTTTTTTTTTTTTTGCAAGGTAATGCCTCGTTTACCTGCAAAGTTAATCAGAATTTGAATTTCTTTAGTTCATGTTGAATTTTAAAATTATTTAAATGAAAAGATAAATAAAACATTAAAGCATATCCCATAATTATGAAACGCATCCTACATTTTAACTGATTGTTTTAAAAACATACTAAATATTATAAAACTGATTGTGTTTCTTTATTCAAATAAAACTATTTGAAAAAATAGGATTTAAAAATTCATATTATTAATAAATATTACTTGCAATTAGATAGCTTAACATTCTTAAGTATATTTTTAAATCTAAAATGCTACTAATTAAACATTTCCGGTCTCACATTAACTACATGTTTAAAAAATTTAACTGTATTTATTTAGAACTTTACTCATGTAGTTTTATTTATATATCTTTCACAGATACATACACATGCACTTACACACACACGTACACCTTTAAACATTCATTTACTATATCCTAGAACGCATTATTTTATGCACACAGAGTTTATATATTTATTATATATGCTCTTGCTTGCTTTCTTATACCCTCAATCATACATGCATGCTTTTTACTCGCGCACATACAAACATCTTACTTATAACAATTTTACATATATGCACTTAATTCACATTCATATTGCATATTTACATTCTAAAAAATACTTTACAACACATAGAAAATGCATCACACTTTCAATTAGTACTACTAATGATAAATTTATCATTTATGGATGTTCAAAATTTTTTTATACATACGAGAAACTTTTGTCCGATTTGCTATCATTATATTTAATTGAATTTTCGAAAAAGAATTTTAACCACATTATTTTATATCAATTTATAAGTAAAAACTAAAAATAATCCTTTAAAATCATTCAAAACCTCGTTTAGGTCGATTACATATAATTTTGAACTTTGCTCTAATCTATCCTTCTGCCACTGGTTGTATTTGCCGCTTTGGGCAATTGGCGCTGTTGTTGTTGTTGTATCTTTAGGTAGTACGTTGTGCTGCTTATCTTGTACTCGTTTTGAATTTTAAGTTGATATCTTTTTAACTTACTAGAATAATTTAATTTAAATGGCTGTCTCAGAATAATTGGATTATTTCGCAATTTTTGGTCTCTTCGCATTTTTCTCCTTTAAACATGCCATAATAAACTTGAATACCATATATTTGTTTTAAGAAATTCTGAAAATATTTATGGAAGTAAGAATACGGACAGAGCTTTGGCAGACAAACCGAAGTCAAACACTTTTAATTTCGTTTAATAGTCATAATTTACATAGTTTTTTACAAAACTATCCACGTAGTCGGGAAAGGTCTAAAGTTATTGAAATTCTCTATCTGACTAGCAGAAAGAATACTGTCTAAATGTTTTTGTAATACGAATTCTTTAAAGACATCATTTTGTTTCTTATATCATGTATGTTATCTTTCATCGGACTACCCGTATCATTTTGTAATTTTGTCAAATGTTTCTTTTTCTACTTTATCATAATAATAACATATTTTATTCTATGTGTCTTCCTATATACGTGTTATACTATTTTATGTGTACCTTTCATTCTACTGAAACTATCACTTGATATTTTGTCTAAAGTTTACACAGCCTACTTATCATAGTCTCCCTATAATCATGATTTCCTTTTACTGATGTGCCCCGGTATAGTGTGAAAAAGAAAGGTTCTGCCGAAGGCAGTGAGAATACAAATCGAGGATCATGTGCGATTTCATTTGTGTGTGTGTGTGTGTGTGCGCGCGCAGCGAGCCCGGTAAGGCACTGCCGCAGGCATTGGGGACTCGGGCCGTGAATAAAAGACGCTGTTGAAGACAATGGGAACCCGTACGAAGGATTGGACCAAATACTTTGAAATTTCGTTTCAGAATTATATTTTTTCTGATTTTATATTTATAAGTGATTTGTTTAAACATTTTGACCCCCCAAGTGATTCGTTTAAACATTTTGACCAGCCAAGCAGGCGAAGCCCGCTATTACTTTATAAAATATAACGCATTACTTACTTTTTATTAAGTTTCTTTAAAATATCAATTATTATAATTACAAAAAAAAAAAAAAAAAAATCTTAAGTCATATCTCCGCATTTTGTTGTTACGTTTTGGAGTTTTTCGCTTTTACAATTTTCTGTGAGTAAAGAATGATTCGTGTAAATCAATTTGGTGTAATTTTTAAGGAGAATCTAATTCTTCAGCTAAAATTTGGGGTTCTTCATTTGAAATTTTGAAGGATCCTCCGACCTCCACTCCCCTCCCCCTCTCCTGTACGATTAACGAGATATTTTCCTTTCGGAATCATCTGACAGCTTTTTGAAAAATATTCAATACGTATTTCTTTTTACTTTTTAATCCAAGGTATATTTCTCGAGATATGTAGCTGGTCCCATCCTTTTCCTACACCCTGTATACTTAATTAAAACAGTTAAATTCCGAACCGTGGTTAATAATATTTTTCCTATATCATATTTAACTTGCTTTTTGAAATAAATAAAAATTACATATAGTTTTGTATGTATACCACAATATATTTGTTTTTAAAAAGTATCTTTCCGTTTAGTATAAATGTGAAAATTTGAAAACATTAATTTTAAAAAGTGGATAATTATTTTTAGTAACAATTTTTAGTTTCAGAACATACAAATTGTAAGGATTGTGATTATGAAAAAATAACCGACTGTGAAATTTTAATACATCGATACATTTTGAGTTGGTATCCTGAATCCTTTTATGCGCATATACACATAATACAAAGGTGTACGTATGTATAAGAATACGAATGTTTGTGGCGAATACGATATCCTCTAATCACGACATGAGATTGTACTCATAAACATGAGTACAATCTCACTATGCATTTTATTTCACAACTACACTAGGCATTTTATTTGTTAGCGTCTCACAAAGTGTATGTATTTTTTATGAACTTACAGTTTACAAGGATACAAAGAATTTTAATACATAACGTGTTATAATCTCAAATTATTTGAACTTCGTTTTTGTTTTGTTAAATTATTTGAAACAAGCAAAACTGATATATTTAAATTTGCTTTGGTAAAGTTTTGCCCCGCATGGGAAATCCGCATGGGAAATCCGTGTAAGTAGGGGACACCGGGGCGGAATGGGAAACCGGGGTAGAACGGGATACAGCATTTTTTACCAGCCAGTGGCACTAGAGTAACATGGCAAAGCTTCAAGAGCCTCAGTTGCATGCAGGACATTGATGAGTAGCGTTTGTCTGATCGCTGGAATTAATTAAATCACTTTGGCAACTTTTAACTATAAATTGTGTGTCTTACTGTAATATTTGGAAATTTTCGAAGTAAGGTGAATCTTCTTTCCGTATTTTGTTCCCAATTAACTTTAATTTCATTAAATTAGTCATGTTTTTAAATATATTAAACCATGATGCAATGATCGAAAGGTAAATGATTATTGGTAGTCACGTGACTTTTTTAAAATTTTTAACGAGCGGCACAGAACGGGATGGAGAAAGAAAATGCCGGAAAGAGAAAGTTTCTGGCTAAAGAAGCGAAACAGAGTGCTGCCAAGAGAAAGAAAGTCGCTCTAGATAAGAAGAAACGTTCAAGAAAAGGGCCTAAACCCAGGAATCATAGACCAAACAAACAGGATGAGGTGTTAGAGGACGGCTCAAATGAAAGCTCTGAGGAAGATGAAGACGCGTCATATTTGTATTGTGATTATCTGTATTCAACATCAAATGAGTGTTGGGTGTCATGCTTTAAATGCAAAAAGTGGGCACACAACTCATGTGCAGGTATTGAAGAGGACGATGATGAATCAATATTCACATGTGAATTTTGCAACCCATAAGCAGTGTATAACTTAATACTTTGTACCTAAATTTGTGGAGAATAAACACTAATTTATTATTCAAAATAATGATTTTTTTTTTTTTTTAACCAAACTGGTCTTAAAATTAAAAACAAATAAAACCTTTTACACCCTCTTCTGTCTGAGTCTCATATCACTCTGAATTGATTAAAGTTACTGGCCATAAAATCCTCCCAATTTTTTTTTCTACACTCAGTACTGATATGTGAACTTCGAAACAATTTAAATACAAAAAATAATCTATAATATTCCAAAAAACCATCGTACCCCATTCTGCCCAATGCCAGGGGCAGAATGGGGCTGATTGAGTTACCTTTATTTTTAATTTTTTTTTTTTTTTTTTTTAATATATCTTAACTTTTTTACACCTTTGTATACTACAGTTTATTTTAAAATGCATAAATAAACTGTTTCTTAATATAGGATAAGGTTTTTTTAGTATCTTAGACATAAAACATTGCTTCAAACCTTAAGTACCCCATTCTGCCCCGGCGTCCCCTAATACTTATAGTTTGTTTACAACAACTATTGAAATAATTTACACATATAACGACCTACAGTACCTGTCTTAAGTGTATTAAATTATTTGAAATATAATGAAATTAATACATGATTAAATTTTTACTAAAACATGGTCATAAATGGAAATTGCAGGATCACAATATGTAGGTTTTTTTTTACAGAAATTCACATACATTACGATTCATTACAACCATATTGACCTTGGCTAAAATATGAAAATACCAGATAATAACTTTCAAATTTATTTATTTATTGTATTATTTAAATTTGTTTAAACGCATAGTAACTACTAAATAACCAAAAACTTAAATAGAGCCGCAAACATTTTTCTTTTTTTTTTTTTTAACACGTGAAGTAAAATACAGTGAAAAATTTTATGCTGAAAAATTAGTAAATAGCATCTTTGTAAGAAAATATTATAAATTGAAAAAATTCGCAACAATTGTTTCGGATCGAAATAATAACACGATTCTTAATAATCTTAAAAAATGTAAGCATGAGTGAATCATTAAAGCACTAGTATTTGACGCTATGCTCGTGTTTAATTTTTTTGATTGATAAAGAGCTATTATTTCGATCCGAAACAAATGTTTAGATTTTTTTTTTTTTTTTTTATGTTATTTATTTAAAATGTTTTTATTTATTGCTTTTGTTTTTGATTGCAACACAATAGTGAATTCGCAAATAAAAGATACATCCTTAACATGAACTTCGGACAACTTAATCCATTTTTCAAATATTAGATTATTTCAAAAATAATATTTAGTTTTTCATTAGCTTTCATTTTTCAAGATTTTCACATAACGCTTTTACAGTAAAACGTATCTTTTTCAAAAAAGGGTAATAAAATTAATCCTTTGGTCGACAATGACTTTGTTATCGTTAGAAAGCGATGTGATTTAGAATCTCCCAGGAGTCTTTTAAAATATCTCAAGAAACTTTTGTCGTGAAAACTCTTGGAGCATTTCTTACTTTATCTCACTATCTGTCATCAGTTTTTATCTTCAAAGCTCGTAAAAATGCTTTTACTTTTTTTTTTTCTAAAAGTTCTCTCATTACATCTTTCTATTATAAATTTTACAAATATTTGGTCATGTTAGATTTATTAATATTATTGTAATTATGATAATAACATTAAACGTCATTTCTATCAAAATAATTTGTGTTTTTTTTTACTCTAATTTTTTTATACTTTTTTAAGTATGTTTTTTGATTAAATCGTTAAAGTAAAGAAGTCAATTATGTTTCAAACACCAAAAGTTAACACAAATTTTAAAGTTTTTTAATATAAAAAATTATTTAATACTTTCAAAACTAGTTAAATAAGCAAAGACTTTTCAATTTGTATATAAGGAGAAGACTAAATTTTAATTTTGTACATTTTAAGTCATTAATAAAATATTAAACAATCTAAATAATATTACTTAAAATTTATTTAAAATATCATATAATACCATAACTCATCACTTTTGGCTAATATTGTTTTAATTAAGCATGCTTTGTCTATTTTAAAACTAAAAACTTCTATTCTTCAATTAGTAATTAAAACAACACTTCATAAAAACGAAAAGTAAAAAAAAAGTAAAAGAAAAACTTTCTATGATTTCTTTATTCCTAAAAAGTTTATTGAAAATTACAGTTATATTACTTTGTGAATTATACTTAAGATTTTCAAAAAATGCATAAAATAGCTTATTACATGCATAGTTTAACATATATCTTCTGAACCAGAAGAAAATTGTTAACTACTCAACTATTTTTGTTACGCACTATAAACTATAGTACCGTTTTTATAATAAAAGATTTTCCCTCTTTGGAAGTAGGGTTTTCTTTTTTCCCCTCAAACTAAAAGTATCATATTTTAGTGCGTAAAATTTCTTTTATATTATTTAAGCAAAAATTATAGGAAATAAAAAACTAACAAATAAAATGCGACTTTCAATTTATTATTTACTAGCAGGCTTTACCCGCTTCGCTGGTCACTATACTTAAATGGATTTAAAAGCATACTTTCATAGTACTATTTTTTTATATCACTTTATAGATAAAATTATATTCAAAAATTTCCATTGAAATCACTCTTAACCTCGCTTCGGGTACTCGCTGCCAACGAAAACGTCTCCCTCTGTCCCCCCCCCCCCCCCCCATCTCCCCATGCTGCATCGGGTCGGGATTCCTAGGCCTGCAGCAACGTTTTTCCTGGGCACTTAAATCTGGGTATTTATCGGACGACAAAAGCTGCTGGTATTGAAGAACTACGATTTTAAAAATGGCTTTATCTCAGCTTCTATTAAATATTTTAGTTTTGGCGCCATGTATTTTATAGCTCTCACTCTTTCTATACTATATTATTATTTCATTCCGACCAATACAATAAATAAAGAAAAGAAAGTATTCCTTTCAAAAGAATTAAATAAATAAATAAAAACTTGATTAAACTTGAATTGCAATCAGTTTAATCTTTCTATTATATTACCATTTTTTTTTCAATAAATACAATAAATTGAAAAAATATATTCCTTTTCAAATAAATTAATTAAACAAATGAAAAATAAATAGTGTAACAGTCATTGTTATGCGACGCATGAGATTGTAATGGAAGAATAAATTTTATAAAATGAAACAAAAAAAAAAAAAAAAAAAAAAAAAATCAATGGATAAGATTGGAAAAAAAAATTAAAACATTCATTTTCGAAAATTAAAAAAAAAAAAAAAAAAAAAAAAATCATCTGGTAAATTTTATATGTTCTGCGATCAATAACCTGAGCTCCAGATTGCAGGCACACACATAGACACTTCTGTTTATTTATATAAATTTATGTTATTAATTCATTATTTACTTCACTATATGTTACAACAGATAATGTGTAAGTAATATTTAAAATATTTTAAATATTGTATGCAATTTATTTTTGATATAGCTTCAAAGCTGTTAGCTGTTTTATTTTGTATATTACGTTCTACTTTGTAAAGCACAAAAAAAAAAAAAAAAAGTAAATAAATAAATAAAGCAACTACTTATAAAGTATAAATCTCTGAAATAAATTCCTATATTCAACACGATATGTTAGAAGTATTTCGACATTTTTATTTTGAGAATGCTTTGAAATTCCCTATGCGACACTTGCGATATTTTATATCTCAAACTCTCAGAATATCAGTGTCAGTATATTGACGAAACTTATGACATTGCTAATGTTTTACAAAAGGTTCAAAAAATAAAATTTAAACAGTCTTCTCAAATTCTGAAAAATAGTTTATAAATTTTGGCTTTTCATCTCTAACTGAGAAAAATCATTATGCTATTTTAAGATATTATTTACAATTTATGACAGTTGCGTTTTTTTTTTTTTTTTAATTTCTATTATTATTATTTTTTTTTTATCTAAAAAAAATTTGTCGATGACAGTTTAACATGTTTTAATCCACACAAATGCATTAAAAAATAAAATATTCACTGCTCAAACCATATATATATAATAAGACATAGATTGATCATGAAGGGGGAAAAAGTGATGCCTTTTTTCTCGGAAAATTCACGCTAGCAGCTGTCTATTCCCGAATAAATTACACACAGGAATACACACGGATAATTTAGTAAATAAAATTTATGAATAATTTATTTATTAAACGTGAGTGAAAAACTCCAGATACAGTTTCAAATTCATTTTTCTTTCTCTTTTTTTTTTTTTTTTTTTTTTTTTTTCCCAATACTTTCTAATGGCTGATTTTAGAACTTTTTTTTCGGCATCAAAAATTTTTGTTCGATAACATGGGGATGATAGATCTATATATATTACTATATTTATCGTTCAAACAGACTACATTGGATAGAATTTTCAGGGGAAATATTGTTTTAAATGTTGTTACAAATGCTATTAAAGCTTAAAAATGCTTTTATTTTGAATTACACTTTTTTAATCTGCAATGAATACTTCAATATTTGCGATTTTGAAATTTTGAAATTTATAAAAACAAATACATGCAATTCGATAAAACTCAACAGATAAACAACAAATCAAAATTGTGAGCGAAATAGTCAACTCGCTAAACAAATAAAGATTAATGAATTATCTTTATATAAAAAATCAATCATAGATATTCAAAAGATCATAGATATCACATCATATATACCTTTATATAAAACTTAAGAAAGTAAAAAATGATAATAATAATTTTATATCTCATTTCCAATTGAAACTTAAATCTCTATTTGAAGCTTAATTAGAAATAGCAACAAGAATATAACTTACAAAATATAAAAACCCAACAAAACTATATAATTTTTATTATATGTTAAACACAATCTGCTTGCCCTGAATATAATACTGACACTATATTTCATGCTGTTTTATGCCTTTTACAAAAATATTATATGATTGATATAAACTATTATGTGATTGACGAAACTATTAGATGTTGTTGTTGTCGTGTGCCACTCGGAAATTCCGAGCCCCGGTAGTGGAACTAACGGGATTTATTTTAAGGCATGAAGGGTGCGTCTTCCGTTATTTAGGAGCGCCTCATAGGGAGGAAGTACGTCTTTAGCTCCAGAAGCTGGTGAAAGATGGCAGCACCAGCCAAACAACAGGAACTCGAATTTTGATCCGGATCAGAGCGAGTTAAATCCATGTTCCGGTACCCCCAGAGGTATAATTTTTGATGGGAACTTGGAGGACTTTGCGACCACGACGGAATTTAACGTGCACCAGTCGCCATAAGCGTACACGACTGTCTTCGGCCGGCTCGAGGACCGAACCCGCAATCTTTCGATCACGAACTCGCTGCTCTTACCGACCAGGTTACCGCGGCCGAAACTATTATATGATTGATATAAACTATTACATGATTGACAAAACTACATATGACTGTTATGATGTAAACTATTATAAGCATTTATCAATAAGTATTTGAAGATAAAGTTAAAAATAATGTTAGAAAAAAATTTACAGGTTGTCCAAAATTATTAAAACGCTGTTTAATTCTTTTCTGTTAGTGATAAGTGTACAGTGTAAATTGAAAAAAAAAAAAAAAATACTTAAAATAAGATAAGAATAAACGTTACGAAAAAATTCCGCCTATTTATTAAAAAAAAGTTACCCTTTCTTAATTTTTATACGACCACTGTCAAGTTTAGTCAGTTAAAAGGTGTTTATTTTTCATCCAACATGACCATTAAAAAAAGCCATATATATCTTTAAAAATAAGTGAAATATGATACAGAAAAGAAACTGTATTATGCTATTTTTATAATTATTGTCCCATTTATAACTGAAACAAACTTTTCTTTTTAGAAGCTTAGTTAGGAATAGCAAAAAAAATTTAACTTTCAAAATATAAAAATCCAACAAAACTATAAAATTTTTGTTATACATTCAACACAATCAGCTTGACCTGTAAATAACACTTACACTATATTTCCTATCCTTTTATGCATTTTACAAAATTATTAGATGATTGATATAAACTATTATATGATTGACACAACTATTTTAAAATTGATATGATGTAAACTATTACATGAATATTTATCAATAAGTATTTGAAGATAAAGCAAAAATAATGTTATAAATTACAGGTTGTCCAAAATTATTAAAATGCGGTTTAATTATTTTTTCTGTTAGTGATAAGTGTACAATGTAAATGGAAAAAAATGTTCAAAATAAGGTGAGAAAAATAGCGACGTTACGAAAAAATGCCGTTTACCTATTATCAAAAAATCTGGAGTGACTCCACTCGACTTTCCGAACATTGAGTAACTAACAGTTTTGTAGATAAAATAAAGAAAGAGGAGTTGCTAAACAAACAAAAAAGAGAAAACCATAACAGAGTGTTTGAGTATTTTTCTCCATATATCACAAGAGGTTTTATTTAACGCTACTGAACTTTGAGCCTTAGATCATAATGATAAAGAATTTTTCGTTGTGTCCCTGTAAAAATCTATAAATGCTAGATTCACCAAAATACTTATAGTTAGTGCAACAGTGATTTATAATATTCATACAAATTTTCAGCTCAATTGAATAAGACGTTTAGATGCTATCGCAGGTCTCATAGGCCATAAAGATAAAGAATTTTTCTTTGTGTCCCTGTAAAAAAACTGTAAGTGCTAGATTCACCAAAATCTATACAGTTGGTTCAAATGGGACCTATAACATGTGTACAAATTCTTTGCTGAGATTAATAAGGCGTTTAGACGCTATCACACTTTTAAAAATTTGGCAAAGAATTTTTCTTTGTGTCCCTGTAGAAAAACTATAAGTGCTAGATTCTCCAAAATCTATACAGATTGAGTATCTGTGACCTATAATATGTGTATAAAGTTTTTGCTCAATTGAATAAGGCGTTTAGATGCTATCGCACTTTTAAGATTTTGGTCCCTTGGCCATAATGATAAAGAATTTTTCTTTGTGTCCCTGTAAAAAAACTATAAGTGCTAGATTCACCAAAATCTATAGGGTTCGTACTATGGTGACTTACAATATACGTACCAACTTTCAGCTTACTCGAACAAAGCGTTTAGACGCTAGCGTGTTCACTCACAGACATACACACATACATACACACATACATACACACATACATACACACATACATACACACACACATACATACATCATCGTAAAAATAGTGAAAACGGACTCGTTGGACCTCGAAACGTATAGAAACATCAAAATCTCGAATTTGGATTTTTGACATGATTACAATTACAATACTTTCCTCACTATAGTGTTCGGAAAGTAAAAATTACCATTTTTTAAATTTTGTAGGACCCTGAGATGTTTAGCCAGTTAAAAGGTATTTATTTTCCATCCAACAAGGCCATTAAGAAAGCTGTATATCCGTATCATTAAAATTAAGTGAAATATGATGCAGAAAATATATTGAACTAGCAGACCCGGCCACGCGTTGCTGTGACTAAGTTATACGTTGAATTATACGGCTGTAAACTATTTAGTACAGTCAAATTATTATTTACGAACAAAGACGAAAACGTTGTAGCCGATGTAAAAACCCACAGGGTTGAGATTTGAAACTTAGGTGAAAATTTGGAAGCGATTGATAAAAATTTTCGTAGTGTTGATATTAAGCACAAATTAATTTTATTGTAGGGTCCTATAAATTTTAATGGAGAAGTGATATATATTATTTCTAATGCTACTTTGGATAAAATTTCTAAAATGACTGATATATAATTTAAATTCTATTAAAATTCTATTAAAATAAAAGTATAAAAGAAACAGACGATTTTAAAATCAATTTTTATAGAGGAGTGAAATATAATATATGCTATAAGGGATAATTTTACTATAAAATGACCTCATCATTTTAAATATTTTAAAGAGGGCAACAGCTGTAGTTATAAAAAGGAAAACAATAAGGCTAAACCAGAAAAATAAGTAAATTTCATAAATATTTTAAAACTTTAAAATTGGAAATCTTATGAAATATTGGACATTTAAAGTAGATACATGTATCATTTTAAATAGAAAAAGATTTTGGAAAAGTTTAGTGTATTTTAACGAAGTAATGAGAAGTTTTTGAGTATGTTAAAATTTTAATAGTAAATTCAAGTTAATAAAGATGGGAAACATTGAGGATTAAGATAAGAATAATTATAAGATTTAAAAAAAAAAAAAAAAAAAAACTTTTTATATACCATGCTTTTAAATTTTAATATACTAATAATATACTAATTAAAAGGAAAATGATAAATATTCTATCATAGTTTGAAGTCAAATTTGTTTTCAAATGTCTAAATAAAATATCTGATGTAAGATACTAATATTTTGCAGCGGAATAGATTTCATTTCTGTCATCCTTGGCGAAAAAAAAAGAATATCGCCAAATTATCTGGCGAAAATATTTAATTCCTTTCAAAAATCATGGTTATTTTAACAACTTATATTAAAAGAGTAATGAATAATATGAAACAATATTTCGTACAATACATATTACATGTCATACATACGTACAATGAATAATACATATTACATTTCGTACAATGCATACATCTGGCATGTATATTTTCGTGTTACGCTTTTGATCGCCAAATAATAATAATAAAAATAAAAAAAGCCAAGGGCGACAGAGTTTTGAAATTTAAAATTAAAATTTTGTCAATTTGACAGCAAAATAATTCAATCTAACACCCGCGATAACTAATACATATCTATACCCAAATATAAGGATTAAAATCGGGAAATAAATTTCCTCGATTTTTAATAATTTCTTACAAAAAATCCAGTGGGCAATTAACATAGGAAATCTTTTTCTTGGCTGCACAGACGGTCAGTGAGTCACACTTCGCTTGCGTATAGAACCCATAGATATAGTATAGCATATATAGAATAGGGTGATCTTTGGGGAGAAAAAAGTTATTCCTTTTCATTTGGGAAAAGACGACGTTTTTACCAAAATATGGCCGTCTTTCCCCGAGTGAATACACACGGGAATACATACTAATATTTTAGCAAATAAAATTTATGAATAATTTATTTGCTAAAGGGGAATGGAAGACTCCAGATACAGTTTCAAATTCATATTTCTTTCTTTCTTTTCTTTTCTTTTTTTTTTTTTTTTTTTTTTTCAATACCACTTAATGGCTGTTTCCAAAGCTTTTATTATTATTTTTTTTTTTTTTCGGCATCAAAAATCTTTGTACGATAACATGGGGATGAGAGATCTATATATATTACTATATCTATGATAGAACTACATTAGCACTTTATCAATGTGTATAAAATCTTTAAATTGATTATGACGTCAATTTTCGTGAGATGCATAATTTAACTTTTTATAATTTTTTAACGTTCACGTTTGATTAAATGTATTTATTTTTATGTCGAAAGAAAATGAACTCGTATTTTTTTTTTTTTTTTTTTTTTTTTGGCAACAATTAAATTAATGGAACTCACAGATATTTTGGAGCAACTTTAATAAAGGTCTATAATTAACAAATAATTGCAATAAAACAATATTGTGACAATAAATTGAGATAAAAACTATCCTATCTCTCAAGTTGGACCAAACTGCACACAGTGTGCAAAATTTCATTAAAATCGGTTCCTTAGTTTAGGAGTTTACCCCGGACAAACATCGTGACACGTAATTTATATATATATACAGATTATGCAAAAAGCATAATTCAATATCATTTCCGTATAACTTGAATGGCTGTTTCTCCGGTAAAAATAGAGATCGCATGCAAATTGATAATCAAAATTCTTAGACCAAAGATGCGAGAACGTGTTAAAATTAAAAAAAGTTTAAAATTAAAAAAAAAAAAAAAAAAAAAAAAAAAAAAACATGTAAATAAATCTTAAATCGAATGCAAAATGAAGGTCTGCGATGCACGCCAAATTTTGGTGGTGATGGTGATGGTGATTGGGTTTTACGTCGCACTAATGCTGCGCAGATGGGCAATTGGCGACGGTCTGGGACACACGACTAGAGGTGGTCCGGAGACATGCCATCACAATTGTGATCCTCCACGGAAGGGATGGCTCTCCCGCTTCGGTAACCCCCAGAGGTATAATTTTTGATGGGAACATGGAGGACATTGTGGCCACGACAGATCTGAAATTTTGGATTTGGGACACATAATTTTTAAAATATGAAAACAAATAGATATATATTCTATTAAATGTATTTTAATGAGAACTGTCGATTTATTTTATAATCAGATACAATAAAAATTTAACGGAAAATCATACATAACATACATTTAGAACGTTAAATGTGCTTCGGATTCATCTCCTTGGGTTAAAAAAAAAGTAAAATATTTAATTTAACAACTTGATGCAGTTTCAATCATTATGCAAGGCTAAATTACCGATAAATAATATAGATAAACATCCGAAGCTAAATAAAATCAGCCGCTTAATCTGATCAAATTGCAAGGACCGGAATCAAATTAACATAAACTGCTTTTAAAATCATCGCTTAATAAAATCAGCATCGCTGGTTAATAAACTCAAAATAAACAAACAAAAAAAAAAAAAAAAAAAAAAAAAAACCTCTGCATCATTTATGCATAATAAACAAATTTTTATTTACACTGGAATTTTATAGTTTTGAAATAAAAAAGAAAGTATAAAACAGCAATCTCTCCGTTATTTCTCTTTGACAAAAATTTTGTATTTGTAGCATAGTTACAAATTAAACAAGCCCCATCACTTTTCTTAGTAACAATTTCAAGGAGCATATTTTTTAAAGTGCGGTAATAAGTTATCAATTTGATTTGATTCGCAAGTGATAAGTTTTTTTTTTTAGGACAATTTTTAGTTTTCATTTTGAAATAATTAAGAAGCAAGAGGCTTAAATGGAAATATTTTAAGTTTAAAAGAAAAGTGGGAACTTCTGGCAAAGCAATTATGATCTTCCTGAAAAGAAAGTGCTTCAGAACTTGGAATGTATTTAATTTAATTATTTTGAAAGAACAATTAATTAATTGTCTGTCAAAAATCGATTAATTATGTTTATTATTTCCATTATTCGTTACATTTTGAAATTTCTTTCAAAATTCAGGGATGTAATTCTTTTTTCTTGACTGCAAGAACGTTCGCCGGATATAAAAATCAGCTGCTTAATAAAATCACTTTAGCTCAAAACGAATTGGATTTTAATAAGCGGTGGATACTGTTTGTATAATATACCTCCACTGTATAAAAAACGATTTTGGATACGTGATTAAATCGCAAAGCTACAAAAAATATTTAAATGCATATATATTAATTTTAAATATTTTTATGCAAATTATTATTTTTTCTCATATATTACAAATTTAAATTTCGATTTTAGTGTATGATCCTTATATTCGGCGTTCAAATTTAAATTTGTTATTATTTATTCAGTTTTACGGCAGATACAGTTATTCTGTTAATTAATTTATTTTTTTTAGATGTTTTTATATTATAAATAATAATTATCTAATTGTCAATTTTGTCTAGAAGTATGATATAAAATTTTAAAGTGTGACTTTTTGAAAATTAAGGTTATTTCATATCGTACTTTATTCTGAAAACTTTTATAATTTACACTGCTCACATATGTCTAATAGGTAAAGAATTAAAATGCATTTTAATCTCATTTGGACACTCTGTGCAATAAATTATAATTGTAAACTATTACGCAAATTTAAAGTAAAATAAAATAAAATTCTTCTCATGCAATTCTTTTTATTTTTTCTCAGCATGACGATACCCCTCTTCATAGATTTCACATAAGTGTTTACTGGTTAAATAGAGAGCTCACAAATAGATAAATTAAACTACAAAATCTTGTTGAATGCCCTGTCAGATCATCTAATTTAGCTTCCTCAGACGCTCGTTAGAAACGTTTGTTTATGGAACAATATCTAAAAAATATTCTAGAATTTTGCATTGGAATTTTCCGAGTATACAACAAAAGCTGATTGCATTATTACAACTCTTATTAGACCATTTGGATATCGTGCAATTTTATATTGATTTTATTTCGTATATTATTATTTTATTTTCTATTTCATGTAGTGTTATTAAAATAAATCTTATCTATTATTTACGAAATATAAGCATACATTTCTTTAAAAATTCTTTAGGACGTTTTAGTATTTGATTACTTTTAAATATTTGATTTGTAATTTTTGTCCTAAGGATTATAATGACAGTTGAATTTAACAAGTAAGGGAGACCGGGCTAGTAGTGACGTTTCTGTCATTTTTGATATTAGCTGTAAAATTTGAACTGAAGTGAAACATTTAGTATATCATATCATACAGTAAACCTTGTGTAATATATTTCTAAAACTACTACTAATATTATTAACGTTTTTCATTCCATAAAATGAATTCTGCGTAACCTCGAAATTTGTCACAACTTGCCCAGTAGCGCGGCTAGTAGTGACATGCTTGGGGCACATTGTGACATACAAATTACACATACAAACACATTGTAACATATAAAAATTATGTGAAAAAAGTAATTGAATACAATATTTTAAATCAGCAATGAAAAATATTTTCTTTTATATCGTTCTTAACACAATAAAAATACTTTCATTTTCATAATAATACTGTAAATTAAATGAAAAAAAAAAAAGTTAAATTACTAACACTTGTAAAATTTTAGTCTTTTATAAACAAACATTTAGGGATACTTAAAACAGAAATAAAGAAAAAAATCTGTGTTAATCAGGAAATAAATAAGAAATAGGTCAACATAAATCTTTGGCCATATTGATCTTTGACTCAGTAACGTACTAGAACGAGTAGGTCCTTGTATTCTATAGGCCTGCCTATACTTCTAATCCCTCACTGTCATCACTTGTTTCAGCGCCTCATTTGCAATTAATATAAATATAATAAGGTTCATTTTTGGTACATTTCCCATGAGCCCATCTTTTACATGTCATGCATTACAGCCCAGTTTTCTGTGGGTCTAGAAATTTTGTATTGCTCCAAGCAAACTAGACATAAGCAATTCTCGTCATCTTGCGGCATTTTTATCTGAAATATAAAAATCTGCATTAAAAATCATGCCGGGGCAAGTAGTAACACTGTCACAACGTGCCTCCTACATTTCGTCAAAACTACCCCCGCGTTACGCCGTTTTAAACTTTATTCATTAGTTTCCGACAGCTTGTCATGATTAATAAATGAAATACATAGAATAACAGCTCAAAATATAAATATTCAAATAATGTTAGGAAAGTTTACATACCTCACGATCCCTCGTGGCAATGACGATTCTAATGTAGGTAACAAATATTACTTTTGCAATAGAAAACACGATAAATAATTTTATCTCGAAAACAACGCAACGCTATACTTTCAAACTTACACAGCACACTGCAATAATCAACCTATTCACTCACTCGACGTGACAAGTTCTACAACCTATCGTCTAATTCTGGAAACTCTGTGGCACTACTTGCCCCCTGGCACAACTAACACCAGTCTCCTCCACTGCGTTGTTTTAGAATATAATGCAATTTTTTTTTTTTTTTAACGTGGTAAAATGTGTGTTGTAACCATGATTTTATTCACGAAATCACTCTTATCCGTGTATACAATCATGTGGAAGTTTAAATATTTAATTTAGTCAACACGTTCATCTATAAGGAAATATATCCGAAGGAAGCATTATAAAGTTTAGGAATTGCATTTCAACATCATTAATAAGTTATAAATCTGATATTCCTGACGGAAGTGGCATTTTCGTTTGCCAGGGGATTGCTATTCATATATCGTGGATAAGAACTTCATTTATTATTGATATTAGCAGTAACACTGTAGTTATTGCTTTCAGTCAGCAAATAATTTCGTTAAAGATTTATGATACTTGAAATATGAATGCTGGATGGAGAAATGATTGAAAATTATAATGAGAATGCTAATTGAAAGTGTTAAAAATCTGTGTATTTGCTGATTTAATTCACAAATCAATGAACTGTTTTACTTTCTCTTATCCATATAAATTTACAGAAAATTTGGTGTAAAACTTTCGAAGTTGAGTTTTTGCTATATTTACATGTTTTGAAGTTCCCTGAATCCGAAAATATAGTTTTTAGCGGTTGGTCTCTGTGTGTATATGTCTATGCGTCTATGGATGTATATGTGCTCCCGTAGTCTATGGATGTAGCGTGTGAGAGACTCAGCAAAAGCTAAAAACAAATAATAGCAGAAAGTCCAAACTCGGTATCTTAAATTGTTATGACATGGTTATATTACTTGAAACTTTTTATTATAACTGGACAAATTTTGTTTAAGTACAGGGACATTAAAAGGTTCTCATTTAGATACCGACTATGGGCAAAATTATTTATTAGTATATTTTAATATCTTTAGATTGCCCTAAGCAAAATAAAATAAACATGTTTAGCCTGTAACCACATAGGCATGTTTCATGCATAATATGGTATGAAAAGTCACAATTTAATTAGAGAACCACATGAAACAAGTCCGATTTTTAGGGTTAAAAATCTGGATTATAATCCCTAAAAATTAGGAATTATAATTCAGATTATGGCTGAATATCACATAAATGTGCATTTTAGTGTTTCAGGTCTTTATTATTAATTTTAAGCAAATAAATTGTAAAATTTTATTATTATTATTTAGAAGTACCTTTTTAAAAAAGCATCAAATCATAAAATGTGAGTTTATAGCAATTTCAGTATTTTTTAGAAAATTTTAAACCTTATAACCGTCATTTTCGTGACTGTCTCCAAGACCAAATGTTTACATACAAAGTATGTTTTTTACTAAAAAAAATAAAATGATAATTATAATAATTGTTAATTCTTGTAAAAAAAACTATTTGTTTTCAAAGGAAATTTTTTTTTCTTTTTAATTACGTTAATTTTCATGCATGTGTAATTAAAATGCTTGTATGCAAGTCTTCACGTCATTTTCGTGACACATGAAAATAACTTCATATATCATCAAGGGATGGTGCCACCATTCACTTTTTTTAAAGTTTAAGATCAGAAATCAACATTGACGATATGTGGGGGAAAAAAATCTCAAGAAAATTGAAAACAGGTAAGAGTTAACATTATTTTTATTGTTTACATGCTGTGCGTACTTTTATTGCTTGTCATTTTCGAGATGCATAAAAAATAAAAAAATATTATTATAAAATTTAGAACAAAGTTTTATTTTAATATAGAATGACGACCAGAAGAAGAAATTGTGACGATATCGGCTTAGTGAAAGCATGTTTTTCAGTACAGAACGAATTATTGACGATTTGTCATTTTCGTGACGGTCATTTTTGTGACGTCACGAAAATGACATTTGTTGGAGATTTACTATTTTGTAAGCCCTGGATTTAAATAATTTTTTATTTTGAATTAAAAGATTTGTTGGTGTAGGATAAGCTTTATATTTAAATATTTAAAGTACTTTCCGGTATCCAGGTAAATATAAAAAAATTACATACGACATTAATATTAAGATACAATTAAAAAAACAAACTTTTATTTATTTATTTAATTTTATTTATTTATTTATTTTTATTTATTTATTTTTTTTTTTTTTTTTTTTTTTTTTTGCCCCCTTTAAGGTGTCATTGAGAATGTTACTCAAAATATTTTACTTGTGTTATTTATGGCAAGATGCAGAAAAAATAATTTGCATGGCTTGACAAAGAGGATGTTCATGAAATTCAAGTGCCACATATTCTGTGCAAAATTAGGAATTCTCCTGAACCTGCTTCAAATAGATATTTTAAACTTCAGGATGAAGATTTTAATAATGTTCAAAATGCTTTTTCTGAATTTAATTCAGTTAATCATTAAACTTGTAACTATAAGGATTTTAATACAATAAAATTGCTTGATATTCTCAATATTGCTCTTTCTTTTCCCTTCACAATCTTTTCTCTATTGTTCTAATATGTTCCATTTTTAATATTATATGGTCCTATTGCATTGACAAACAATGTTATTTCAGTGAAAAATAGTCATTTTGACAAATATTGTCATTTCAGTGACAAACAGTCGTTTCAGTGACAAACATTGTCATTTCAGTGACAAACCAGTCATTTCAGTGACATCATTTTTTGACATCTTTAAATGCTATAATTAAAAATTTAATGCAAGTAAACTAATTATTTCCAGTTTATAGTCAAGAGGTATGCAGTCTATGATATTTCCCATTGATATAATTTATGTTTATAAAAAAATAAATTTAAATTTATTTATTTATTTTTTTTTTTTTTTTTAATTTAAAATTTTTGGGTTTTTTATTTTATTTTATTTTTTAAAATGGGAAGAACTTTTTAGAAAAGCCTAAGTCTTGTATTTTTTAATGAATCTGAACCACAAAAAAAAATTTTTAAATGGTAATTTTGATTTTATAAGATATTTAAAATTATAAATTTTTATTGAAAAATTTCAATAAAATTTTAAAAAATTATGTTCGATCTCTGTCAAACTCAGAATTTATTTAAGATGCACTTACGGACTTATTTTCAAAAATTCAAATTAAAATACAAAGTTTGAAAAAAAAGTTTAAAAAAATCCAAAATGCACACTTATGTGATATTCAGCCTTATAAATTAGAGATTAGGGATTATAAATCTTCTGGAAATTCTTCGAATATTCAAATGATGTTACGGGTTTCTTTTACTGTGCAAAATTTATGTACAGGTTGGACATAATTAAACTTGGCCTATTTAGCGTCCTTTGTAGCTTTAACTAAAATGTGGATTAAGTCGAAAATTTGTATATAGACAATTCAAAGGATGCATTCAAAAATTCTGCAAAATAATAATAATTATAAATTAAATTAAATTTAAAAAATTTCCGTTAAGGGACGCATTACAGTCAAAATGCTTGAAATGATATGCAATAAATAACTGAGATCTGTTTTAACATTTTCAGACCTTACGGCATTTAAAAATGTTATGTTGCATTTTGCAAAGATTTTTTGGCAAAATTTTACAGATGACAGAGTGATTAGCCATTCCCTTGCCACTCCTTGGCCAGCCTATTCTTCCGATCTTAAGACGTGTGATTTTGGATTATGGGGGCAATTTAAAGAGTTTGATTTAACATGGAAATGTTGTAACTGTTATTAAATTTGCTCGATAGCACAGAACATTATTTTTTAATTACGCAGATGTCACACATATTTTATTTAATACTATATATTTCAATAAAATATTTTTACAGGTAGTTATAATTAAGAAAATCTTCTTACCTGTATTCATCAATCTAGCATCCGTTCTCAAATTTCTTTATTTAGAAAGCTAAATCACTGAATTGATCTTCTATAAAGAAAGATGTATTAGATTTCAAATAATTTAGCATACTAATTGACGACATGACTTTGTGCTTTTTAGATATTTAATGAAATAATTAAATTAAAGAAAAAGAACATAAATTTGAATTGCGGAGCTAATAAACGATCCGAACATTAATAGATCTACATTACGACTACAGATGAAAAAATTACATGTACACTGAAACAGGTGCAAGCGGTTTCGTAGGCATGCGCAGATGCCTTATTTATTTGATTTCACAGTTCGAATCGAAAGTAGAATGTTTTGATAGTCTGTGAAATATATATATTGGGCAGATAATTGTTATATTTTACAACACTCCACCTTGCACAATATATATTAAGTTTTAATTAGTTGCAGATTATCTCTGTGTTTAATGATTGCCGCTTTAGTTAGTGCCTTAGTAAGCACATCAGCAGTCATATCCTTGCTTGAGATATATTTCAATTTAGTAATTCCTTGTTCACACAACTGTTTAAGTAAATGATATTTGACATCGATGTGCTTTGTGCGACTTTGGTACTTATCAGATTCAGTGAGTTTAATGCAGGCCTGGTTGTCTTCATACATAACGATTGGTTGATTTTGTTCCATGTCAAGATCTTTCAGTAGTTTTAATATTGATATTGTTTCCTTTGCTGCATTTCCAGCCGAGATATACTCAGCTTCAGCTGTTGACAGTGCTATGCAGTTCTGTTTCTTGGATGTCCAGTTAATCGGGTTTTTCCCAACAAAGTATACGTTACCACTTGTAGATTTTCTATCAAGTGTGTCATTTGCCCAGTCAGCATCAGCAAAAACCTTTAAAATAGGTACTTGATCAACATTGTATTTTAATTTATAATCTTTAGTTGTGTTTAGGTATTTAATTACCCTCTTTGCGGCCTCCCAATCCTTTTCTCTAGGTTGTTCATTTCTACGACTAAGTATATTAACTGCTGCCGAGATGTCCGGTCTGCTTAACGTTGCTACATACAACAAAGCTCCTACAGCTTGCCGATATTTGGTGTTATTTGGTAGAATATTTTCAACTTTATCATCTTTCTGGTATCCCGGATCAAGTGGTGTGTTAACTGATTTGGAATCTTGCACATTAAATTTGTTTACAAGTTCCTTTATTTTATTTTTCTGATGTATAGCTATTGTCCCATTATCACCTATTTCTATTTGTATTCCTAAATATTTGTTTACTTGACCTAGATTTGTGATTTCAAATTCGTTTTCAAGTTCCTTTATTATTTCGTATATTTCATTTTTGTTTCTTGCCAACAATATGTCATCGACATATATAAGTAAGTAAACTGTATTATTGTCCTTTGTCCTTTTGTATAAACACTTGTCTGATTCACAGGCAGTAAAATTTAATTTGAATAGTGTATCATTGATTTTGGTATTCCAAGACCTGGCTGCTTGTTTGAGGCCATATATGGCTTTTTGTAATTTGCAGACCTTTTTCTCTTGTCCTGGTGTTATGAAGCCTTCTGGCTGGCTCATAAAAATGTCTTCTAGTTCTTCGTGAAGGAAAACGGTTTTCATGTCAACGTGAGTTAACTGCAAATTTTTGTACAATGCATTTATCAAAAAGGTTCTGATCGTTGTATGAGAAGTCACTGGGGCAAAAGTCTCATCATAATCAGTTCCATACTTTTGACTAAAACCCCTTGCCACTAGTCTTGCTTTGTATTTTTCAATTTTGCCGGAGTCATTGTATTTTGCTTTAAAAGTCCATTTAGAGCCAACAATGTGTGTATTAGGTGGAGGATCAACAAGATCCCATGTTTCATTTTTATTTAATAAATTTATTTCTTCTTCCGCTGCTTCTAACCATTTTTCTCTCTCAATAGGATTTTTCATGTTTACTATATCGTCAAATGTTTTCGGTTCAATATAACTTGTATTAGTTGACAGAAAAACAAAACGTTCAGGAGGTACCCCTTTGTTTATTCTATCTGACCTCCTTAGAGTTTGTGTATTCTGTGTTTCATTATGTTCTTCTGTTACATCATTTTCATTGTTTAGAATAACAGGAATTTTAGATTCTTCATTAATTGCATTTTGGTCAATGTTTCGAGAATGTTCGTGAGTTTCATGCTCTCCGAGAAATTTTACTGTTCTGCAGATTTTTATGTTATTTTTTACATAAATCCTATATCCTTTACTTTTCAGATCATAACCCATAAAAATTCCTGGCTTCGCTTTATCGTCCAACTTTTTTCTATCAGTTTTGTTCACATAAACATAAGCTTTGCAGCCAAATGTTCTTATATTTGAGAGGTCTGGTTTCATACGAGTCCAAAGCTCATATGGTGTTTTTTCACGGGCACTTGTTGGTAGTCTGTTTTGTAAATAGTTTGCTGTCATTACAGCTTCTCCCCAAAAGTTTTTATTTAATGACTTTCATTTAACATGCATCTGGTCATTTCGACCAAAGTACGGTTTTCCTTTCCGCTACGCCGTTCTGTTGAGAACAATGGGGCACAATCAGTTGGTGTTGTATACCCTCATTTTGAAGAAATTTTTCAAACTCTTTATTCATATATTCACCACCATTGTCAGAATGCAAAATTTTAATTTTTCTTCCAAATATATTGGAAGTGAGTGCATGGTAATTTTTGAAAGCTTCTAAAGCTTCATATTTATTTTTCAACAGATATATATAAGTGTAGCGGCTATAGTCATCTATGAAAGTGAGAAAATAACTTTTTCCACCCACCGTAGGTGTCTGGAATGGGCCACAGAGGTCGGAATGTATTATATCTAATGTTTGTTTTGTCTTGTGTGTAGCTACTTTGGGGTATGAATCATTTTCCAATTTTGACATAATACAAATTTCACAATTATCATCGTGTTTACAATTGTTCAGTTTAATTCCCACTGCCATGTCCTTACTGACGAGTTCTTTTATTTGTTTGATATTTTTGTGTCCTAATCTATTGTGCCATAGTTTAACACAATTTTTATTATCGCAAGTTTGTGTCATGTTTATTTTTTTTTCTATGTTTTCATTCGTTTTAACTTCATACAAATTATCAGCTACTGTTGCAAAAATATATTCTTCGTTTTTAAATTTAATTTCACAAGTGTTTTCTTTAAATATTGCCTGACAACCATTCTCGGTTGCCTTTTTTATTGAAATTAAATTTGTGGCAATTTCAGGAATGAAGAGAGTGTCTTTGAGTATAAAGTGTTTGGTTTCGTTTTTAGAATTTTTTACTTTCAGTTTTACATCTCCACAACCTTGTGAGATTACTGATTGACCATTGGCTAACATAACTTGCGTTTTATCATTGTTTTTAAATGATATGAACCTTTCCATACTGTTGCACACATGGCTTGAACTCCCGCTATCTACAATGAACGAGTTTCTGTTTGAATTTCCTACCACAAAAGTTAGATTTTTCATTTTATTTTCCGTTTCTCGTATCATATTTGATCTTTGTTTGTTTTTATATTTATTGCGATTGTAGAAGTTACTTTGATAGTTATTTGGATTTTTATAGTCATTATTCTCTTTGTGTTTATATTCATTGCTTTCTCTATTTTTTAAATGCCTACAATCGGTTTTATTATGCGAACTCTTTTTGCAATAATTGCAAAACTTTCGTGGTGGTGTTTTATTTTTAATGTGCATTTTATATGCGCTTTCATTATTTGTTTGATTGTTTTCTGACCTTTTTAGATCTTCGTCAAGTAACTTTCCCCTAATGAATTCTGGTGTTAAGTCTTCCTGATCTCGAGATTCAATTGCAGTAATCAAAGTATCAAAACTTGGAGGAAGAGAGCACAGCATAAGAGCTGGCATGTGCTCATCATTTATCACTTCACCTATAGCGATCAGTCTATCACGGATCTGATATATGTACGTTAGATGTTGAGATAGGTTTTCACCCTCTGCTAGTTTAGCAGACTATAACTTTCTCAACAAAAATAATTTACTCGATAGATTTGAACGCTCATGAATTCTTTTTAAAGTGTCCCACGTTTGCCTTGCTGTCGCGAGATTTTTTATATGCACTATTTGGTCGTCTTCTATCGATAAATTAATAATCGCTTTAGCTTTGCGATCCTTTATTGTCCACTCAGTAATGATAGGATTGGGAGCTTCATCTGTTATCCATTCAAACAAATTTTCCTTACATAACATCATTTCTATTTTGAACTTCCACAAATCGTAATTTGTGGAATTCAATTTTTCGATCATTGAAATATCCTTTGCAAAAGCCATTTTAGCTTTATTATTTAATCACTGCAAATATTTTGATTATATAATATTTCCTTTCTTATTTTACTTAATTACAATTCAATTAAGTTTTTTCTTTTCTTTTCTTTTTTGTTTCTAGAACACATATACTTTTCAAACCAAAACTTTTGGTTTCAGTTCTATTTCGAACGGATGCTTTTAAAATCGAAATTTATTTCAATTCATTTATTATTTTTGTATTTTTAATATATTCCATTTCATATTATCTTAAAATAGAATACTATATTTATACTTATATCTATATAAATGAATTTATGTATATAGAAAGTGTGACATCATTTTTTTTTTTCGTACTCATAATCTGTTATTAAATTTGCTCGATAGCACAGAACATTATTTTTTAATTACGCAGATGTCACACATATTTTATTTAATACTATATATTTCGATAAAATATTTTTACAGGTAATTATAATTAAGAAAATCTTCTTACCTGTATTCATCAATCTAGCATCCGTTCTTAAATTTCTTTATTTAGAAAGCTAAATCACTGAATTGATCTTCCATAAAGAAAGATGTATTAGATTCCAAATAATTTAGCATACTAATTGACGACATGACTTTGTGCTTTTTAGATATTTAATGAAAGAATTAAATAAAAGAAAAAGAACATAAATTTGAATTACGGAGCTGATAAACGCTCCGAACATTAATAGATCTACATTACGACTACAGATGAAAAAATTACATGTACACTGAAACAGGTGCAAGCGGTTTCGTAGGCATGCGCAGATGCCTTATTTATTTGATTTCACAGTTCGAATCGAAAGTAGAATGTTTTGATAGTCTGTGAAATATATATATTGAGCAGATAATTGTTATATTTTACAACAGTAACTTTAGCTGACTTGAAGGACCGTATATAATGCTGCATGTGCAGCAGATTACTGCCGATCAGCTGTTGAACACACTGTTCATCGGCTTCAGATTTCACAACTTAGGAATGGGACCCACATTGAACAATGTGTTTTACACCGCTAAACAGTCTCTAAAATATAAAAAATAAAATGTCTGCAATAATAAATAAAGGTGTTTGTATTTTGATGTATGGAATTTATATATTTATTTTATTTATTTATTTATTTATTTATTTATTTATTTATTATTTTCAGACTATTTGAACACATCTTTTGAATTTTCTATATACAAATGTTTGACTCAATCCGCATTATAGTTACGGGCTACAGAGAAAGCTGAATAAGCCAAGTTTAATTATGACCACCCTATACATTATGTGGTGCGTAGACAATTTACAGGCAAACAGCACTCAAAAAAGCGTTTATTATTATTGTTATTATTATTATTACACGCACACATATACACGCTCGTACTCCGGCACACATAGACACAATTAAGCATACACACATGCACACAAATGCACGATCATAAAATTCTACAATACCTATAAATTATGAAATATTTCTTCGATATTCATAGGGAATAAATAAACATTATAAGCGAAATAATTACTAAAGCCTACAGAAAATAGATTTATAGTCTCGTTTTCAATTAATTTTATTACATTTTTTTATTACAGTGAATGAAATTTAACGTCTATTATACGATGGTATTCATAAATTAAGGTTTGTAAAGCTGTCTAGATTTGAAAAAGTGTTAAATTTTTGCTAACAATAAGCTATTTTTACAAATTATTCTTCTCCAGTATTCGGATTTATGCCCATATACTAAATTTAAAGTTATTTAGATATAGAATTAAAATTATTTAAACACTGAATCTTTATTTTTAGATATTTAGTTTTACATTTCTTATAAAGATATTTTCATAATGATCAGATATACTGTTCTCAGATATACTGTTGACAAGTGACAATGAAAATTGTCAAAATCGATGCAATTAAAAATATCCATATAATTATTATAAAATTTATGAGGCTATATAATACTTTTGAAATAACAACATACTACAGTTCTTCAAATATTATTTAAAACCTTTTTTTAAAATTTAATCTTTAAGTTTATTTTTCATGAATTTCAAATTTAGGAAATAACCTTTTACTTACACTCATGATTGTGAAAATTGCAACACCAAGAAGGAATGCGAATATAAGAATGATATTTATTGGGCACATACATTATAGTAGGAAGAACAATTGATTAAATTTTCAGGAAATTTTGAATAATATATCCTGAGAAAACAGTACATAAAGCAGCGACCTCTGAGAGTAATAACTACACTTATCTGCCTAGGCATTGAATGGAACAGCGATTGGATGACATATTCGAGTAGAGAACTTCATGAAACTTCAACAGGATGCCACCGTAGCTACTAATTCACCGTCTACATTCACCGTAGCTACTGGTGAAGGGTGGTGGATCACTCGCTTTTCAACGATTAAACAGACATTTTCATTGGTGCGAGATCACGAGAACGCACTGGCCGGAACAAAGGTTGAACACATTCTCTATCAAGGAAGGTCCAGACAATACAGACAACTTGAGGTCATGCATTACTCTGCTTAAATGCTGTGCTACGGAAGCCTAGAATATAGGGCAGAGGGGCGGGCCTTAACTCACCAGAAATTTAATGGCCGCTACTCAGAGTGCCAGGAATGCGAACAAGAAGTAATCAAAACGTATACCCAATGGGACCGAATACCATCACTGAAGGTGATGGACAGTGTGACGATGTCGAATCCTAGTTGGTAATGTGCAATATTCACAATGCTGTTAAATAAGGATGAGGTAATCTTGATGCTGTAAAGAGATTGTGATTTGTCTGAAGAGTGAATTCGTGCTATTCCTGCGTCCAGATTCCTCGTTATCACACATCAAAGGCGCCCATATCAGTGATGCAGTTTTGAGGGTAATCAAAATTTTGGTAGCCGCATACCGGGTCACCACCTGGAGTGATGGTATGTAGTACCACGTCTGCGTCTCGATCAACTGTTGTTTTTATTCCCGCCACTCTGAATACCCGTCATTACATTTCTGACGAGTTAAGGCCCATCGCTCTGCCGTATATTCTAGGCTTCCTAAGCGCAATATTTAAGCAGGACAATGCACGACCGCAAGGCGTCCGTATTGTCCAGACCTTCCTTGATGCAGAATATGGTCGACTGTTGCCTCAAGCGGATTTTTGTCCTTTCAATCCTTTTTGAAATGTGTATGAATGTTAACCTTTGTATTTATCACATAACTGGGTATTCATTTTTAAATGAAGAAATTATTACCATGATTACGAATTTGAAATTCACTTACAAGACAAAAATTCATGAAAAATTAAAATTTTACTCTTTTTTTTTTTTCTTCTGTAACTAGTTCTTTAATTGCGATATAAAAAATTAAATACATTGATGGAAGTTTCATAAAAGAAATGCATATTATAAAGAATCGAGATTTAGAATAATTTAGAATTTGTATTGAGCCTTTCGAAACTGGGAATTATTTTGTATTATTTCCCCAATATAAGAATCTTTTCCATCTCTAGAGTTTCTTTTTATTCTTTAAAAAGTGCTAGACGAATAAAAATGACAGATTTTGTAGTAGTACATGATTTAAAAGACGATAGAATGTAAAACAAAATAGATCTTATTACAACGTCTCTTGTCTCTTTAATGACCCAACAATAGATTGATAAATAGTAATATTCATAATTTTATGGCATGAAATATATATATATGAATTTAACATTTGATAAATATTAGGTGTTACGTCCAGTGAAATTTTTACTTTCTCTTACCCATAAGGTACAGAAAGTATTGTTTTTTGGTAAAATTTTCGAAATTGAATTTTTGTTATATTTACACGTTTTGAGGTCGCCTGAATACGAAAATAATGTTTTTAGTGGTTGGTCTGTGTATGTGTATGCGTGTCTGTCTGTTATCAGCATATCTCAAGAACAGATAATAGCAGAAAGTCCAAACTTGGTATTCGAAATGTGTATCATATAGGGATGCTACACTAAGCTTTTCGTTGGACTGAAGCAAATGTTTCGTGTACAAGGACACTCAAGAGAATTCATATACATGGGGGAAATTGTAGGTAAAAAGAGTTTAACGTCTATAGACTGCACTAAACCAAATGAAATGAATATATATTTTTTTATATGCATAAAAACATGTGCCATGCAGAATATGGTAAGGACATCATTCACTGTTCGTTTACAGGGCTACACAAAAGGACTAGATTATAGTGCGACAATAGTTGAAAATTTGTGGAAGTGTATTTCATGTTGTGCCGTGTATTATTACTATAGGATTATGTTTAGGTGCACCATGTGGTTTGTATATAATCTTCAAAATATATACTGGGCTGCAAATAATTAAGCGATAACACCCTTTTTTATTGTTAGTGGAAGTGCTTTACTATAATATTTTACCATGTCCAGGAAAGCTGCTCAAGAATTGAAACGAATTCCTCATAGACATATGATAAATAATGTATATTTTTAAATTAAATATTCGTCAATTTTTTTTTTTTTTTTTTTTTTTTTTTTTTTTTTTTTTTTTTTGCATATTTACACGTTTTGAGGCTCCCTGATTACCGAAGTCAAGTTTTTTAAAGTTTGATCTTTGTCTGTGTGTCTTAGAGTAACTTAAAAACGAATAATTTCAGGAGATCCAAAAGTTGTATTTTGAAATTGTTTAATCAAGACTAATAAGTTTTGAGGAATGTTGT